>LPNX011200861.1:0-64648 GCA_001517045.1 Pseudotsuga menziesii
TTGTGAGTAATTTTGCATGTGTAATTGGCAATTGATGTGAGTGTAATTGTTCTAACACTGGGTTCAATTTCCACATGGTATTAGAGCCTTTGTAGATCAATTTATCTCCTTCCAATTTGTTTTGCAGGTTGGACATCATTGACTGGGAGCATTCTACTGCCTGTCGGGACAATTTCTGAGCTATGGATCAATCTCAGAAGATCATCTTGACTCCATTTAACTTCTTTGAATGGAAAGAAGACATGGAGATACCGTTGAGAGCGAAAGGCCTCTATAGAGTGACTATGGCAACAGAAGCAGAGCCCAATGTAGCTGTAGAGAAGATAAAATGGCACAACAGGAGGGATGAGGCCTATGGTCTCTTGTGTCTGAGTATATCCAGATACCTCCTTTTCCATATTGATGGATTGACATCACCGAATGAAGTATGGGAGAAGCTTTTTGATCTTTTTGGAAAGACATATGAGATGAGGGGACATCAAATTGAAAATGAATTGATCTCCCTGAGTCCCAATAGCTTTGAATCCCTACAACTCTATTTCTCCAAGTTCAAAGCACTTGTTTTGCAGCTAAAACAATGTGGGATCTAAAAGAAGGATGATCAACTGGTCTTGGCCATACTCTCGAATCTTGGTACTAACTATTCAGTGTTTGTTTCAACCTTCTATGCCACAAAGTTGACAGCTCGAACCTGGAAGATGCCTAGCCTTGCAGATTTCATGGAATCTCTCACACAAGAACAAGATAAACTGGTGATCATGGGAACCATCAAACCATCCAAAGACCAAGCTTTGGTTGCTAGAGATTTGAGGGTGGATTCAAAAAGAAAAAAGAAAGCTAAAAAGCCACCTGAGCAAAAGAGAGACAAGAACAAGTCTCCGGAGGATCCTCAAGGTTCCAAGAAGAACTACCAGAAGAATAAGAACAAAGGAGAAATGAGCAAGTGCGCATACTGCATTAAGGGAAATCATTCTGAGAGCTCCTGCATGAAGAAGCAAATAGACATGCTGACCCGACTCCTGGAGAAGAATGGCATCTCCCTTCTAGACAGCTCAAAGAAGAGGGAAGGAGGATCAAGTTCAAATGACAGAGAGAGAGTTCATGCATTGGTTGCTGGCACATCAAGCTCACCTAGTTTCATCATTGATTCTGGGGCTTCAAGACATATGGTTTCGACCAAGGAGGCATTCACCTCACTTGACATGTTGAAATCTCCACCAATGGTACTGGGAGATGACTCTTTCACTGAAAGTTTGGGAAAAGGGAGGATTGATCTTGATCATGGTAAGTTCAGCAATATGTTGTATGTTCTAGGTCTTGCCTCTAACCTCTTATTAGTGTATCAGATGACCCGCACAGGGTCTCCAAAGAAGGTCATATTCTCCCCTGATGAAGTTGAGATCACAGAGATCTCAAGTGGTAAAGTCATTGCAAAAGGAGTTGCAAATCATACTTCGAAGGTATACATGTTCTCACACTTCCTACCCTACTCAAACCCCTCTACTCTTCTGATTCATGCTAATGAGGCAAGAAATATTTGGCATGAAATATTTGGCCACCTAAATTACAAGTATCTTTCTGATCTTAGTGAAAAATAAATGGTCATAGGGTTACCCAAGATAAAATTTTCCAAAGGAGTCTGCCAACGTTGCATCCTAGGAAAACACCCAGAGCACAAATTTGAGAGAGCTAGTCATGAGAGAACCTCTGCACCTCTTGAGTTGATCCACAGTGATGTTGCTGGCCCATTCCCTCATATGTCCATGAGTCAGGCCAAATATGCATTGAATTTCATAGATGAATTTTCCAGGTATTGCTGGGTTTACTTCCTGAAACACAAGTCTGAAGTTTTTGGCCTCTTCAAAGTCTTTAAGGTTTTGGTTGAAAACCAGTCTGGGAGGAAACTCAAGGTCCTCAGATCTGAAAATGGTGGTGAGTATTTCAATTATGATTTTATTCAATATTATGCAGATGCATCATTCTATCCCTTACACACCATAGCAGAATGGTGTTGTCGAGAGGAAGAACAGATCACTAAAAAAGATGGCAACATGCATGATGGAGGCTAAGAATTTGCCACCAAAGTACTGGGCCGAAGCTATAAACTATGAAGCCTATATCCAGAATAGGGTGCCTCATAAACAGCTTGATTGTATGACTCCTTTCGAAGCATGGAGTGGGCACAAGCCATATGTGACCCATTTCAGGATTTTTGGCTCAAGGGCTTGGGCTAGAATTCCAACAGAAAAAAGAAAGGCTTTGCAACCCCAAAGCCAAGAGTGTCTATTTGTTGGGTACTCTGAAGATTCAAAAGGGTACAAGCTGATCAATTTGAGCACAAAAAAATCCTTCATTGAAAGGTGTGTTCAGTTTCAAGAAGAACCCCTAGCAGTAGTGGAAGTTGGAGAAGCCTCTTCACCACCAGAACCTCTGAATGTAAGTGAAGAGATAGTTGAACATGCTGATTCTGATATGTCTGATAGTGATGATTTTATTGTATATCCTAACATCCCTACAAGGCCAAAATGGGAATCCAAGACCATTCATGCAGCTGGAGAGCTAGCTGGAAATCCTAATGACCTTAGGAGGACTAGATCTCAATTTGAGAGTGCTCTATGCATGAAAGATCCTATGTTTGCTGAGAAATGCTATCTGATGGTGGAATCAGATCCTCAGACATATGAATATGTAGCAGAAGATCCAAGATGGAAAGCATCCATGAAGGAAGAGTTCAGCTCACTCCAGAAGAGAAACACTTGGGAGTTGGTTGATCTTCCCCCAGGGAGGAAGCTATTTCAGTGTAAGTGGGTGTACAAGACCAAATTTGATGCTGATGGTTCACCTCTAAAGTACAAGGCCATATTGGTAGCCAAGGGCTACTCACAGGTTCATGGCATAGACTACAATGAGACCTTTGCACCAGTTGCAAAGATGGACTCCATCAGGCTAGCCTTAGCCATTGCAGCTTCAAAGCAATGGGAGGTACATCACATGGATGTAAAGTGTGCCTTCCTGAATGGATATCTCACTGAAGAGATATACATGCAGCATCCTCAAGGATTTTCTACTAACCCATCTCTTGTGTGCAGGCTAAAGAAGTCATTGTATGGGCTAAAGCAAGCCCCCAGGGCTTGGTATGCCAAGATTGATAGCTTTCTACTATGATTGAATTTTGTTCGATGAAAATCAGATCCAAATGTCTATTTGAAGTTGATTAATGGTTCATTAATGATCATTGTGTTATATGTTGATGACCTTCTCATTACAGGAAGCTCAAAGGATGAAATTGCTTCCTTGAAGGGTGCAATGAACCAAGCCTTCTCCATGACAGATTTGGGGCTATTGAGCCAATTCTTGGGGCTTGAGATTGCTCAAACCAAAGCTGGAATCAAGGTGCACCAGTCCAAGTATACCTTGGATTTGCTGAACAAATTCAGAATGAAGGATTGCAAGCCAAGCAAGACTCCTTTCCTTTCAGGAGTGAAGCTTGAAGAAGCTGATTCTTCACCTATGGTAAACAATACACTGTATAGGAAATTGATTGGATGTTTGTTGTATCTTACACATACTAGACCTGATATTTCTTATGCAGTAAGTGTGGCTTCTAGATACATGGATCAGCCTCATGAGATCCATTGGAAAGTAGCCAAAAGGACCCTTAACTTTGTTCAGGGAACAAGGACACATGGGATCTTCTATAAAGCTAAATCTGATCTTGATTTGATTGGGTTTACTGACAGTGATTGGGCAGGTGACAACATAGACAGGATGTCAACATCAGGATATGTGTTCATGCTTGTAGAAGGGCCAATCAGCTGTTCAAGCAAGAAATAGAGTGCCATTGCACTCTCATCTACAGAAGTAGAGTACAGAGGAGTTGTAAATGCAGCAACTCAATGTTTATGGTTGCAGGGGTTACTTGGAGAGTGTGGCTTCGAATCAGAATACTCAACTACTATATACTGTGATAATCAGATTACCATTCGAATCTGCAATGATCCAGTTTAGAAGCAAAGAACCAAACACATTGAGATCCATATGCACTACATCAGAGAGCTTGTGCATGATGGCACCATTCACCTACTCTTCTGTTCATCTTTAGAACAAGTAGCTGATATCTTCACCAAAGAATTTTGTGAGAAGACATTCAGCAATCTCAAATCACTGCTAGGGATTTCTGATCATGATGTGAAGCATGAGTGATGACAAGATTTCCAAATTTTGTTTTACAGTCCATGTTTAAGGGAGGATTTTCCCACTAGGTTTTTGCCTCTTTCCTTGGTTAAATGGACATGCAGTATGTAAAGGGTGACTAAGCCTTGTTGCTAAGCCCTATAATTTTCTGATATATTACTCATAAGTAAGGCTTAAGGGGGGGTGTTAGAATAATCAACCCATAGTTATCTACCTTAGACATTAATTAATCCATTTTTGTCTTATTTGCCTAGTTTCCATGTTCCACCTTATGCAAGTTGTCATCTACACATCCATAGTGGTCAAAATTGCTAATTTTGAGTCATGGAGCGCTTGGGAAACCTCCTAGAATCAAATCTACTTTATTCCTGGCCTCCTTAGCGCTTGTCTACTTTTTCTGCTTTATTGCCTGCTTTTTCAGTGCTTTAAGGCAATTGGGAAAGTTTAACTAGGTGGGGTTAACTTGTTTTTTGTCCTCCACATCCTCCACTCTTTTCTCCTATGAAAAGCATGTATGAGTTGTCCTTCCGTTACCTTTTAGCTTGCCTAATTGATTTTTCCAATTCGTGAGCTCCTTGACAGTTTTGGAAACTGCTTTATGCACCTATGGGGGATTTGCTTAGATTTAGTAAGCCTGATTTTGACTAGATTTGAATTGCCTCTTCATGCATTCTAATCCCTCATGTAATTATTTATTTTGGGAGCCTATGACTTCACAGGGTTGGCTATTGTACACTTATTCAATACAATTTAGTGTTCAGCTCCATATTCAGTCTCTTTTGTGAGTAATTTTGCATGTGTAATTGGCAATTGATGTGAGTGTAATTGTTCTAACACTGGGTTCAATTTCCACAAATAATATTTGTAGTTTTGGTGATATAAATCACTAAACTCCATCGGTATCATGTATCAAAGATCAGAACTACTAACCAATAATGCATCAGCAGGTCAAAACACTAAACATCGGAGAGATAGCTTGATCGACAGCCGCAACGACGAATAACAAAATGACTGTGGGTTCTGTGGATCACAAAACCATCAGTGATTGGGAGCTCTAATAACTATGTATCGGTGACTCAAAACTCAACGTTGCTTCCATGTCGGCAATGCAAAGGACTCGAACTCCGATCACAGTCAGAAATCGTTTCGATAGCGATAAAATAAGCAGTGTTGGAAAATAGGTTTAAACAATAAAACGACAAAGAGGTAAAGGCCACGGATCGGTGAAAATAAGAACTATTGATTGTTTCCCTCCTGAAACATTGGTGGCATAGAGAACTAATTCCCCGACTCAACTTCAACTGACTTCCGACAGTGATTGAAAAATTAAAAAAAAAAACATTAAGTGTTCGAAAGCCTTATGGCTGGGCAGCGGTAATATTAGTTCATTTAACCTCTGAAACAACGGAAAAAATAGTCAATCAATCATCTGACTTCCCAAAGGTTAAAATAAATCAACAAATTTATAGCAGAGGAGAAACAGAGTTCAGGAACCCACACAATCCCAGGCTAGATAAAACTGAAAGGAGGGTCCAAAATTTTAGAAAAAATTGGGAAAAAGGTTGCAGCTGCAACAGTCTCATACAAAAATATTTAAGCAAAAGCACTAGTCTTACCAAAAATCACCATGCCAAAATTTGTTGAGGTTTAATGAAGGTCACTTACATTCTGCATAATGTTTTGTAGGTTGGGAAGTTTTGGAATGATCTTGGAGCTAGGTCCTAAAGGTCCTTTTCATTAAGAATGATTTAAAAAAATATTATGATAAAGTAGAGTGGCTTTTCATCATCTCCATGTTGAAGGCACTTGGATTTGGTGTTAGGATTATTAATCATCCCTTGTCCAATTCAGTCATATGTCTAAATCAGGAGTCATGTCTAAATCAAGAGTCCTTCAAGTCTATTTTTAGTCACTAGCACCATTGCGTCCACTTGGCCTAATTGGGGCACATGTTACAGTTTCTAAAGTGTGGGGAACATTAATTGAGGCCTACTGCCACTGATTACACTTGCATGCATCAGTTTGGGAGCCCCCTAAATCAATCCCTACAAATTAGGAGCCACAGGGAGTGCCAATACCAACCAAGGTTAGTTGAGTTGAGTTGGTGACTAGTCAAGCTCAGTTAGGAGTCAGTTACATTCAGTTCTAGTCCTCTACATTCAGTTAGCGCTAGGTTTGCATGGTTGCATGCAGGAGAGGCGCATTTCTCACCTACCACAGTCAGTTAGCCTTACTTAACACTGAATTAGACACTTGAGTTGTGATTTAGAACTCCGATGAACTTCGATAATGATTTAAACAAGGTCAGTTAACCATTCAGTCCTCCGATAATGATTTAGACAAGGTCAGTCAACCATTCAATCAAGTAGAGTCAAACCAATTCGAATTTCCTCACATAGGATTCGAATTGCATGAGGCTATTTAGCCATTGTACTTCATTGTAATTATTATCCAATTACTTTTGATTAATGAAAGCAATCACAGCTGCAAGCCATTTTTTGCATTGTTTCATTCTTCAATTCCTAAGTAAAATTGTGTGATCTATTATGTGAGTTGTGTGTTGATCCATAGATCTATGTGCTCAATTTAATATGGTATTAGAGCCTTGGTGGAAAAGTCACTTCTCCTCCTCATATATCCTATTGGATCATTTTTTTAGCAAATTTGCTCCTTCCAATACTGCACCAGAAGTGGAGAATTTACCACTTAATATACCTAGTAAAGGAATTGTTGATAAACTATGCAGGGTGTGATCAAATTCCGAAAGTGAAGACTGTCGACCTTATTTTGTATGTTTGATTGTGTGATTTACAAGTTTATTAGTCTCCTTCACTGCATTCACTACAAGCAGCTCAGTCTCCTTCACTGCATTTGCTACAAGCAGCTCAATCTCCTTCACTGCATTTGCTACACGCAACTCATTCTCCTCACTACATTCGCTGTAGCAGCTCAGTATTCTTCACCGCATTCAAAATATCTCCTCCAATGGAGCAGATCACTTCCTTCAACTACCACTAGTGGAAGGAGGACATGGAGAACTAGCTTCGCTCCAAGAATATTTTCAGAATCACAATGTCGATAGAGGTAGAGCCAATTCTTAATCATGACAAAGAAAAGTACAGGAATAGGCTTGATGAAGCCTATGGATTCTTGTGTCTCTCAATCTCTCGAGATCTTCTTTTCCACATTAAAGGATTGAAGACTCCCAAGGAGATTTGGGATAATATTTCTTCCTTATTTGACAAGTAGGATGAGATGAGGGTCCATCAGCTAGAGACTGAGCTGATCTCTCCTCATCCATCCAAATTCAAAACACTGAATGAATTCTTCACAAAATTCAAGAACCTGATATTCCAGTTGAAGCTATGCAAGGTTGAGAAGGATGATGATCAACTCATCCTTGCCATTCTCTCAAAACTCAGTGCAGACTACTCAGTATTTGTATCGACTTTTTAGTCAGTGAATCTCACTACTCCAAATTGGAGGATGCCCACTCTTGATGCTTTAATTGAATCTCTCACTTATGAGCATGACAAGTTGATCCAAATGGGGATCATTTGATCTTCCAGAGATCAAGCACTGGTTGCAGGGGGACCTAAGGTAGTCAATGATAAAGGGAAGCAAAGGGATGAGTCTCCTATGAAGAAAGAGCAGTCAAATGAGCCTTCAGGTTCGAAGAGAAGCAGGAAGAATGGAAAAGGAAAGACCCTTTGTTCCTACTGTGGAAGGGGATTTCATCCATAAATATCCTGTATGAGAAGACAAATTGATGAAATATTCTTCTTTTGAAGAAACATAAAATTACTGCACCTACTAGCGCAAGGAAGGATGACCACACAGAAGACAGTGAAGAATACTTCGAAATATGTCATGCAATATTACCTTCTTTAGAGAGATGCAATAGAATTCCAAGGGCTCAGTCTTGCTACATGGAAAGGGCTCAGTCTCACTACATTCAGAAGAATAGATTTGATTATACACCTCTTCATCCAGCAAGAGACAAAGGTTACATTCCTCCTTCCTTCCATCATCATTTTGGGATAAGATGGAGAAGTCTACATTCCAAGCCCCATGATACCTGTGCAAATAACATCATGCATGCTGCTTCACTACATCACAAGGATTGCAGCAACACATTTTCAATTTTTTCAAACTTGAATCCTGATTCTATCTGCTTAGTTAAAGGGGGGGATTTTTTCCCATGTGCTTTTTTCCCCAGCTCCTTGTATTGAGTAGTTACTTTAATTTACTTGATGTGATGGGTGACCTATGGTTTTAGTTACCAGGGCCCATAGATTGTCCAAGTTAGCATTTAGGGGGGGTGGGGGGGTGTTGGGATTATTAATCCTCCCTTGTCCAATTTGGTCATATGTCTAAATCGGGAGTCCTTCAAGTCTATTTTTAGTCACTAGCGCCACTGGGTCCACTTGGCCTAATTAGGGCACATGTTCTAGTTGATAAAGTGTGGGGAACACTAATTGAGGCCTACTGCCACTGATTTCACTTGCATGCATTAATTTGGGAGCCTCCTAAATCAATCCCTACAAATTAGGAGCCACTAGGAGTGTCGATACCAACCAAGGTCAGTTGAGTTGAGTTGGTGACTAGTCAAGCTCAGTTAGGAGTCAGTTACATTCAGTGTTAGTCATCTACATTCAGTTAGCAATAGGTTTGCATGGAGGCATGCAGGAGAGGCGCATTTCTCGCCTACCACAATCAGTTAGGATTAGTTAACACTAAATTAGACACTTGAGTTGTGATTTAGAACTCTGATGAACTTCGATAATGATTTAGACAAAGTCAGTTAACCATTCAGTCTTTCGATAATGATTTAGACAATGTCAGTTAACCATTTAGTCAAGTAGAGTCAAACCAATTTAAATTTCCTCACATAGGATTTGAATTGCATGAGGCTATTTATCCCTTGCACTTCATTATAATTATTATCCAATTACTTTTGATTAATGAAAGCATTCACAGCTGCAAGACATTTTTTGCATTGTTGCTTTCTTCAATTCCTGAGTAAAATTGTGTGATCTATTCTGTGAGTTGTGTGTTGATCCACAAATTTATGTGCTCAATTTAATATTTGCCCCTCTATTTATCAAATCGGTCAAAATGTTATTTTCTAAAGCAAGACCATGCCTTTTATTTGACCAAGTTATTATATGAGGAAATATTCCTCTTATACTCCATTTGTCAAGGATTCCCTTTAGTTCCCTCCCTACATGTGATAGTCATTGAAGCCTTTGGCTACCTTACCCCCAAAAGAATGTCTTTGGGAGTTATTTGAGCCATTATGCTTCTTATCACAAATGAAGGTTGGGTTGTAAATGGGCACTTTCCATATGAGTATTTCCTTACTATCATTAGACAATATGATGCACTACTTGGAAGTTTTTAAAAATACCTTGGATGAAGTTTTCATTTGGTCAAAGATTCAATGCCACCCCTATAGTTAGTGCAGAACCTCATATTGACTAGTAGGTTAGGTATGGACATGCCTAATCATGGAAACATGTTCAAATTACTTAGAATCCCTTACACCTTTTAAGTCTCCCCAAAGGAGTCATCAAAATCAATGGTGTTAAGAGCTTAAAATTTTAACAATTGGGTTATGAAACCCTATTTGTTGTTGTAAAATTTTAAATATATATTAGTGTGCTTGCGGTCATGTATCACTGTTTGCGTTGGGCCCCTTTGTCCCATGATTTTTCTAAATTATAAAAAAAAAGCTCAATATTTTTTTTGGGATGGTTTCAATGGGGATAAAGGATTCCATCGGGTCAAATGGATACTTTGTTTCACACTTATGGAAAAATGAGATAGGAGTATTCTAGCCATATGAACATAGACCTAAGCATTATGTGTCAGGTGAGTCATTATAGTAGTTAAAGGAAATGAATCCTATAAATACTTGTTGTGTGATTGCAAAACCTTAAGATATCCACATGGCCAAAATATCTTGAGAGACCTCATCCTCCACACTATACTAACCACCCTGTCTTTTATCCATATAAACAAAACCTTTGTTTTCAAAGTCATCTAGAAGTACTATGAAGCCATTAATCACAAGATAGTGTGAAAAAGCAACTCACTTAGGTTTGGGATCTCCTCCAAAGACCATTTCCTCTTGTGGTTCATGATTATTCTAGAAGAAGGGAAACCATTGGTTGAATACCCTTGGATTTTATCCAAGAGGCTATCCAAAAAAGGCAAAGAAATCTATGATGCCCTTTCCATATATTGAAAGAGTTAGAAGACACTAAAACAATATTCAAGCTTGGAAAACTAGATAACATTATAGTTGAAAAGGTTCAAGAATTGGTCCTCGGTAACCTCTTTCTTCAGATTGTATTCCTAGGGCCCCAATCCTAGAGGAGAGACTAGAGATAGAACAATAAGAAGGGATTTACGAATTTCAAGCCTTCAAATGCATATAAGTGGCTAACAAAGAAACAAAATTCTGAGACG
This sequence comes from Pseudotsuga menziesii, assembly GCA_001517045.1. Classification (NCBI taxonomy): domain Eukaryota; kingdom Viridiplantae; phylum Streptophyta; class Pinopsida; order Pinales; family Pinaceae; genus Pseudotsuga; species Pseudotsuga menziesii. Next base: position 10,669 of record LPNX011200861.1, read on the forward strand.
TCTAGAGAATGAAGTTGAAGGAGAATACATGGATATACCTATTAAAATCAATATGGAAGTGACACCTTGAGCTCAAGAGGGATCATTTTGTCTCCTCCTTACCACATGTAATTCCAGTCATAAGGAAATGCTTGCAGTGATTTGGAGTCGTCCATCCTAAATTCCTCTTGTGTGGCAAGAATAAAACACCAAATACCATATTATGGTTTTGTAAATACACTTAGTCAACTTGGGAGTTGGAATATAGCTTGTGCCATTCCTTTATCCTAACCCATATTACTTGGAATTCCACTATGATAAGAGATTCTCTCCTTTTTTTCTTTGATTTTGATATTCCTTGACACTGGATTATATTGAGATCTTATATCATGTTTGGATAAGTAGGAAGTGAATGTGTTTTCACCATCACACAACACAACAGAGGATTTACAAGGCATGAAGGTTCTCTAATATGTTCTCGCCTACTTTTTCATATCTAGGTTAAGATGCTTAAAGTGGAGATGGAATTAGATCACATGCATTCATTGTTGGACAAATAGACTAGCACGCCATGTAAATAAACCATGAAATATATGCTTAATTATTTTAGTACCAAACCAGTGAAATTTTAATTTAAAAAAGGATCTCAAGAAATAATCCGCGCCATAAATATGCACCAAATATGCCAAGTTCAGACACAGTTTCACCTTGTTGATAGATACCACCATGAACAAGATATAACAAATGAATTGAAGGAAAGATCCTTTGCATTAGTATGTAAGTACCATGTCCATTACCATCATTTTTCTTCAGCTTCAGTAATTTTTTATTGGAATCATTCCCATATATGTAATTTCCTGAACAACAAATACCATACATTATTTCCATGTATACATTTGAAAAAGTACTTTGGGTTTCCAATCTTGCATGCAGAAAGAGTATTTTTTGCACTAATAAAATAATGAAGAAATACTAAATAGCTAAGTTCGTAATTAAAAATTATATGATCAACTTACTCCCTCCTTCAAGCTGTGGCTATAGCATAAATTATTATGGCCTTCTCATGGCATCTTCTATAACATTTGCATTATTGTCCAAGCTCCACAATCCAGAAAAGCATTTCCCAAGATTGGAAATGTCATCCTTATTATCAATGAACCTGTAAAAATGTCAATACAATTAATATCTTCAGCATGTGTATGTTGGAATATGTTGTCATCAATTTTAAAGGCTCATGGAATGATAAAATTTCGTAGCATAAGTTGAACTAAGAAGGAATGGCATAAGATTGGTATCTCATTGAATCCATTGAAACCCTCATTGTCAATGTGTCATGAAAAGAATTCAGGTGTGATTTGTTGATGTATGAAATTATAAACAAGGTCATTCCAACCTTGAAGGATCAGATATATGAACAAAATCGCAGTGGATTCACAAAGACAAACAGATCTACCAAAGATCAGAGCAAATGGGTGCACAAGTTTTGATATAAGAGACAAACGGTTGTAGGTGAAAATGGTGTTTTTCTCCCAAATGACAAATCTATTTTGGATGAAATTTTGTATGCTTGTTCCATTCACTATAGTACATGTCCACAGAAAAATTCAGATTAAATGGATGCACATATATCTAGATAAAGGAAAATTGGTTGTAGGTTATAGTGGTCAATTTCTCCATATCTATGCAACAGAATGACGTGAAATTTATGGAGGTTGTTCATCTCGGTACAATTCTTATTCCCTACAAATTTCATGTGATTTGGATGAATGTTTTTCAAGATATGTCCATTTCAAGTTTTTTACAAATACACTACTTAAAAATTAGTCAATCTATTGTTCAAGGAACTGTGAATTGGTTCAATTAAACAAAAAAGTGATATTTTTGATGTATTAACACTCTCTACATTAACTATACCAAAAATTGGTATCAACCCCTTCAAATAAACAGTCTAATCAACTTGAAGGAAGATCTTAAAAAGCACATGTGGATCAAAGTTATGAACAAAATTATTCCCTGCTTAAGAGGAAATTTAACACCAATTTCTATTAAAAATGAGTAAACACTTTCTCAAAAGTGGACTGATATATCCACCTTGCTTGCAAAGGTAAGCTTCATCTTATGTCAACATGGTATGTGAGATAAGCTTCTACCTAGAAGTCCTTGTCTTGGTGTCTACAGTATGTCTTCTAAGAATAGAGGCTAGAAGTCTATAGAATGGTCTCTTATTGATGCACAACTTATACTTCCTCTAAATTTGATGGATCATATATATTAAGGTTGTTAACATTTTCACTTTTTTTATAGATGCTTCTAGTCAATACGTGCAAATGGAACCTTTCCAAAAATAGAAGTGTATTCCAATGAAACAAGTATGTCACTCATGAAATCAAGTACTACTAAGAATCTTTTATAATGTGCTATTTTTTGGAATGTCTGTTTTCCACAGGAAACTTATGTGCTACTATATTTTCCCATAATTGTGTCCAACTCCAATAATTCAAACCTACACAATGTATCATTCCTTTTGCATATTGTAGTAGCAATTTTTTTTCATAGGAATTATGTGGGAAAAATGTGGTGGCATTTAAAAGAGAGAAATTTTTGGCATGAATGACTTCCTTCATCTACTCATCTCAGAAAGATATAAGATTATGAATATGTCCCTCTTTGCTTCCATATTAATCTAAAGTTGGATCAACTATGAAAAATCTAATGTTCTTACTACTTGCCTTAAGTTGTAGTTTTATTGGATTTAACCTCCTCCTTTCGATTGTATCATATGATCAAGTTGTAATTGCTACTTGTTTTGTTTCTTGACTCCCCCTAGATCCCTACTTCTTCATTTCAGTTTTGTTTAAGTTTTTTCTCATTGATGGTTTTAATTCCTTTGAGGGATCTATAGAATGTGTCTTGGACCAAGTTTTAATACTTTTATCTTCTATTCCCATATTTATGGCATAGATGAATGGATAATGGTGGACCATGAGTATATTTCTAGGACTATGAGTGTTTGATAAAGTGAACCAAGCATGATTATAACAAATAGTGAATGGGCCAAGATCTCTATCCCTAGTGACCAAGAGAGAGGTTTTGTTGTGAGAAGATCTCTATCACTTGTGAAAGGTCTTGATTGACATCAGGTCTATGGAGATTCCATGTTGGTGATTACGTGGATGAAGAAAAATCAACAAATCCATAAAGTGACCTTACAGCCTCTGGATATATAGATTAAGGAAAATTCACATCTCTTTGATATGATCACTTTTGACCATATATAGAGATATGGGGAAACCCTAGGTTTGTATCTACAATCTAATAAGATTTGAAAAATGTATCTATTATTTTGAAAATGATTCTATTACAAAGAAAAACATTCAAAACCGAAAAAAAAGGATCCTAACATTTTCAGGCAACAAAACATGTTGTCCATGTTTTTGGACTTCTAAGCATATTTTATAATTTCTAAGCATATTTGATATATTCTATTATCAATTAAAGCAAGTTAAAATTATAGGGAACAAAGAATGGTATAAATTGAGCAAGTATGGAATAGAAATCAAATTGACTGAAGCAAAATATGTATGAGAATTAGGAATATGCTTCCTATACTATTTATAATTTTTTTTGTTACAACTTACCTTGATTTGTGGAGCTTCGCACTGTCTTCTTCTGCTTTACCTTTCAAAACATCATTCAACATACTACAAATATTTTCATGTTGCAATAATTTCATGTTAGGACCCATCACATAAATATTTTCCTGTTTATGAAAATAACAAAACCAATGTAAATAAATACAATACTATTACAATGTAAATTACAATACTATTCAACTATTCAAGTAAAGTATTGGTAACAAGAGATCACCTAAGGAAACATGGAGAACCACAACACTATTTATATAAGGCCATCGATCACATCAAAAAGCCATTTTTTTCTCTGAACTAATAAAATGTTTCCCAACGCTATCTGTAACAAGTTCCAATGGATGAGTCAAATAGCAATAGTAAAATTTAAACACTACAATTATAGAAATAATTGTTTTTAATATATATTTCCTTACCATTCATTGAGCTCCTCTCTATTTCGAGAATAATTTAATATTCTCTACTAAACAGGACCAACCATGTGAAGGTGGAAGCTCTTATTCCCCCCCCCCCCCCCCCTCACATCACTATCAATTCCCCAAACCCAATGCATCTACTTGAAAATAACAATTTACTGCAAATTAATTCACTCAATAGCTGAAAAACGATTTCATTAAACCATTCAATCATTCAATAGCTGAAAAAACTATTCATTAAACCATTCATTTAGTTAATAGCCGATAAAAACATTCAGTAAACCATTCATTAAAGCATTAATTTAACCATTCATTCATTAAATAGAGGAAAAAAACATGTACTACAATGTGTTATAAATAAGAATTACTCAAAATTTCTTCAGTCACTTCCTTTTTAATTTTCTTCTCTTTACATATTTAGCAAGAAGTGCATCTTCTGGAATCTGCTCATCGGTGTCCCTAGCAGACTGCTCACCAGGTTGAACTTGTGGTGAGGGGCTCAGTATTCCTGCAATAATGTCAAAATGTTTCATTAATTTATTTTTGTTTTTATAATTACAAGTAATTCATTTAAAAAAACATTACAAAGGTGTTTTTCTACCTAGCATGGGAACATCAACATGTTCATTATTATCCTGTACAGGTTCAACCTATTCAGTGTTACCTGCATCTACATGCTCTACAGTTGAATTGTGGAGAATTATAATTAATGTTCATCATCCACAATTATCTATACAAAACAGTATCATATTAATAAATTCATTACTAGGAATCGAAGCATGATCTTCGACTGGTTGGTGTACATCCTTGACATTAACGAGATCATTAATTTCCTACTCAAAACATAATAAATAGTCTATGTTATTCTTTTATAACGAATAAATTTCATGAGAATTAATAAAATTTTCATTAAACTATATAGTTTTTATATACCTTTGCACCAGGTGGATCAGCAGAAGATCATGCAATATTCCTAGACAATCTTCTTCGGCGTTCAACAACGGCTTCAAAGCCGCGTTGGAATCCAAGCTTCAAGTCTTCTTGAATGGGAAATTCTTTGAATCAGTTGGCCTACATATTTTCACGACGTCATTAATTTTACATTTTTTTCCAGAATAAAACGAAAATAGTTTTATATATATTATTTAGATGCAGTATCGGGTTTTTGATACTTACAATTTGTGCCACCAAATTTGAATAACCATCAGGCTTTTATTGTGTAGAACCTTTTTTTCCAATCTTTCCTTGGTGGCCTTTGATCTATCGAACAACCTAATCAAGTGTTGAATTACGTTAGTCGATGTTCCAAATTCGATATAAAAATTAATAATAATAAGGCTTACTATTACATTGTGGAATGTATTGTATACCTCCCTGTTCCTAGTGGTATCTTTCCTGCTTTTCTCATACCCTTCTCTTTTCCATCTTCCACTAGGGCTTTCCACTCCCTTGATGGAATCATCGGAGGGCACACATACCTAGGGTTCTTTTGTAGGTGAACCCTATATTGGTCTCGAAAAATCTTCAAATGTTGTCGAGCCTTCTTTAGGACCTTCGTTGCATCAAAGGTATTTTTTTCCAATAGACCAACCAACCGATTAGTCAGCTCATCCTTTAAATCTTTTTCTTGTCTATCCCACCTTATGTGGATGGTGGGACTGAAGATCTCTAAAGCCAAATCATTTAAATTTTTATAAAATGCATCATTTCTTGCAAAACAATCATGCCATCATTAGTCAACATTAAAAAAAAAATCGGTATATGAGAAAAAAATTATAGGAATTAAATTGAACAATCTATAGTTACGTGGAATATTCTCTATCTTTATTGGAAACTTCATCATTCACCAAAAATGTTGTCACTATTGAACCAGTGCTAGTGACACGAGAAGATCCAGGAAATGTTGCTTCAGCATCAGCATTAGTACCGAACCCTACATCCATGCCTTCTTCTGCAGGATCTGTTATGGGTCAGTCAGCATCAATTGCACCCTCTGTTGGCCTTTGTTGTGTCACAGAGCGTGTTGCCAACTATTTATTGGACAAAAAGGGTGTAGTATGTTAATGTATTTGTAACTTCGGAATGTATTCACTTGTATATATTGTATTTCATTGGTCCCTGATTCTCCTATCGGGAGAATCACTTGTATTTCTTTGTACCTCGATGTTCTCATCGGGAGAATTACTAAAAGTTATGAGGAAGTCCCCTCCATTGTAATTCGGGTCATTAGTACCCTAGTTGTGGTTACTCGAGTCTACATAACTGAGTTAGGATTAATCGAGCCTATATAACTGAGTCAAATATTAAGTGAACGAAAGAGTAAAAATAGAGATTCAGCCTCTCTATTTATCATACAGTCACTCACACTTAGTTGTAGCGCATAACTGAGAGAGAGAAGAAGCTGGGACAAGAGAGAGAGAGAGACAACTACTGTCGGGAGATCATCTTTGTATCTTTGGGTTTTACTTTTGGTGCTCATTCTATCTCTGAGGAAGTTGCGGGGTTTTATCCTTTATTGGTTTCCCCAAGGAAAATCTTTGTGTTCATTGTCTATTGTGATTGATTGTTGTACTTTTAATTCTCTCAGATCAGATCCTAAGATCATATAGCTTAAATGATAAAAACCTAACATGGTATTAGAGCTAACCTAAGAAAAAGAAATTCTGCAGCTGCATAATCTAGGGCTTCTTAATTTTTGGGTCTCTCTCCACAATCCATCAACAAAAGGAGGATAGGATGACTCTCCATTGAAGAGCGCATCTTTTTGTCGAAGCAAAATTTGATTCCGGGCATTTTCAGTTTTTGGTGCAGGAAATTAGGGATTTTTACAAAAGAGAAATTTTTGAGTGAGCCCAGCATAGTATTTCTCTCCTCATCAAAATTGAATTTTAGAGACAAAGGTCGAAGTTTTTGGTTGAGTGAAGCTCCAGGAAAGTCAAACCCTAGTTTGACCCTAGGCTTGAAAATCCCTAAAACACTAAAACTGGTAGTTTTGGTACAGCCACTATATCCTTGGATTGAAGAAGTCTCGGGGAAAAAAAATTTCACAGGCCAAAGATAAAATCCGGACGTACCCTGTGTAAAAATTTCAGCCTCATATTTTCTATAGTGTAGGATATAGGATTCCTCCAAATCAGGGTTCCAACCTCTTCCAAGTTTCATCCCTAAACAGGACACTTAGGGAGAATTGTTATATCTCGGGCTATGAAGGTAAAAATTAAATTTAGCAAGATGTTCCAAATAGGGAATGGAAAATATCTTCTATGGTAAAAATTTCATACCCCGAAGGTGAAAAAGTGACACATGGAAGTTCGTACAAGTTCGCTATTATGAACAGTCCTGAATTAAGTCACCGTGGGAAAAATATCATAAGTCCCAATTGGTGAAACCAATTCTGATAAAAACTATGGTGTTGGAAATAGGATAGATGAGGCTACCTCGGTACAAAATTTTAGGCACAGTACAAAATTTTAGGTGTAGAGGAGTAGTACTTTCAGAGATATCGCAGAAATAGTATCAGGAATTTCTGTAGAAGAAATTGGAAAACTAGGGCTTCCTGTTTCGGGAGTTTGTATCCACTGTTTTCAGAGAAGGAGTACATTGGACAACTCACCTTGAAGAGGTCTATATTTCAATCCAATCAGAAGTTTTAAATTCCAAGTTTTGAAAATTAAGGTTTCTCTAACAAACCCTAGATCAGCCAAATCTGGAACCAGGATGGACACCTCAAATCGGTAAGATCTAATCTTTTGCTATTTACATTTGAGGTTCTCATTTCAAAATGACCTATCACACCAGCTTGATGAAGCTAAAATATTTTGATCATGGAAGTATAATTTTTCATTAGTTCTTGAAGAAAATGAATTTGACACCTACATAAGTGGAGAGGTTCCAATTCCAGAGGGAGATGAGGCTAAAGCCTTACACAAGAAGAACTTGGTCAAGGCCAATAAGATCATTGTTGATTCAATCAAGGATCACCTTATACCACAAGTGTCTTCGCTAAAGACAACTACATATATGTTTGATTCCTTGACCAAGCTATTTGAAGGGAAGAACATAAATCAGAAGATGACTTTGAGAAACCAGTTGAAGAATGTAAATATCTAGAATGCAGAGACCATATAGTCAAACTTTACAAGGGTCTCTCAAATCAAAGAACAACTTGAAGCAGTGGATGAAGTAGAGAATACAGAAATTGTGATAACCACCTTGAATGGCCTCCCAGGATCATGGGATTCAGTCATTGGAGGAATGTGTGCTAGAAGAAAGTGATTACTTTCTGCAAGAATCTGGGAAGAGTGCACACAAGAAGAAGCTCGACTCATAATAAGAGAAGAGAAAATGGGAGCAACTGAATATCAAGCTCTCACGATCCAAAGAAGATCCCTCAAACGATGAGGAATAAGAAGGACTCAACTCTTGAAGAACCTCTTATCCATCTTAGCATTTGGATAAGAAATGATGTTGTTATGAATGAAGAAGATGATGAAGCTGGTGGATCAAGAAGGAGTCTACCCACGAAACAAATAAAGATAAGTATTCAATTGTCATTTCATGATATTATTTATGCATTTGTTTATATTTAGTTGATGTACTATGCATGATAGAATTTTTGCATTAATGACAACATACTACTAATATGCATGTGATGGGTAAGTAGCTCATGGTGCTATACAACTCTATGATTGCTACTTATCTAGAATGAAACCTCTTTGCCTACATATTGGATTAGTGCACAATCTCAATGATGTCTTGGTAGATATGGAAGGCATCTATAAAGTTTCCATGAGATATGGATGAATGTTGTATTGGCTAAAATAGTTGCATAATTATATCTTCATGCATAATAATTTGTCATTATGAATATATCTTATGAAATGTTTCTAACCATACAACTAATGCATTTGACTTGTAGGAAAGATCACGTACAATCGCCTACAAGAAAAGAAGGATGAGACTTGTTCCGAATAAAAAATGACAATAGTTCAAGAAAGAATCCAAGATGAAGAATAATATGATGATACTTTAAAAGAAAGAAAGAGGCCTCAGAGACACTCTAGTTATGTGACACTATTGAGAGACATTATTGATGCAGAAGCCTTGTAGCTATGAAGAAGTAGCTAAGAAGAAAGGGAAGGAGAATACCAGTTCAAGAAGAATGATGTCTAGGATGCAATATCGAGACCTGAAGGGAAGTTCATAATGTCTTCCATATGGATATACATGATCCAGCATGCATTAGATGGAAACATCATGGGATACAATGCAAAATTCGTAGCACGATGCTTCTCACGAAAAGAAGGAATAGACTATGAAGAGACATTTGCAGCCACTAGAAGTTAAGACACATGACAGGAAGAATCATGTGTGCAAATGAAAGAAGGCCTCGTACAAGCTCATAAGACACCCATGGGATAACACATACATGAAGAGCTTGAAGATCACCTAGAGTGATGAATATCTTAACCTTTTCTACAAGGTTGAAGATGAAATCCTATAGAGGATGACAAGCTCAAAGACAGGTGCGAGAAGAACGTTTTCAAGATAGAGGATCTTGATATTTAGTGACCCTAAATGGATACATAGAATATTAGTAGTAGAGGAAGCTACTTGTCACTCCGGTACAAAATGTTTCAATGCATAGAATACGAATGGCAGAGGGAGAATGATGCTCCGCTTCAGAGGAAGTGACTGCAGAAGATCCTAAGGTTCGACATGATACGACAGGATGGAAAGCCTACTAATGGCTCTAGGATTTACTGAGAGTAAAGAGGATTCCAACCTTTACTTCAAGGTTAAAGGTGGAATACCAGTGATGCTACTATTATATGTCGATGACTTGTTCCTAACAGAAAATAGGAACTCATTAAAGTTGCAAGAAGGAGACTTGCTGACAAGTTCGAGATGAAGGACTTGGATATAATGCACTACTTTTGGAGGTGTGGAAGAATGCAGAAGGAATATCCCTACGACAAGGGAAGTATGCAATAGAGATCCTGAAGAGGTTTGGGATGATGAATTATAAGGCCATGACCACACCTATGGCATCGAACCTGAAGCTATTGAGTGATGCTTCATCAGAGTCAGTTGATGGTATGATGTATCGTTAGATGATTTGTTCATTGACATACCTGACGAATACGAGACCATATATTTGCTTTGTTGTGAACACATCGAGACATGTTCACCTAATGGTTGCAAAGCATGCAGTGAGGTACTTGAAGGGTACAGTTGAGTATGGGCTCAAGTATGATATGAACCAGAAAATTAACTTAGAGGGCTATGAAGATTCAAATTGGGCAGACAGTTCCATTGATAGGAAGAGCACTTTAGGGTGCTACTTCAGTATGGGATCAAGTGTGATCTATTCGTTTAGTAGGAAGCAGTATTGCATGGAACTGAGTACAGCTGGGGAAAAATATGTTGCCACTTGTTCGGCTATTTGGGAGGTAGTATGTTTCTTTTGAAAACTACTATTTGATTTGATTGATTTGACTTGCATTTTTTGTATGATGCAGAGAGGAGCAATGAAGCTCCAGTATGTCATCCAAATGGAGATCTCTCAAAAGAGGGTGTTCTAGAATAGCCGGTGAGATAGGTTGTCTGAGCATAAAATCCTGGAGAAGCTCGTAGGTGGATCAGATGTAAACGGTCCTGTAGGTTGTCCTCGGATGTAATCGGTCTTGACGAAGCTCACAGGTTATCCTTGGATGTAATCAGCACTAACGTGATTCTATGCTAGAAATGGCCAGAGTGAAGTTTGAGTACTTCAAGGAGAAGCCTGGTGTTCTCCAGATTGAGGTTCCTTCCAAGAGGAAGTGATGAGTCCATGAGCCTTTCTGACTGGGTCAGATGTAAGTGCAGAGCCCTTTTGACATGGTGGTAGATGAGTCCTCCCATGGTCAGATGTAAGTGCAGAGCCTTTCTAACATGGTGGCAGGTTGGGCCTCCCATGGCCAGATGTAAGTGTAGATCCTTTTCGACATGGTGTCAGGATGGGTCTCCCATTGTAAGATGTAAGTACAAATCCTTTTCGACATGGTGGCAGGCTGGGCATCCCATGGTTGGATGTGAGTGCTAAGCCTTTCTGACATGGTGGCAGGATGGGCCTCCCATGATCGGATGTAAGTGCTGAGCCTTTCTAACATGATGAGGTCAGATGTGAGTGTTGGACCTTTCCGACATGATGTGGTCAGATGTGAGTGTTGGACGAGCCTTTCTGACATGATGAGGTCAAATGTGAATGCTGGGCCTTTCTGACATGATGTGGTCAGATGTGAGTGCTGGCCGAGCCCTTTTGACATGATGAGGTCAGATGTGAGTGTTGGACCTTTCTAACATGATGTGGTCAGATGTGAGTGTTGGACGAGCCTTTCTGACATGATGAGGTTACATGTGAGTGTTGGGCCTTTCTGACATGACAAGGTCATATGTGAGTGTTGGGTGTGCCATTCTGACATGGTGGCAGGCTAGGCCTCCCATGTTCAGATATAAGTGTTGGGTGAGCCTTTTCGACATGGTGGCAGGCTGGGCCTCCCATGGTCGAATGTAAGCGCTGAAGAAGAAGAAGACCTACATGGAGGCTAGGCCTACAACCAGCATGAAAAAGGGTTGTCTTTGTAGAAATTCCTGTGACGAGTAGAATTGAGAGATAGCACCATTTGTTTGAGATAACGGAAGCAGTGATGATGATGATCTAGTGATGATCCAGTGTTAATGATGATCTAGCTTTGATGATGATCCAATGATGATCCAGCTTTGATAATGATCCAGAGAATAAGACTTGTACTGATGAATTGTGTCAAGAGAATACCTTCCTAGTTAAGAGGGATTGTTGATGTATTTGTAACTTCAGAATGTATTCACTTGTATATGTTGTATTTCATCGGTCCCCGATGCTCCTATCGATATAATCACTTGTATTTATTTGTACCTCGATGTTCCCATCAGGAGAATTACTAAAATTCATGAGGAAGTCCCCTCCGTTGTAACTCGGGTCATTAGTACCCTAGTTGTGGTTACTCGAGCCTACATAACTGAGTTAGGATTACTCGAGCCTACATAAATGAGTCAAATATTAAGTGAACGAAAGAGTATAAATAGAGAGTGAGCCTCTCTATTTATCATACAGTCACTCACACTCAGTTGTAGCACATAACCGAGAGAGAGAAGAAGCTGGGACAAGAGAGAGAGAGAGAGACAACTGTTGTCGGGAGATCATCTTTGTATCTTTGGGTTTTACTTTTGGTGCTAATTCTATCTCTGAGGAATTTGCAGGGTTTTCTCCTTTATGGTTTCCCCGAGGAAAATATTTGTGTTCATTGTCTATTGTGATTGATTGTTGTGCTTGTTATTCTCTCAGATAAGATCCTAAGATCATATAGCCTAAATGATAAAAACCTAACATAGTATGTGGTTTATGTGGAGTGGTTTGGTCACTGGGACCAACACCTCCTTCACCACTAGTGTGAGGTTGCAGAATTTCCTGTAAATACAAACCATTGTATTATAAGTTCATTATCATATAAAATTAAAAATTATAAAGTTATAAATGAATTTATATTATGATTCCGCAACTTACTTTCAAGGACTGACATTGTGTGATCAACAAATGAACCTTTTATTTGATCTCGTCTCTCATTGGAACTATCAATGTCAGACGAACCATTTCCTCATGTTGTTCTTTCAAGGTATTATGTAGGACCTTCAACGGGTCAACAGAAGTACCAATTTTAGAATCATGAACAACTAGTAGACATCAAAATCTAAATTTTGCTTAGTTTTTGTTTCATAGACCGAATCATTTGTATGCTACAGAAATATATAAAAACATTGCTTAGTTGTTGAAGCAATATTCTGCACAAAAAATTATATTAACAAAAATTGTATATCGTGATAGATTCCTAGAATTACATATATGTTTACCTGATGCCTAGACGATGGTGTGGTCTGATCAACAACTAGGTACTTTCCCCGATCATCCACCTGGAAAAAAAGTATACAACATTATCATAATGAACGCAATTGTAAAAACGAAAAAACACATAACAATATAAACATTATGCTACATGTTTTATATGTGTACAATTTTGAATTATTTAGAATGTAGAATTACATTTAGGTTTACATGTTTCCCCAAGGCTCCACTAATCTGATCAACAACTGGGGACTTTCCCCGATCATCAACCTGCCAAAAAAGTAGACAACGTTATCGTAATGAATGCAAACATAAAAACGAAAAAAATACATAAAAAAATAAACATTATGCTACACGTTATACATGTGTACAATTTTAAAGTATTTAAAATGTAGATTTACATTCATGTTTACCTGTTGCCCCGATGTTGCAGTCATCTGATTAATTGTCGGGTGGCTTCCCTGATCAACACTCTGCATGAAAAATAGATAAGATTATATAAACGAACCAAGTATACTATTGAAGATACATAATAACATATATGTTTGTCCATACTAAATTTTTACAATGGCAATATTGATGTATACTTGCCGCCTTGAGGGAGGTCTACTAACATATACTGTGAGGAAGGTTCCCCTGAAAGAACCCTGCAACAAAAACATACTAAAAATTACCTAACAAAACCAAAATAGTCACTAAAACAATTTTAAAGCATAACACTTTGATGTATACATGTTTCCTCGCAAATTGTGTGCTCCTCTCACCTTCTGCTGGGGTGATGCGCCCCCCATCACCTCCTTGCGAAGTCAACATAGGAAATTTAATAAAAAATTATAATTATCTGCTAACGAAAAATCCTAGAGATGTTAAAATAATTAATAAAAGGTTGGGTAAAATGTTGGATGTACCACATCCATACTAACCATGTTTGTATCTACTCGATTCAAATTGTAATTAATAAGCAGTTCTTCCCCAACAACTATTCATTTTATGGCACATACAAAGACACAGTTTCCTTCATGCGCCTTGAATATGTAGTTGGGTTGCTTAAGTGTAGACCCTAGTTGTGTACTATTTATAAACCCCACAATATTCCCAGTTATGTTTATCCTTCCTTCAATATACAACGTTGCTCCTTTACTTTGATCTTTGTCTTTCAAATGTAAATAATTTGTTGACAACCCATATCTACGCATACTTCGTGTATATTGGACTAGGTGCATCCAATCATTGTAGTTGTAAGACATTCCAACATACTCCATCAATTTTGTACATCTGTCATATCCGACCTTTATTCCATCCATGCAAAACAATCCCAATCCATGTAATGACAACGGTGCAATTCTATATATCCTCTCATTCACACAAAAATCAGTGTTGACTTGAGGAAGATCCCTAAGTAACCATTGTTTCACTAGGTGTTTGTACCTTAAGGGCACCTCGATGTCTCCTATTGTATCATCATCATAGTAACATGAGCCCCCTCCTCTAAGAAAAAATTCCATGCATTTATTGAATTTTCTTCTGATCTTATGACATCTAGTTGATCTAGCCCTTGTAGACCTACTAGATGTCTCACTTTCCTCTAGCCTTCCTAAAATCTCCTTGCTGGAGGAAGACAAGTCTGACAAATACCTGTTTGATTCTACCTGCACCATGGTTGAAAACAAAATTGGAAAATAATAGCAAAATACCAACAAAAAACTTGGAAAGACTTATAAGCATGACATAATAGTGATATCATTATCCTGAATAATATCAATAATTTCCTAGTATAAAAAGTTCATCACATTGTCCTTTAACACAATATAGATATCAAGTTGTTCCATAGCAAATGCCTTAGCCAATTTATCTCAAAATACAAACTATGTTTTTTACAATATTCTTAGGTGTATCTTTTTTAATTTATTTTGTTTCCTCACCCAAAAATATTAAAGACCCATTTTACGGATCTCAATATATCTAATAAAGTCATTTGCAAATATTTTGTAACTTTTTTTCAAAATAAAAAGAGGTGTTCCTTGATATTCAATAGTGAATCAAAGGTAACTTTTACATAGTTCTGACAATAAGTCAGTCCAGACACGAGTGGAGATCATAAGTATCAAAAAATTTCCCAAGGGGAGGGATGAAACCCACAATCCCAAGATGACTGAAGTAGCAATACCACACAAAGAACATAAGGAGCCCAAATAGCTTATTCAAGGAGGCATCGAGGGTGGAGAAAACAAACCCCTGAGAGAATGAAAACAAACTCTATATCCCCAGCTAAAACAAGAAAGATGTTAATGTATCCCATAGTAGAAAGAACCAAAAAACACTATGCCATAGAAATAAAAAAGATTTTAAATTAACTGTATCATGCCTTCCTCAATGATTTCTCCTTCTAAAAGTTATGAGAAGGAGAGGAGGCCAACCTTCATATTCATATTGTGCTCCCTGTAGACATGGCTAAATTCATATAACAAACGAATTGAAGATGTTGGTAGTATAGCATATATGTCAGATATCCAACGAAATGCATTACTTTCTCCAACCTCTATAGATGAGTTCACATTTAGAGAGCTCCTATCACTACACCAACCTGATCACACAATTTCTAAGTCACTTCTCCACTCTACACTGGCCCAATTATCCATTTCCCTGGCCACTCCTCTCTCCTTACTCTACACCCGTAGGCTTACATATAACTTAGATAAACTTATAACTCGTCACAACAAAATCCTAAACTAAATGTTATAAAATTGTAACAATTGTTTAATAATAGAGTCAACCCCTGTATCCAATGAATCAAATAACTCAATCCTTATCTATTCATTTTGTCATTAACTAATTTCTTGATATTTACACAAGTGTCTATGAACAGCATATATTTGTGCATGGTTTTAGGCTTCCTAAAACGTATTTACAAACTTAGGAAAATTACACTAATTTACTTTAAGAGAATCCACACCCTTGGGAAATGTGAAGACCCTAATGTATGGATAACAATTTGAAGATTTTGATGAGAGTGAGATGATCCTACATCAACACGAAACAGTAAAGCATCTAGGTGGAAGGCCAGTTTAAGTAAATAAGAGATGTATTTTTATGAGATGATCTAAAGTTGCATCTCAAACAAACTCAATATATGATAGAAAGAGACTTATGCAAATCAATACTGCTATGTGTGATTAAATAGACCCGAAAATCACCAACTTATCAACTATGTTTTTGACATAAATATTTGGATCAAAAGGTCCGCAAAAACTAACAAAGATTCAAAGTTTATTGTAATTTTGGAATGAAGAGGCTTATCGTTGAACTACAAAAACTTGTCAAAGAGATTGATCTTTGCTAGGCAATCTTGAAATGAAAATATAAACATTGGTGCTCAAGAATTGAAATAAATGCATACCCCTTGTTGATTTGGTGTTGGGAAGTGGGTCTCATGTTGAATCTAGGGCTTGTGAATTTGACACCCATGCATGTATATTTTATTTTGTACAACTAAGACATAATTTGGAGCAATCATCATCATCATAGGTGTTCTTCTTGATGTGTGATTATAACTCATCAATATAAATTGCAAATAATCATCATAAGCAAACGTGTTGCAATCTTCATCACAAGATCATGAGTATGTACAATATCATCAGACATTTAACAGGCATGGAAAGTCTTCCCATAAGCCTCTTCCATCCAAGATTGGAGGGATTGTATAAAGTTTAAACATAATCAACATGAGGGTGCCAACCTGCAAAATTATCAACAATATCTTCAAGAGAGAGATGTAGGCTCCTCCATCATCACAATATTCTCAGCTTGACACGAAGAAAATGTTTAAACAAGGAAATGGAACTTTGCCTCAAGTTACATTGCTGGCCATATTTGAGGCTTTTTCTACAAGTTATGGAAATGGAATTTTGCCTCAAGTTATTCTCAGCTTGAGGATTTTTATACACTTGCCACAATCCATCTTTGATGACCAATGTATGCTGCAAACAGACTAATCTTCTTCATACATAGTCTTGAAATTGATGGTGGTTTAATAGTCTGGTTTTAAGGTCTTATATAGACACACACAACCCCAAGTGTGAGTCTTTAACATGCACTATCAAGTGACACAAGAAGTGGGTTAAGAAACAATGATGTGAAAGCAAGTAAGATGATGAATGCATGAAGGAAACGAAGGAGCAGCAATAGGGAAATATACACCAGCATACATCCACAGTTTTTGCAGCATTATATTTCTGTCCAGGACATCCAAACTACAACATATGCTTTTGAATATCTTTAATGAATTATCTAGCTTTGATTTTGGGTTAATTTTTTAGGCAACTCTTGAAGGATATGAAGGTTACAGTGAATAGCATCAAGGGGCTAGAAGAAAGCTACATCCTCGAATGTTCTTTTTATCTTCTAAACTTCAGTGTTTAAGGATAGGTACATGATGAGATCAAAGTAATGTGTACTCCAAATGCAATTGAAGTTTCAATAGTGCACTATAGGTGACCATTAAAGACAATGATAGCAGAATGAGGAAATCTCTCTAGAAAGCCATAAGGCAACTAATTCAACTAACAAAAAGACGATGTTAGGAAAATGTTAACATAGAGTTGTAACAATGATAGGATTTGACTAAAAAACAATTAAAACCATTCATTTTCTTCATTATTCACAATATCTCCCCTCTGTCAAAATATGGGTAGCAGATTAATGCCAGGTATATATTGAAGGAGCAATTCATAACTGACCAAAAATTATGCAAGAGTTAAAATGGATACAACTGAGCGTGGTTATTGTTGTAGATATTTTGTTGGCAGTGGGAAATCATGTTAGTCTCCATATAACTTATAAGGACACACACTTACTCTCTTGTGCCATTAATAGTCAAAGTAATTTGCTAATTTGAAGAAGGGATTGTATAGAAAACAGAAGCCATGCAGGTTCCATTTCCTATTTATGTGCATACCAATGCAACAAAGAGACATATCAAATACTTTGTCGATAAAACCTAGCAACAAATTTTGATTTGAGATATGTTTTTTCTCAAAATACTAGAGCTACAAAGGAATGAAACCACTAGGAAATCCTTCTTAATGGTTTGCATTACTGGTCATACTGGAATCAATCCTAACTAGGCTATATGGAGATTTAGGTAATAGAGAGCAAGTTAAGAACCATAAATTATATCTCATTTATTTTGTTATTATTGCATGACCTTGAAAAAATAGCCATAGCATCCGCTAGAATTTAAAGCTTATAGACCCTATCAACCAAGAAAACGAGAATACTCTAAACGGAGTTAATTCTAAAATGAACTATCCAAAGTCATCCTCCATTAGAACCATCCCTGTGACTTTGTTGAGATTAGGGAAACCCGCTTAGTGTTGGATCTTTATATAAGCTCTAAAATTAAGATAAGTTGTTGAGGTGACAGTGGCTCCACTTCTAAGAGTTGCTCTCAGCTTGCTATATGTGATTAAATAGACCAAAAAATCACCAACTCATACACTATGTTTTCGACATAAAGATTTGGATAAAAAGGACTGCAACAGCTAACAGGATCAGCTTGTTCTATTGTGTAGTAGGATGAGCTTGTTCTACTTGCATATCGACAAGTATCCTCCTTAGAAAAACCAACTCACAAGTTGGCATTAATGCTCTACTTTAGTGGAGTTAAATGTTAATGCATGTTATTTTTTACACAACCATAAAACTACACATGTACCGAGGCTAAAAAAATTATATGTGTGGGATTCATGTAATCAACTAAACCAACCCAATCTAATTGTGTATGCCCTATTAGCTAAAAGTCCTCCCCTCTATCACATATGATGCCAAATCCAAAGTATCCTTTACATAAATCAAAACCCTTTAGGCTTCTCTTAAGCAGATTTTGGTTTGCACGGATATCATGTCATTATTTTCTTGGTTATTGGTGCAGTAGAAAATTTTACTTTGTTTTGTTACAAAAAAATCCAAGTCAAGACTTCAAGCTTCAAATCATGAATGCTCCGTGCCACACTAAACGCTGCCACCAGTGCAAACTGAGTGAGCCTTTGTGATGCATTCACTACATTAAGAAAATCAGATGCCACTTTGTTATGGACAACCAACCAATGATTCACTTTGTTGTGTTAATCAATACTATTAGAGTTACCCAATTTGTTTTCTCTACTGTAGATTACTTGACATGTTGAAAATACTCCGATGAGCTGTGACACTAATGATCTTATACTATGATGCATAAGCATTCCCGCACACATTCTTCTTACTTGATCTATGTTATTATGGAACACTGAACAACAATTGACATTACTATGAAATAAATCAACTCTTTACATAGAAGTAAGAATCTAGATAAAGGAGACCATCGCAGGAAATACATAATTAAACAATCACAAAATATTGCTTTCAGAAAATCCAAAATTTTATTTTTTGAAAAATTACAAACACAATACATATTATACAACAATTCCATGTTTCATGTACAACTTAGGTCTCACTTGTACAAACTAAGGTTTTATGTTTCATGTACAACTTAGGTTTTATGTCGATCTAGTATGTATCTTCATGTCATAAGTTTGCCTTGCAGATGAATATGGAACCCTAGAAGGTAGTGTTGATTTGGAAATATGAGTTTACAATGTTTCATCCCATCTATAAGACAATATTGGACAGTAAGTTATGGTATAACATTAACATATTAATTTTCAACCCTAAGGCAACGATAACTTGAACAGATTTGGGAGATTTCAAGTACATTTCAAGTGAGGGGAGGAGGATGATAAGTACTTGGTTATTCTAGGTGTGTTTTTGCTAGTGGGACAAGTGCTTATGGTTCTCTAATTTTCTCTCTTTTGATCACATAATCATGCAATATGCTTATGCATACTAGGCCATATTCACTAATTCATCTCCCTCCTTTCAAAATCCTGAATGATTTTTCCAAATTGATGTAAGGGATAAAATCAATTTGAATCATTATTGTCAGCAAGACCTAGGTGGAAATAGAGGGTTGTATTATATTGTTAATATCAATATAAATGTTGATTGCCCCTTTACTAGGCACAACTATTAATCAAGGTAAGGGGTTTTGAAACATCGTCTTATAGGTCTCCTCTATAATTAGTCTTAGATTATACACCTATGAGAAGGGAAGACCATGACTGATCATTGTGCTCATATCTATGCCGATTGAAAAATGTATTGCCTCATCCTTAAGGCGGGTAGTATCCTAGGTGTTCCAGTCACCTCTCAATGGCTCCTGCAATGAAAGCAAAGTGTTTTAATAATTGGGCCTACTACCCACAGTTTTTTTTTATAGGTGTGTAGGGTGGTTTGTGTAGTTGTGCTACCTTTAGTAGTATATATGGTATAAGTGCTCACTTTAGATGGTTTGTTGGTAGTTGTGTGTATTGGATAAGGTTCAGGGTTAGTTTTAGCGTTATTGATGGTAGGGGCACATGGTTCAGTGATCTTGTTGGGATGTGCGGA
Source organism: Pseudotsuga menziesii (assembly GCA_001517045.1). Lineage (NCBI taxonomy): Eukaryota > Viridiplantae > Streptophyta > Pinopsida > Pinales > Pinaceae > Pseudotsuga > Pseudotsuga menziesii. Next base: position 31,113 of record LPNX011200861.1, read on the forward strand.
TTCATGAAGAATTAAAGGCATATTTCACACAAAAATGGCGTCCAACCAAAAATTTTAGCACATAATGTCAAACTAGTAAATTTTTAGGTGAAGTGTGGGTACTGACCAATTTTGGAGGCATTGCGTCCTTTGCGAATTCTCAACCTCCTTGATGACCTCCATGAATTCCTATGTGACTCCTTTTCCTCCTCGGCCTCCTTTTCCAACTACTTGACCCTCTCTGTGACCTCCTTGGTGACCTCTATGAGCTCTATGTCCTCCGTGGTGACCTCTATGACCTCTGCGACCTCCGTGGTGACCTCTGCGACCACAAGATCTTATGCGATCTCTAATGAGAGGGAATGAGTGTTATCCCATCACCTGTGCTTTTGAAATGGTATGTGAAACAGCAATAAAACCCATCACGGTTATCCCCAAATCAAAACCCCAATTTATCATACATTTCCTATCATATGGAAAAACCCCAATTTATCATATGGCTACTTTAATCTGGCCCTACCACCAAAAGTGTAATGAAAATTCATTAATGTGATGATAGATCCTTTCTAATAGTGGTATTCTTCTACTTGTTGCACAAGGAAAACAAATTTGTTGGATACCCTTCAGGTGTTGGTCGCTTATTAGTCACAATGATCTACACTCCTTTTTTATTGTTGTATTCAATTATATTCCATAATTATTGCACACATCCACATATAGTATGAAAAAAATGTTACAAACATCCCAAGGAAATTGGCATAGGACATTTATAATGGGAAAAATATGCGGAAAAGCATGCAATCCATATTATCAATGACAATACCAAAACTTGTAGGGGGCAAATAAAATTCATATTAAAAAACCTTTGGAACACATAGTTACCTTATTCCATAATATTTTTCATGTATATTATATGGCTACAATCTATGGTGGAAGATGAAAGAACCATCATTGAAGTTAGGATAAGCCATGGATTTAGTTGAAGCATCATTTTGTTTGCAGAAAAGTATACAATACTCTAAGCATACTTTATTCACAACTTGTTCCATTACACAACTTGTTATTGGTGAGAAATAAGCTTTATCCGAACCTTGTTCCATTACACAACAACTAGTTATTGAGGAGAAAGAAGTTGTACAAAATTTGGTTGGGAAAGAGAATGATCAATCTTTAAATGTAAATAAAATACTAGTTACTGAGGAGAAAGAAGATGTAAAAAAAATTGTTGGGAAAGAGAATGATCAACCTTTAAATGTAAAGAAAATATATAGAACAAATTTACAAACATAATTTTATGTAGTTGACAAACAAAAATGTGAAGGTTTTTAATGAAGTTGTGCAAAAAATGGTTGGGAAAGAGAATGATCAACTTTTAAATGTAAAGAAAATATCAAAAACAATTTACAAACATAATATTGGGATCCACGTTATAACTAGTTAAGAAACAAAAATGGGAAGGTTTTTAATCCTTTCAAGGTTGTTTTTTTGTTTATTTCATAGTGACACTGCTATCTTTGGAAACATATGTATGAAAACCAAATAATTTATCAAAAAGTTATAATGTGATTTGATAGTTTGTGGACAAATATGGAACTAGTTATAAACTCCCATACATGTATCCTCAATCATTTTAAGGGAGCTATATGACATATGTTGAGGTCTTAATTATCATACATAATTTCAGTGAAAATATTTTCAAATAATCTTTGACATGAGAAAACTATGAAGTCATAATTTATCGTTTCTACTAGTCTTTAAAGTTTATATTTCATTATGTTGTTAGCATAAGCATTAAAAATTAAAATTTAATTTATAGTTTTTACCACTCTTTGAAGTTTACAATTCATTACACTATTAACATATTCTTTTTGTAAGGCGTAACTATTTTGAAATATTACTTTAGTATGAAATCCTTTTACAATTGTGTGTCCATAATACCTTTTTCTACTATATTTTTTATGTGAACTTTGCAAAAATATTAAAAGGTTGAAATCTATGATTGTAACAAAATTCCTATATTGCTGAATCCAGAAGGTTATTAAAGACACTCTAGATTGTAAATGCTATAAGACCAACATAGATCCATTTAAAGCCCGATGCTACTAAGCATCGAAAATGATTCAATTTCTTGCTAGGAGTCTTATGTCTTATGATGATGAATACGATGATGATGAACATGAACATGATGATGATGATGATGATGATGATGATGATGATGCAGATGAAGATGATGATGATGAAGATGATGATGATGATGATGATGATGATGATGATGATGAAGACGATGATGATGAACATGATGATGATAATGATGATGATGATGATGATGACAGTGATGAAGATGATGATGATGAAGATGACGATGATGATGGTAATGACAATGAAGACAATGACATTGATGGTGATGACGATGATGATGATGATGATGATGATGATGATGAAGATGATGTTGACGATGATGAATATGATGATGATGATGATGTTGTTGATGATGATGATGATAAAGATGAAGATGAAGATGAAGATGAAGGTGATGATGATGATGATGATGAAGACGGTGATGGAGATGATGATCGTGATGATTTTGATGATGATGATCATGATGATGACGATGAAGATGATCATGATGAAGACGACGACGATGATGATGATGATGATGATGATGATGATGATGACGATGATGACAATGAAGATGATGACAGACCATGCCCTTTGTGTAACATCTTCAGAAATTCTATTTGGACCTTTGTAGCCCAATCTATAGCAATTTTCCCAAGGTGTCTTGTTTAGGGATGAGTTCTGGAAGAGGCTGGAACCCTAACTTGGAGGGATCATATCTCCCAAAATATAGCGAATCTAAGGCTTATTTTTGGACACAATGTACATAAGGGTTTTATCTTCTGCCTCTGCAATTTTTAGCTCCTGAACCTTTGCCAATCTCGGGCTATAGTGAATGTACCAAAAATTAGCAGTTTTAGTATTTAGATTTTTTATAGCTCGAGGCCAAACTAGGGTTTGACTTTCTCGGAGTTTCACCCAACCAAAAAAATTGATCCAAGTCTCTAGGATTTGATTTTTATGAGGAGAGATCAATCCTATGTTGGGCTCACTCAAAAATTCTTCTTCTGCAAGAAGCCCTAATTTCCCGCACCGAAAACTGAAAATGCTTGGAATCGAATTCCGCTTCAACAGAAAGATGCGCCCTTTAATGGAGAGTCAGCTTAGCCTTCTTTTGCTTATCAATTGTGGAGAGAGAACCAAAAAGTAGGAAGCCCTAGATTCTGTAGCTGCACAATGTCTTCTTTTTAGGGTGGCTCTGATACCATGTTAACTTTCCATATGCTTAGCTAAGACATTAGTATTTCATTTCATTTTCATGAGAAAAGCATATAAACAGGATCACTGAAAGATAAACAAGCACAACCATGAAAGAAAAGAGAACACAAATATTTATCCTGGGAAAACCCTAAAGGGAAAAACCCAACAAAATCTTCCTCAATATAGAGGCCCCAAAAAGATAAAACCAGCAAGAAGATCAAAGCCTGATCCTCCTCCTTCTCCATCCTTCTCTTCTCCACTAATGTGCTACACAAGTGAGAGTGTGTGTGTCAAATGAGGAGCACTACACCTCTATTTATATTCATCCGTTCACTTAAGTTAACTCATTTTACATGTAGGCTCGAGTTAAATCATGTAGGCTCGAGTTACACATGTAGGCTCAAGTAACCACACTGGGGTGCTGATGACCCACATTTACAATTAGAGGGGACTACCTCATGACTCTTATTAGTTCTTCCGATTAGGAGCATCGGGGTACAATGTAATACAAGTGGTTATCCCAGTAGGACCATCGAGGACCACAAAAGATACATATAGAATATTCTTCGAAGTTACAATATTTCAACAATGAAGATCCTACATTTGTTGATTAAATTTTTGGAGATTATAGAGCCCCTAAAGTAAAATATTGGATTCAAGAAAGTCAATACATTCTGAAAACACTCAAGGATAACTTGCAAACAACTCAAAATCAATAGAATTTATATTCAGATCAAAATAGAACAAAGCATAGTTGTCACGTGGATGATTTGGTATATTTGAGGTTGCATCCATACAAACAATCATCACTCAAAGAAAAAGGGGCTAAAAAATTGAAACCAAGGTTCTATGGACCTTACAAATTTGTGAGGAGAGTTGGGGAAGTAACATATGAGTTGGAGCTTTCATGAGGGAGAAAGATACATAATGTGTTCCATGTTTCATGTCTCAAGAAAAAATCTAGAAAACATGTAAAAGTATCAACATATATTCCCCCATTAGATGATTAAGGGCAACTAATTTTGGTTCCATAAATAGATTTTAAGGTAAGAGAAATAAGGTTGAGAAACATAACCATTCAGGAGTACCTTTTTTAGTGGAAATATCTACCATTGAAGATGCTACATGGGAAGGTGAACATGTATTACAACACCCAAGTTTGAAATTGGTTGAGAACAAGAAAAATTGGGTGGGGAGGACAGTAATGTCCACTCCATAATGGAACCATGGGACATTCCATTAACCTATATAATTCCAATAGGTTCAAGTGGAATTCAAATTTATTAGGAATATAATTGGCCTGTAGTCACTATGTAAACTCAAATGTAAATTAAGAAGGGGTGAAGTGGGTCATAAATTTGCAATAATAATAGAAATAAATTAACAAATGAGGTGGAAATAATCCAATAATACAAGGAGGAGGGAGCATATGAGGATTAATGGGCCCCTTATAGGGTGTAAATCCCATCCAAGGTGGAAGGAATCTCATCATGAGTGCATCTAATGTGTTGCAACCTCTAAGGCTAAAAATAGATAAAGAAGGGTGCACTAGGGGAAGTGTAACTCCCAAGGAATATCATGATGAGGAATAAGGATAAAAATATCCAAGAAGGCATCATTATTGAAGTGTAACCCCCAAAGGAATGTATGAAAAATTATGACAAATTCTATGACAACTATGACAACCTATGAAAACTCTAGGTCTTAAAATTAGCCAAGGAGTGTACATGAGGGGAGAGTGGGCCCACGGATCAGATGTAAATCCCAAAAATCAAGGAAGAGATCCCCTAATTCAAATCACCAGAGGTGGATAAGGTCCTATTTGGTCCAAATATGATTAGAAGTGAGTTAATGTGTCATTAATAGTGACTATATCTATTAATTTGTTTTATTAATGGTTTTTATAAGAGTATTCTAGAATGAGCGGGCAAGGACTCTATGAAGTTTGTAAAAAAGATGTATAAACATGAGGGAAAATATTTTGATCATTTTCAATTCAGATTGGATATCTTGTGATATTTTCATGCTTGGGAGATGTGCCCCTTGCAACCGTAACTAGTTTAAGTGGTGCAAGATCCCACCCTAGCCAGCTTGAGAGGAGAAGTCACCCTAATTTCTCTATGTAGATTCAATGAAGGATATGAGATCCATTTTTTTTAGTTGGTTCAAGTTCATATTGGTGTGTTTGAATTTTAATTTGTAGAAATGAAAGATTGTTAGTGTTTTCCAGCATTGGCAGCTTGTGTTGTGGTAGATCTTGGTTGGGGAGGGCGCACCTATGGTTGATTATATCTATTGGAGGTTGTAATATGGTATGTATGGAAATTATATATGGTTGAGGGTGCACTTGAGAGATAATATATGAATATTGGGGTCAAAATCTTGTTGGATCTTCCATTTTTCCTCTCTCCTCTGTTATCCATTTGCATCCATTCTTCAACTATTGTAGCAGGTTTATTTCATGTATTTGCAATACATGAAATACAAGTATTAGTATTTTGAATGTAATACCCCACTTAATAATAAATTTCATAAATGTTTTCCCTCATATTGTACTCAATCCATTATTATTTGTTGTCATATGTGTAGATCTTCTATTCTGGTTATGCAATGCCTATGAAATGTGTGTAAAATTGTAATATCAGTCACATAAGTTCTGTTTGGGAGTCATTTATATGTGTTGGGTTGGTTCATGTCGACTTGGATCTGTTAGGAAATATTTTGGGTAAATTAGGAGGAGTTATTGGTTAATCTATGTGAAAATTTGTAGAATGGGTTATACAATCTTCAGTGTTTTTCTATAAAATTTTCCTAAAAATCACTTGAAGTCTTTTAGTGATTAGTTTGAGTGTGTTTATGAATGTTAGAGTCCATATGAAGCTATTGGGAACAAATTTGAATAGGTTAAGAGGTGTTAGGTAAAGCTAAAATCAAGGGGGTTTTCAATTAAAATTTGTGACTAGTTTCTTCTTGGAGTCAAAGTTGAGTTAATATCTCTGATTTTTAAATTGGGGATATTGCACATTCCTAGGTTGAGGGGGTATACTTTGATAAGATTTTTCCCCCAATTGTTAAGTTAACATTTATTAGGTTTCTATTATCTATATCAATATTTGGTTTAGAGAAAAGGTGGATGGGTATGAAAACAATTCCTACATGGCGAATTGAAGGATGAGACTATATGATACAACCATAGCACTACATTGAAAATTGTAATAAGTCAATGATTTGTAAATTATAAAGGTCTTTATATGGTCTCAAACGGTCTCTCGGAATGTGGTAACAAAATGTTTGATTATTTTGTGTTAGGATTGATATTTATGAGATCCAAATTAGATAAATATGTGTATTACAAATATAATAGTGGTAATTTCCTTGTTATGACTTGGTATGTAGATGATATGTTAATGTTTTCGTAAACACTAAGGACATTATTTTGGATTTGAAGTTTTGAAATTCAACAAAATTTGACAGAAACTAGAATTTGGAAGCTACAAAATATATTTTAGGAGTGGAGATCATGAGATATAGAGAAAAGATAAATCTTTGATTAAGCCATAGTATGTGACCTTTTGCTACAACATTTTTGCATGGAATATTGTGGACCATTGGGTGTTTTGATTTCTGTGGGAACTAATCTTTTGGATGAGTATTTTCCTATAACACCCACAAATATTAAGGATAAATATTATGTTCTTTATGTTAGTGCAATTGGTATTTTGATGTGTGTTATGGTATGTACTAGACCAAACATCAATCAATAAATGGGAGCCTTTAGTTGATTCATATCTGATATTTGACATGAAAAGGGGTATATAGTGAAGAGGGTCTTCAAGTATTTGTGAGGTACTTTGAATATTCCATTTTCTATCATAGTAATGTGTCAGGGGACCAACAATCAATGGATATATAAGGTTATGTGGATTCTGATTGGGTGGGGGATGCATATAGAAAGATATTTTTTTCAACCTAGAAGATTCTATTAATTTACAAGAAAATACATAAAGTACAAAACCATAATATTAATGGTTCACCTAGAACTTGGGAAACTAGATCAACCAGTAACAAAGTTCAGTTAGTTCAAGTAAATTTTCCAAATCCATACAAACAAATCACAAGAGGGGAAGCTTTCTCTACATAGGAAATGAAGATATTCCTTTTTTTTCAGCAAAATAAAAATGATTGTTTTGGCAAATAAACTCTAACAAGACTAGAATGAAATCCCATTCCAGGACACTAAAATAGAAATAGAAATAGAAACATCAAAGGTTCAAGTAACTAGACCTATGATATTTTGGGGAGTATTATCCATCTTTTCCAATTCCTTGTGATCAAGTTCCATTAGGGTGTTGATAGTATCAATCAACATGTCCAACTTTGAATGGATATTGTTGATGTAATCCCTAATGGTGGACACAACCAATCTTGAACCCACTTGGTTCTTCTCCCTTTCCATCAAGAGAATTTCCAAGAGAATATTTTATAACCAATATGTCTTCACACTGTGATTCACCTATGTTGTATTATTATCCATCAATTGTTTTTGGAGACTAGAAATCAGGTAAAATTCATCCTTTGTGATTTTGTTCTATATGTGCCAGCGGGTCTCTTAGATATATTGTCTCTTTAGCTAATGTTTCCACACACCTCCTCTCCTTCTGAAATGATCTTGATTACAGGGAACGATCCCCAATTTTGTTGGCCTCCTTGAGAAACCACCAATATGACCTGAATTCACATAGAGGAAGAGAGTCATAGTTGAATGCACTTGGTGTTGATTTAACATTTATTAATACCCATAGTAGAGGATGACCCAATTGAATAAATTGCAAAAAAAATTAGGTGGTGAAATTCATGATGAAACATAGATTCTAAGTACCAATCCAAATCAAATTCCATGAATGGATAGGTTTTGGTTGAATGAATTTCCTCCCAACTTGAATGGTCATCCTTGGGATGCATTAATATCCACTAAGGTGGAATGACCCTCCATATCCCACACATGATCATTATGCATGTTATTAGCACCATATTTCCACTTTGTGCTGCCACCTACCCCTTCCATGCATTAGGAGAGAGGGGTAGGGCATGCCTCCCTTCCCACCCTATTTGGGACTTGAGATTTTTTTTGACAATCTCTTGGAATTCCTTTTTGAGAGTCAATTCCTCCCATGTTTCCTAGATTTGTTCCATGTGATATTGTATTGGAAAAACCCCTTTGTGAGAATTGATTCAAAGCTAGATCTAGGAGCAAATAAACTCTCACAATTCACTATGGTTTACAAAACATGCACAAAATAACCGAAAGACTGAAAATTACATACACACATGAAGTCAATAACATATATTATTATGACTATCCAACATGTAACTATGGATGGAACAAGTATATAGTATAACAGGGAAAAATATTTAGGCCTTGGAGGCCATATGGATGCATATAAGTGTCAACACAAGATTTGACCCTCAAACCCCCCTAGGTGGACCAATGAGCCTCATAATCATCCCAAACAGTCACAAATCCTTGCGTGAATGTGGGAAATGCATGCGGGAACATAAATGAGGGTATGATAGGCGTGGGTGAGAACATGGGTGAGTGGGAGTGGCTCTAGGAGAGCAATAAATGCCTAAGAGAGTCCAAAAACCACCAAAACCAAGCACTAACACCTCAAGTTGGACCAAATCCATGAAATTGGGGAAGGGGAACACATGATGGTTGACTGTCATCAATGTGGGTGCATGGTTTGTTAGAATGATCAACATGGAGTGCCTCAAATTTTCATAATGATCAACCAGGAGCACCTCAACTATCATAATTGCCAATTTCCCTAAGTCTAAACCATGGAAAACACTACATTAAAGAAAATGAATGTGCCTAAGGTCTAAGACTATGGTGCTAATATGGATTATTTATCTAACACCCCCCATTAATCCTTACTTAGTACAACTTATCCAAAAATATCATGGAGGGTTTGGTAACAAAGGCTCAAGTCACCTCATACAACAGAAAATTTATTTGCCCATAGAAACAAGGTAAGGAGGAAAACCACATGGGAACAAAACCTCCCCTAAAAAATGGACATGGAGGCAAAAGTATGAAAGTGAATGGTAGAAATCACCATGTATCAACCAATCCAATAAGGGATCTCAAATAGGTTAAGTTCTTCTCTGTGAAGCACTTGGTGAAAATGTTAGCAGTTTTCTCTACAGATGGGCAATACTGCAAGGTTGTCACCTGATCATGCACCAAGCTCTGGATGTAGTGCATGTGTATCTCAATGTGTTTGGTCCTCTGTCTCTGCACTAGATCTGTGGAAATATTGTTTTCACTTGTATTGTCACACCAAATGAATTTGGGTGAATCAAATGCAACCCCAAATTCTCTAAGATTATCTTGCAACCACACACATTGTGTAGCTCCATTCACTGCTCCTTTGTACTCGGCCTTAGCTAAAGAAATGGATATGGCGTGATTTTTCTTGCTTGAAAAACATATGGCACCCTGTGCTAGCATTAATACATAACTTGAAGGGGTTTTTTTGTCAGTGGGATCGCTAACCCAATCGGAATCAATAAATCCAACTAGTTCTAGTGGAGAACTAGCATCATAGTGCACCCTGAAGTGTCTAGTTCCTTACACATAGTGAAGGATCCTATTGGATTCCTTCCAATGTATTTCATGAGGATGCTACATATATATAGCTAAAACACCTACATAATATGCTAAATCAGGTCGAGAATGAGTAAGATACAACAAACTCCCGATTAGTTGTCTATACAACGAGTTGTCCACCAATGGAGAGTCACCAACTTCACCTAGTTTGATACCAAAAAGGAATGGGCACTTGGTTGCCTTACATTCAGCCATATTAAACTTCAATAATAGGTCTGAAGCATACTTTCTTTGTATTACCTTGATTCCTCTTTCATATTTCTTAATTTCTAAACCAAGAAATTGCTTCAATAATCCAAACCAGTCATGGAAAACTCACTGTGCAATGAAGACTTGATTGACCCAATTTATTTGGTTCAGCTACCTATGATAAAAATTTCATCAACATAGAGTAAAATTACCTGTAATACATCACCAACATGCTGCAAATAAACACTAGGACCATATTTTCATCTTTCAAAGCCAAGTGATAGCAGAAAATTGTCCATCATGGCATACCAAGCCCTTGGGGTTTCCTTGAGGCCATAGAGAGACTTCTTTAACCTACATACAAGAGAAGGATCCTCTTGGAAACCTTCAAGTTTCTGCATATATATCTCTTCCTGTAGCTCACAATGAATAAATTCACTTTTGACATCCATGTGGTGAACCTTCGAGCGCTTGCTTGCAACAATGGCTAAAAGTAGCCTAATAGAGTCCATCTTTGCAACTGGTGCAAATGTCTCTGTATAGTACACTCCTTGGAATTGAGAGAATACTTTGGAAACCAATATGGAATTATACTTTATATCATACCCATTAGCATAAAATTTGGTCCTATAGACCCATTTGCATTGCACTAGCTTCCTCTTGGAGGGCAAGGGAATTAATTCCCAAGTCTCATTTTCCTGTAGAGAGTTGAAATTTTCTTGCATGGTTTTTTGCCATATTGGATCAAGTGGTGATTATTTATATGATTAAGGATCATATACAACCATCATGAATCATTTATCAGTAATAAAAACTTCACTTTCAAAGGAAGCAATGTGAAATTGTGATCTACGGTCTTCCTAGGATCCAGTGGATTTCCAGCCAAATCCGCAACTGCTTCTATGATTTTTTCAGCCCATTTGGGCCGAATGGGTGAGCCATGATAATAATAATCATCTCCATAAATATAATAATCATAAATATCAGAAAAATATTCATCACTTACATCATATTGTGGTGGAGGACTAAAGCTTTTCCCCGGTGCTAGTTTGAGCTCTGGCATGACTTATTCTTCGAATTGCACACTTGTTTCTATGAAAGTATTTTGAGATGAGGGATCAAATAGATTTTATCCCTTTGAATATTCATTATATCCAATCATAATGCACTCCTTTCTTTGTGGCTGCAAGGTCTTTCTCTTCTCTGAAGTAATCCTAGCCCAAGCGCTTGAGCCAAAAATCCTGAAATGAAAAATATTTGGTTTGTGATCAAACCAAGATTCATATGGCATTTTTCCATCTACTGATTTGTGTGGAGATATATTTTGGATGTATGCCACACAATTGACAGCTTATTCCCATTGCGTAGGATTCAAATACTTGGCTTCAATCATACAGGTTGCCATGTTCTTGTGCTCTTCCACACCATTTTGTTGTCGTGTGTAGGGAACTGAATGATGCATTTGGATGCCACATTCCTCACAGAGATACTGCAAACTATTGTTCACAAAATACTTGCCATTATCACTCCTAAGGAATTTTATCTTATTCCCACAATGATTCTCAACTAGGGCTTTCCAAACCTTTAGTGTCTTTAAGACTTCAGATTTGAGTTTGAGAAAGTAAACCCAAATAAACCTTGCGAAATCATCTATGAAGGTCAACACATACCTTGATCCTCCATATGAGGGTGTAGGAAGAGGTCCAATAAGATATGAATGCACCAATACAAGCACTTGATTATCTCTCCTTGCTTTCCCTTTCTCATAGTTTCACTCTGGATGCTTTCCCACCACACAACCAATGCATGGGCCATTGGAGATCTTGATAGAAGGACACGCTCCCACCATGCATTCTTTGCTCAATTCCTGGAGGTATCTATAGTTTAGATGGCTGAACCTCTCATGCCACAACTTGATTAATTCATTGGCATGATTTAGGAGTGCATTCCCTCTGGAGTAGGGAAGGAAATGAGAGAATTTGTGCATCCTGTCTTGATGGTCAACAAACCCCAATGGCACCACCTTGTTGGTAGAGATTTAAGCTATCTCCACTATGTCTGGAGTAAATGTTACTCTCTTGGATTCACCAGTGTGTGTCATTTGGTACACCGAGAGTAGGTTCACTTCCAAGTCTAGTACAAACAAAACATTGTTAAAATACCCATCCTCTAGATTGATCCTACCAATCCCCTTGGCTTGGATCTATGAATCATCACCCATTCGAACAGTTGGGCCACTGTCTGAATACATGGATGTGAAGAAATATTTGACTGAGTCCATGTGCCTTGATGCTCCTGAATCAATGATGAAGGATGAATAATCTGAAGAACCAAAAACCAATGCATGACACCTCTCTTTGTTGTCTAATCCTGAACCTCCATCCTTATTCCTTGCGCCCTCTGGGACTGGGATGTTATTCTTCTCTCACATCCATGCCATCATTTCTATGGTATTCTTCATACATACAGTGTACACTCTCTGGATTCCATCCTTTGTGACAATATGTGCATTTTCTCTTCTCTTGTTTCTTCTTTTCCTCGTCCTTACAAGGATTCGAACCTCCATTAGGAAATTTGGGTATGTCTTGCTTCTTCTTATCTTGCTGCCTTGAATACTTGGATTTATTATTTCCTTTGGATGGATTCGAAAGCCCTGCAGAAATATCTTGGTATTTACTGGTTTTGATGGTACCCATATTCACTAGCTTGTCTTGCTCTTGAGTCGATGACTCCATGAAGCTATCTAGTGATGGTGTTTTCCAGTTTCGAGCTATGAGCTTACTAGAGTGAAATGTTCTTACACACACAAAGTACTCTGGCCCCACCTTCGAAAGTATGGACAATATGAGTTGTTCATACTTCTTTTCTAGGATGCATTGCTTGAGTTGAAGCACCAATGACTTGAATTTGGTGAAGAAATATTGGATTGTATCACAATGAGCCGGACTCAAGGAGATGAGCTCATTTTTTAGTTGGTGACCTCTCATCTCATCAGTCTTCCTAAATAAATCTTCAATATTCATCCATACTTCGTTGGGGGTAGCTAGAATATCAACATGGAAGAGAAATTATCTCTAAATGCTGAGAAAAATCATTCCAAACACTTCATCAAGCCTATTGAATAACTTCGATTTCTCAACTACAGAGTTTGGTTCGACTTCTGTCCCTATGGTGGCCCTGTACATGCCTTTCAATTTGAGATGAATCACTATTTCAAAACTCCACTCTAAATAGTTGAATGGTGTTAACAAGACATGGGTCTTCTCCATTTCTACTTGCGTTGTTGGTGACAAATTGTTAAATGTACCTGCAATGAAAACTCACACATTTATTTGGAGAATCCCTCTAAAAACAACTCAAACACACTAGTTTTGATTTGCAGATCCAAATATCTTTGATACCATGTGATAATTGATTCACAACTTGATCTAGGATCCAAAGAAACTCTCACAATTCACTATGGTTTACAAAAAATGCACAAAATAGCTGAAAGACTGAAAATTGCATACACACATGAAGTCAATAACATATATGATTATGACTGTGCAGCATGTAACTATGTATGCAACAAGTACATAGTACAATAGGTAAAAATTGTGAGGCCTTGGAGGCCATCTGGATGCATACAGGTGTCAACCGAATATTTGACCCTCAAACTCCCCTAGGTGGACCAATGAGCTTCCTAATAATCCCAAGTGGTCACGAATCCTTGTGTGAACTTGGGAAAGGAATGCTGGAACGTAAATGAGGGTATGGAAGGCACGGGTGAGCACATGGGTGAGTGGGAGTGGCTCTAGGAGAGAAATAAATGCCCAATATAGTCCAAAGACCACCAAAACCAAGCACTAGCACCTCAAGTTGGATCAAATCCATGAAATTGGGGAAGGGGAGCGTATGCTGGTTGAATGTCATCAATGTGGGTGCCTAGGTTGTCAGAATTATTAACTTGGAGTGCCTCAACTGTGCATAATGATCAACCATGAGCGCCTAAACTGTCATAATTTCCAATTTGCCTACGTCCAAACCATGGAAAACACTGCATGCAAATGAATGTGCATGAGGTCTAAGACTATGGTACTAAGATGGATTATTGCTCTAACACCCTTTGTTGGAAAGTCTATATATCATTTTGTTGGATTCATGACAAACATGTGAAGGGATTGTTACTGGAATGAGTAGCATGAGTGAAGCCATATGGATTAAATCATCCTCCCATCAACAATTGTTAGCAAGTTGTTTCACTAGGGTTCCATTATGGAATGTTTTCATTATTTTGATAAGGATTTGAGAATCACATTCCACCATAATATTGGTATAAGTAGAAGATATGGTTATTTATAAGCCTTTAGAGATTCCTACCAATTCTTACACATTGTTTATTTATTTGCCTAGGAAACCATGATAAAGCCTCAATATGTTGCCATTTTCATATATGAAATTCCCTCCATATCCTCCAGGACGAAGATTCCCTTTACAGGTAACATCAAAGTTTGTTTTGATGATCCCTTAAAGTGGTGGAGATGAAAAAAATGGAGTTGAATCTAGTTGAGGGGGCAGTTTGCTATTGGTAAAAGATGAGGGCTAAATGTGTAATCCCCATCCTTCAAATATGATATTTTATTTATCATTAAATTTCAAGTATTTCTTACTCCATGGGTGAATATTTACCATTTCCTTATCATTATGTTTGATTTTGGCCCAAATGAGATTGGAGTGCATCTTTGTAGTTTGGAAAGATCGAAGATTTGTTTCCTTCCATTTTTTCCAAATAAGAAATGCTGGGAAAAAATACCAAATCATGTTGAGTAGACTATTTTTAAAATGATTATTAGACCAATTCTCTATGGTGGAAGAGAGGTTAGAATGGGCACGATCAATTCTTCAGAATATGGTAGCAACTCTATCCTAGAGCGTGGTCATGTAAGTGCAATCATCAAGGAGATGATCAATGTATTCGAGGCTATTGTTCCATAATTGACATATGGACGGTCCTTTATAGCCATGCTTGATAATACTATCCCAATTTAATATTGACTTGACAAGATGCAAGCCAAGTGAAAAGCATGAATTTTTGCCGTATATTGTTGGTGCAAATTTGAACCATATTTGTTCCTTTAGGAGATTTTGGTGGTCGAAAGATAAGTGGTAGGTCTCTTTTAGAGAAAAAAATATGCTTAGCTTATAATACCAATGAAGCTTGTCTATCCCAATCTTGATTCTTAAACAATTTCGTTGCAATTCTTCTTGATACCTTCCCAGGGCTCTCTATTATTAGCCACCCAATGGGTGGGATGTATCCACTTTCATTGATCTTGTTGATTAGCTTAGGATCATAGAAGTGATTCATATTCATAATTCCATTGTCCCTTTGAACCTGTTATGTGTGTGGAATGGGGTGAATCTCTACTAGTTTAGGGAATTCTTTCTAGGAGTCTTCCCAAAACAAAGTTGAGTTGCCATATTTGATTTCCTAGAATCAATGCTTTTGGACCATATATTTGTTTATCCAGGTTGTGTTCCATATAAATGATCTGAAAATGTGTCCTTTCATTCAAATTAATTCTTGTTTTTCCATTTTAGGAGCATGTTTTTTATGCCATAATAGGGAAAACGTCTCCTTTTCATATGTGACCCATCTCCACCAGGTCTTAGATCCCATTGAATTATTTCTTATCATTGGTTCATGTATTCCAAGACCCCTCGTGAGCTTAGGGAAGTAGATATTTTCCAACTGACTAGAGCCCATTTTTTATAAGAGCTACACAACTCCAAAGGAAATTGCGTTGAATATTTCTGATAACTTTGAAGATGTATTTAGGAGCTATGATAATAGAAAATAGGGTGAAAATAGGTAAAGAGGTATGGACTCAAGTTTGACAAGGACTAGGAATCATGCCAAGTTCAATGCATGAAAGATCCAACATGAAAATTTCTTCTCTAATATAACGAGCATATCTTTCTAGGATGAGTACTTGATAGTATCATGAGAGGAGCACCTAAATATTTGGATATAAGGGATTTGTTTTGGAATCCAAGAATTCAAGTAATGATTCTCTAGTATAGGAGGAGGGCGTTGAAGAAGAAAAAATGGGATTTGTCTTTGTTGATGGAAGTTACTAAGGCTTCCATGAAGTCATTGAGGACCCTCTTACAATATCTGGCGTTTTTTTTCTAAGGGGTTACCCATGAGGAAAGTGTCGTCAACAAATTGTTGAAGGGTGTGCTTGGTGTCGTAATTAATCATGCTAAGACCTATGATTTTCCTAGAATTAGAAGTTGCTTTAATGCTATAACTAAGGCTCTTGACCATGAGGATAAAGAAAAAATAAGAGAGAGGATTGCCATGGAGAATTCCACAAGAAGGCTTGAAATTAGAGGAAGGGAATCCATTGATGAGGATGGAGAAGAAAATGAATGAGATTAGGGTTATGATCCATCTCATCCATCACTAACAAAATATGAATGCCAATAAAACTTGCTTGATATATAGCCAACTTAACTTATCAAACACTTTGGACATGTCAAGCTTAAGGAGAATGTAAAATTTTTTCAATATTTTGAGAGTGTGTATGATTTCATGGCACATGATAATGCTATCAAGGATTTTTCTTCCCTATACATAACCATTTTTCTCCATGGATATAAGGTTGTGAAAAATGGGATTTAAACTATTAGAAACCACATTTGTATTAATTTATAAATAAATTTGCATAAGGAGACGGGTTTATACTTACATGGAACTTTGTATAGGTTTTATTTGGGAATTAATGCTAAAATGGTAGAGTTGAGAGATGGAAGAACTATAACAGAGCATTTGGAATTTTCTACAATTTACATCACCTCCTCTTTGACTAAATTCCTGCAACAATGATGAAATAAATCAGTGGTGAAGCCATGTGGACTTGGGAACTTATCATAATCCATTTACATGATGGTTTTCTTGACCTCCTCATTCTCGATAAGCCACAATGAACTATAATTGGGTATGTGGCTTGTAAATTTTCCAATTGTCATTGATCGATCTTGAATAGGTTCTAATAGAAGGTTTTTGTAAAAGGAGACAAATTCCTTTTCAATAAATTCACGTTTAGTGGTCTACTTCTCCTTGGAATTGATTAGTGATGATATTTTTCCACATCTTTTGTGCTATATCATGGAGCGATGAAAAAACATGTTATTTTTTCTCCCTCTTTGAGCCATTGGATTTGGGATATTTGCCTCTAAAGAATTGTCATCAATTTAGATTTGTATATTGGATTCGACTTCTTCTAGAGAAGTGGTCCTCCCATCCCCAATATTTCTTGGTTGAATATCCTCCATTTTATTGTATAGATCATGTTTGTATTGGAAGATGTTTCCAAAGACGTCCTTGTTCCATTGTTTGAGTTGAACTTGGATGTTTTTTATCTTATGTTTGAATATGTGCATGAGGGATCCTTATTGAGTAGGAATTCCCCCCCACCATGCTTGATCGTACTTGTAAAAGCGAGGTTTGTTGAGCCATAACTTTTAAAATTTGAAGCTATACCTCTGGGGTGAACTTGAGAAATGCCACTCTAGAATTATTGGCCAATGATTTGAACCCACTGTTCGGAGGATGCTAGTGTCTAGTAGTGATCCAAAAACCATGGTGTATTCTAAAGATAGAAATAGATCCAAGGTTGAGGCTATCTAATGTTCTCCTCCCCTCTTGTTGTTCCATATGTAAGTTGCATTAGAGGTTTCCAGATCCACCAATTTTTTATGATGCAAAGTTTCTTTGAATAAATCATTGGTTGTGGGGGTGATTCAATAAGGTCATACATTTTTTTGTAACAAAATAATGTACAGCTAGACCAGAAGGGAGAATGAGCTCCAAGAAGTGAGGAGGGTGATGTATTTGGATATTACTGTATGTGGGCGAGTTTAGGGAGTAATCAATGGCTTCGGATGGGGGGGGCATCTAATTCTCGTCCCCCTGATGAGGGCGATCTGAACATTGGGGAAATTATGATTAGTTTGGCATCTCACAAATTTTCTGGCCCTCTTGGGCAAGACTAAAAACATGGACAATACTTACCAAAAGCTGCAGCGATACCATCCATGGTGGTCAAGTCGACAACTTTGAGGGACAATATCCAATATATGTCGGACCATGCTTTAATTGGAAAATTTATTGGTCTGCAACCTTCTGAGAAAGCATTGATTTGGTGGATCAACTCTTCTTGGAAACCGAAAAGGTCATTTTGACCTTCATTTGGGATCAAAAGGTTTTTTCACAGTCTCCTTCATCACTTTAGAGGACACGAACCAGATCATAGATGGTGGACCATATTCTTACTACTTTGAGGGCCTCTTTTTATGACCATGGAAGGAAAAATTTAGCCCGAAAAAGTAGGATATGAGAATAGCACCAGTATGGATTAGGCTGTACTTTCTCCTGCATAAATATTGGGATGCTGAAATCTTGGAAGAATTGGGGAATTGTTTAGTAACTTTTATCAAAATTTCTGAACAAACAAAGACCCAACGCTACACTGCTTATGCCCATATTTGTATCTATATGGATCTCTCTCAGCCTTTGCCAGAAGCCATCAAGATGATTTGGGAGGATGAAGATTGGGTTCAAAATCTAGAATATGAACAGGTCCCTTTTCGATGTTGTCGATGCCATGAATATGGCCATTTATTCTGGGAATGTCCTCTGAATCATCCCAAAAAGAAGTATGGGAAGGACATTGGCCCAACGGATTCAGGTTTCATCAAAGTTGCATCTCACAAAAGAGGAAATAAGAAACAAGATCATCAAGATAGTTTCAAGAAAATGAATAACTCTAATTCCTTTAAGCTTCTGGGTAACCATGAGGAAGATTCATTAGTACAAATAATCCAGGAGGGTCTCTCTTCCAGTTCAATGTTTGGTAAGTCGACCCTGAATCGATCCTCAGCGCAAGAACAACTCAATGACCTTTCAACAGGGAGAATTTTGGATAATTCAAGAAAATATGTTGAGGATACGGATATTCTCTAGCAAGAGGAAATGCTGGACAAAATTGAAGATATGGATATCGGTGAGCTGGATCTTGAAGGGATTGAAAAATCTTGTTCTGAGAAAGATAAAGGTTATGTTCCCCGAGAACATGTTAGTCTCCTTAAAGAAGCCATTATGAAAGCTAACATCTCAAACTCTCTAGGTATTATCCCAAGATATTTTAAAGAAACCAAAAGAATAGCACAAGAGTGTGGCCGGAAACCAGGCTGTAAATATAATAAACAACGAGTGGCAGATGTTGGGAGGAGGCTGGTTGAATCGGGCCAATACCCAACTATCAAAGCTACTCTTGGTCTATAGAAAACCTATTTAATCAAACTCCTATCTTGAAATACTCAAGGCATTAACAGCTTGAGAAAAATGAAAATTCTGCGTCAAAAGATTAAGATGACTAATCCGGCAATCATCTTCTTACAAGAAACCAAATGTTTGGCTAACTACATTTAGGATCGTAGGGGTAAAAGATGGGTGAGATGTGAAAGTATGGGTATTGGTTCAAGAGGTTTTTCTATAGGTTTATGCATTCTATGGGATCCTTCTTGGGTGTCTCTTACTGATTTTCAAGGAAACTGTAACTCTCTTTCAGCTAACTTTAAGGTGGTTGGTTTTCCCATCTCTGGGTTAATTACGAATGTTTATGGACCTCAAAAAGCT
The DNA here is from genome assembly GCA_001517045.1 of Pseudotsuga menziesii. NCBI lineage: Eukaryota > Viridiplantae > Streptophyta > Pinopsida > Pinales > Pinaceae > Pseudotsuga > Pseudotsuga menziesii. The sequence goes on from LPNX011200861.1 coordinate 50,957, forward strand.
GGGGATAAGCACAATTTCCTTAACTCTATTATCAACCTGATGGATTTCCATCCTTCTATGCACTGGGTGCTTGGAGGATATTTTAATCTCATCACCTCCTTAGAGGAAAAAGAGGTGGGAGTCGATGTTTATAGGAGGAATGCAATCTTTTTAAGGATACCATTGATGATTTGGGCCTTGTAGATATTACTCTGGGGAAAGGATGGTTTACCAAGAATAAAAAAAGAACAAATTATCACCATATTGCTTCCAGAATTGATCGGTTCTTAGTCTCGGAATCTATCATTGACCTGGGCAGCGAAATTCATTGTGCTACTCTCTCAGGACGAGGATCTGACCACTGGCCGATTGAACTCATGTGGAGTGGATTCGGGTCTCAATTTAAGAAACCTTTTCACTTTGAGCAGTTCTGGTTGGCTAATCCAAATTTTTAGGGTAAGATCAAATTGTGGTGGGATGAAATGCGCTCGGACCAATTGCTTAATATGTTTTCCTTCCAGCAAAATCTGAAGGCTTTGAAGTCTAAAATCAAGAAATGGAACAAGGAAGATTTCGGGAACATTGTTCATGAAAAAAAGGCTCCTAGAAATCCGTCTTCATGAGATTCAAACTAAGGGGATTAATGAAGGCTACTCTCAAGCCTTAATCGAGGAAGAAAGGTTGGTGGAAGCTCAGCTTGAGGAGTAGGAGAAACAGGAGAAACATATGTGGTGGAAAAAGTATCAAATTAAATGGTTGCTGGAAGGAGAAAAGAATACCAAATTCTTTCACGACTCTAGTATCCAGAATAGATTTCACAACAAAATTTATTTAATTAAAAATGCTGCATAATTAAAAGTGGAGGCTTGAGAAGAAATTGAGGACATCCTAAATGCTCACTTTCTTGATATACTAATGGATCCAAGACAAAACCGTTTGGGAGAAATTGAAGTTATCACTAGAAGGTTTCCTACCCTAGTCGGAAAGGAACATAACCAGCTATTAATGAAAACTAATACTCTTCAAGAGGTCCAGGATGTTGTTTTTCAGATGAAGGAAGGAACATCATTTGGTCCTGATGGTTTTACTATTAATTTTTTCCATCGTTTCTGGGAGATGGTAAAGATGGATGTTTGGAAAATAGTGGAGCAATCTAGGATTTTTGGTCGCATCCTTCCTGCTTTGAATGCTACCTTTCTTACCTTGATTCCCAAACGTGAGGGCACTGACTCTCCTAACAAATTCAGACCGATCAGTCTCTGTAATGTTATTTACAAAATCATTACTAAGGTCATTGGTAATCGATTGAAACATATTTTACCTTCTTTGATTTCTCCGAAACAGTCCAGTTTTGTGGAAGGGATGCAGATATCGGATGGGATTATTCTAGTTCATGAAATATTACACTCCATTCAGAGCGGAAAATTGTTGTGTATGTTGGTTAAACTAGATATTGCTAAAGCCTATGATAAAATAAACTGGAAATTCATAAGGAAAATGTTGGAAGCATTTGGGTTTAGCCAAAATTGGGTCAACTGGATCATGCAGCTTGTTTCCTCAACTTTCTTCTCCATTCTAATAAATGGGATTCCATCCAAGATCATAAAACCTTCTCGTGGAATTCGTCAAGGAGATCCATTGTCTCCCTTTCTGTTTATTCTCATGGCCGAAGGTTTAGGTAGATCTATTTCAGCTCTTCAGGAGAACAATTCGATCATAGGACTTCAAGGTGCTAATGAAGGGCCCCCCAGTCACTCTCATCATCAATTTGTCGATGATACAATGTTATTGGGATACCCTTCGGTACAGGAAGCAACGGGTTTTAAAACTTGTATGTACCAATTTGTCCAAGCCTTTGGATTAGAAGTCAATGCTCAAAAGTATCAGGTATTTTTCTTTAATACTTCTAGAATTACTTAGAGTAATATTACCCGTATTTTAGGTTTTCCATAGGGTTCTCTTCCTTTCAAATTTTTGGAACTCCTCTAGTTAATTCTACTTCAAAAAAAGACTCTTGGTATGAATTACTGGATAAAATTAAGAAACGATTGGGTAATTGGACTCTGAGACCCTTTAATCCGCCGAGATGTTTGGTTTTAGTTAAATATGTACTCAAATCTATGCCAACGTTCCTATTTTCTACTATGATGGCCCCTAAGTATGTTCTCCAGGATCTGCGAAATATTCAAAGGAAATTCCTCTTGAGTGGATCTCATGACTCCCACAAATGGGATCTGGTAAAATGGGACACTGTTTGTAAACCTAAATCGCAGGGAGGGTTGGGGTTGCATGATCCGAAAATTGGCAGCTTAATTGCGGGAGCTAAAATATGGTGGAGATGGCTAAACCATTTCCAGGAGCCATGGGAAAAACTGTGGCTTGATAAATATGCATCCAACTAGGATATTCGGGAACTAATCCAGTTTTCGGAAGAGAAATCAGGTTCTCATATTCGGAAAATGGCCTGGGATGGGAAAAGCTTGGTTCAACAACATTGTTTCTGGGAGATCCGAGATGGTCAAATGACATGAATCTATGAGGATGCTTGGCAACAACTTCCCCCATTGGAAAGATTGGGTCTATGAATCTATGAGGATGCTTGGCACATTAGCTCGACTCTCAGCTAGCAGATTGAGTTGGTATATCACACAGATTGCACATACAATGCCAATAATGCAATTATCACATGAGTTAATTTTTATTTTTTTCCAACTACCACAAACTGCAATTATCAGATGAGCTATTTTTGTTTTTTTTTAATTATTTATTATGAATTTTGAATAACGCCTATAGAATCAACCTGGACAGTACATTTTTCCCATCCTTCAATCTAAGAAAGACATAGATGATATTTCACCCCAAATCTCTAAAAAAATATACTCCTATCGACATAATTAAATACACTCACTAAAATAAAGAATGTATAAGTTGTAATATATTGTTTTGAATGACAACCAGGTTATTTTTTACATATAAAATTGGTATCTAAATGAGTTATTAGTAAACGATTTTTAACATATAAAATTGGTATCTAAATGAGTTATTAGTAAATGAATTTCAACATGATTTTCATTAAAATTAACTTTACTAACATTACATTTTTTTTTAATGTTTTTATAACATGAAACTTTTTCATATTCAATATTCTATTTTAGTTATTAAGTTATAATGATTTTTCCAAATACATTATTATTAAATTTAAATAACAATATTTTATTATTTTTATTTAGTTATTAAGTTATAATGATTTTTCCAAATAAATTATTATTAAATTTAAATAATATCATTTTTTATTTTTGTTTACTCAACAAAGGTGAAATTATATTAAATAATAAATAATAACAATTTCATTGATCTTTTTACACATGTTTATTAGTATTAAAAATACACAAACAACTAGCTACCAGTGGCCAATGTAATCCAAAAAAGTTTATAATACACATATTTATTTTTTCATATAGAGTATTTGGTTGAATGCCATAAAAAACTTATTAAGAATTGTTGAAGTTTGTATTTTCCAGTGTATGCAATCTTGTTTGGTTGTAAGTTTGTGTACGTTTTAATTTTTTTTAGGTATTTTTGTTTGGTTGTAAGTTTGTGTAGGTTTTGATTGTTTAGATATTTTTGGGTGTTTGTTGAGCCTTCTTAATCTTAGGTTTGTTTTGTTTTTATTTATTTTATTTTATTTTATATATCGTTCATTTTATTAGTAAATTATTATTTTTATTTTGAGGTTTTTTATTATAAGGTTTTTTTGATCATGTTGATTTACGATATTTACATGATATCAGAGATGGAATGGACTTAACTCCTTCACTAAAGAGACCATGAATTCAGATTGATCATGCTTTGATTTTTTTGGCCCGTGGTTGGTGATTGAGGGACAGTAACAAGTTCTTATTTTTGCTACGTGTAGTGTAGCCTACATACTTGAATCTGCCTAATATTCAAATTGAGTTCTTGAAGTTATTTCATGTTTTCATGTGGGAGATATCTATTCGATACTGATCTCTCTAATTATCTACCCTGATTGCATCTCACATTTCTGTGATTTACATGATATGATTGGGATATTTTTAATTAGCTGCAAGCCATGGACTTGCACATTAATTAAGTGAGATATCTATTCACTAGATCCTCCTCAAATCATGGATAACTCATTGTCTCACATTTCTCTAGCTTGGCTCTATGGGATCACTTATTTAAGACTACCTCTTCAACATGGATCATATTCAGACTTCTACAAATCAGTGGATGTCATAGTTTCAATGGGAAACGTTGGACCTTAGGGGTCTTGGAGAAGTAGATGACTGAGAATGACTATAAGGTATTCACTGATGAATTCAAGTAGATGGAATTTAATTTCATCTATAGATTTGTCCCTTTCTTGGTAGGAAAATTAACACAGTACTATGGAAATCTTTTCCTTCTTGGGACTATCTTGTAATTTGTTTAATTTTTCTTCGAAGCTAGTTGCGTCGAGAGGCGCTCTACAACCTAGGATGAGGGAGATCTTGTAACGTTATGTGGAATATTTTGTAACGTTTGTCGATATTATGTTGTAACATTTGTTATTTTCAAAATAATAAAAAATAAAATTTTATTTATCTGCCAAAATAAATGTCGGCCACAAAAACAACCTAATATGGGGGAGATGTTGTACTGTTCCTACATAACAAAACAATAAGAAATAAAAAAAATTAATTATCCGCCAAAAAAAAAAGTCGGTCAGAAAAACAACACAATATAGGGGAGATGTTGTAACGTTCCTACCTAAAAAAATAAAAATAAAATTGAATTATCTGCAAAAAAAATGTTGGCCTTGTCCTAAATAACCCATGGTTTTATTGTACATGGTTTAGGAGGGCCTTTCAAATGGTTTTAAAACGATGTGCAAGGCCTCCTAAACAACCCATGGTTTTATTGTACATGGTTTAGGAGGGCTTTGCAAATTGTTTTAAGACCATGTGCAACGCCTCCTAAACCAAACATGGTTTTAGGAGGGCCTTGCACATGGTTTTAAAACCATGTATGGGGGATATGTCGTAATGTTTGTTCCTAACAAAATAAAAAAATAATAAAAAATATTATATTAAATATTAATAATAAAAATAGTATATGTCGACCATACATAATATTAAATATTAATAATAAAAATATTATATGTGCACCTCGAGAGATTTGATCCCTCTCGGCACTTGATAGAGCCTAGGATTTGGATCTATGCTGGTATTGTTCCAACTCCACTTCTACGACGCACATAATGTCTCTGGGTTCGATAGTCAACACAGGGTGCTATTTGCTGCATGACAATTTTACAATATATCTGGATCTATTTTTTTGTAACAGCTTATGGTTCGCCATCCCCTAATAGGGGTCATCATCGTCTCCACCGTGCTCTCCCTCAACATCCTCATGGGTGGATCGAACACCTTCCCACCCTTCATTACGACACAATCGTTGAAGCCGTCATGAATCATTGCTCCACTTCCTAGACTCTGTTAATGAATCCTTTGTTGAAATAGTTACAACCAATTTCCCATGAAATTGGATATGGGCATCTTCTAGATCTCTATTATTCTTCCTTTAGTTGAGACCAATCAACTAAAGTTAGAATATTAATAGGGTTTCATTTAATTGGTTAGTTTTATGTAGTTGCCTAAGAAATGCTATATAGCCATGTAAACATGTAGAGGCAAAACAATCTAAATGAATATAAGAATGTGAGAAAATGGTTGTAAGTTATTGTAATCTCCTTCTTTGAGCAATAAGAATATCGATATTATTTTCCTCATAGATGTTTCCCTATATAGGATTTAATTTTTGTGTCAATTTCGTGTGATTCCATTTTGTTTCATTCTATGTTTTATTGATCTCTGTTCTATTTATATTCCGCTACCAACAAGTTGTATCAAATCCAAATTGGAGGCCATAGACGAGATAAGTTATTGGAGATTGAGGCCAAGAGAAAAACAAAAGTACCGATGTTGGAGAGCATAAACAAACCGAGTTTTCAATTTGGAGATTGGAGACTCGGTTTTTTTTAAGTGATATTGGTACATTTTCACACCCCTCGCCTCTTTAAAGGGGCGAGAGGAGCGGTAACTTTAGATTGAAGGTTTGAAGAGATATGGTATTGTTTTTTTATGTGAATTATTACTTAATAAAAGTGCGAGCGGTCAATACAAGCTTTTAAAAGTTTTTTTTCAAAAGGTGAAACTTTTTATAAAGGTTTTTAAAAATATTTAATATATTTTGTTTTTTAAAACTTTTTATATAATACTTTATTTCATATGGATTTGAGCCTTTGTATATGTTTGATCCACTATTCTAAAAGAGCTTGGTGTTATAAGTTTTGATCCGATTGTTTGACATAATGGAAAAGATGCAGAGTGCAAAATTTGAAGTGGAAAAGTTTAATGGGAATATTAATTTTGAGCTTTCGAAGATCAAAATGAGAGTTCTGCTTATGCAACAAGCAGTGCAGAAAGTGTTGGTGGGAAAATCAAAGAATCTTAAGGATATGTTAGATGATGAATGGGTACAGTTGGATTCAAGATCCGTCAACACTATCTGTTTGTGCTTGACAGATGAAGTTTTGTTCAACATTGTTGGATAAGAAACAATAGCTGACCTATGGAATAATCTCGAAATCCTTTATATGATAAGATCCTTGAAAAACACAATCTTTTAGAAGAGAAATCTATATGTCCTATGAATGGAGGAAGGTATGAAAATATTTGACCATTTAATAAGTTTATTGATCTAATTTTTTAATTGGTCAGCTTGGATGTAAAATTTGAAGACGAAGACAAGGCAGTTACCTTGCACTGTACATTACCTGAATCTTGGGATCCTCTAATCACTTCTATGTGGTTTAGTAATACAAAAACCTTTGATGATGATATTGTTGTTGGAGCTTTATTATATGAAGAGATGTGAAGGAAAAACAGTTTAGAAACCTTGACAACAACAACAATGGTTGCTAGAGGTCGATCTGGAGAACATGGACATAATTCAAGAGGTGCATCTAGATCCAAATCAAGAGTTAAGAAGGGGAAAATGAAGTGTTGGTATTGTAATAAATTAGGCCATCTGAAGAAGGATTTCTAGAAAAGACAAGTACTGAAAGAAGATTCATCCAAAGAAGAATCCAAAAGGAAGTAAACATAGCATAAATAATTTTAGGTATGTTCGAAGAGGTACTGTCTGTTTCTAATGTTTTAGAATATCATCATGATTGGTTGCTAGATTCTGGTGCCTCTCACCATATGTGTCTTCACAAAGATTGGTTCTCAACTTACCAATCCATTAACAATAGTATATTGTTTTATGGGAATTGTTATTTCCTATAGGATTTTTGGGATTGGTAGTATCAAGCTCAAAATGTATGATGGTACTGTGAGAGCACTTACAAACGTGAGGCATGTTCCCAAACTTAGAATGAACTTAATATATATGGGAGTTCTAGATTCTGTTGGCTATAAGTTTGTAGTTCAAGGTGGATTCATGAAGGTGTCCAAGGGCATCTTAGTTGTTTTGAAGGTGAAAAGAATCATAAACCTTCATAAGATTGACAAAAGTATTAGCCTGGTGGGTTAGATAAAGTGGTTGAGAGTCGTTTATGCTAGCAGAAGGTCTCGGGGTCAAATCCCCAGGTGGCTATGTCGGGGCCTCACTCGATGTTTCCACTGGGTTAGGCCCCGTAATCAGGGTCAACGGTTTACCTCGGGTACCATCCTAAAAAAATGGGGAAGTGCCTGATGGTTTCCCGAGCGATGTTCCATATTAAAACAAAAAGAATGATGTAAGTATTGAGGTAATTCATGCAACTGTAGTATCTAAAGATGCAAGATACTCTTCTTGTTTATGTCACTAGATTTTGGGCCATATGAGAAAAAATGGACTTAAGATACCTGCAGATCGTAAGTTGCTTCCTAATGTAAAATCACTGAATTTAAATTTCTGCAAACATTGTATGTTTGGTAAACAGTCTAGATAGAAATTTAAAACGGGAAATCATATAAGTAAAGGTGTCCTAGATTATATCCATGAAATTTTTTAAGGATCCATATTTTTCTCAAAGTGTAGAAACCTTGGAGAATATTATTAATTCTTAAATATGCAACCATAAAATGTTTGGTTATTTTTTTAAATATATAATTTCTAAGGACTTTATATATTTTTTGGACAATATTGGTGATTTTTAGAGCAAAAACTTGTTTGATGGAATTCGAGCTAATTGTCTTTGAAAACAAAACAAATTGGCTAATATTGTTTTGGAAAAAGGCCAAAAAACAACTCATGGGATAAATTTCACCCCTAAATGTTTCCTTGATTACATCCATTCATATCTATGGGTACCAACCCCTACTATTTCTTTTGGAGGATCATCATAGTTTGTAACATTTATAAATGATTACTATTGAAAGGTATGGATCTAATTATTGAAAAGAAAAGATGGCATGTTTAATGTTTTTAAGAACTTTAGAAATTTGGTTAAAAAGAGCACTAATAGGTAAATCAAGTGTTTGAGAACAAATAATGGAGGTGAGTTCACATCTAAGGAATTTGAAAACTATTGCAAGGAAGCCGGGATCGAAAGACAAAACCACGGTTTATAATCCTCATGAAAATGGTGTTTCTAAAAACGCATGAATAAGAATATTTTAGAGAGAGCAAGGTGTATGGTCAGTAATGCCAAGTTGCAGAAGGAGATGTGGGGAAAAGTGACTCTTGTAGCATGCTATCTGGTAAATCGATCACCATTAACTAAAATAGGCTATGAGATTCTCGAAGAGGTATGGATAGGACACCCCTATGATTACACAAATCTTAATAGTTTTGGTTGTGATGTTTATGCTCTCATTCCCAAGAATCAATGTTCTAAGTTAGATTCAAAATAAATAAATAAAAGATATGTCTTTGTTGTATATGTTAATGGAATCACCCACAAGATCATCATTAACATAGATGTTGTATTTGATGAATTGTCTCTCATTAATTTAGACATGGTAGATGGTGAAATGAAATAGGAAGAAGTGCCATAGATTCAATGAATTCGGTTGGAGACTTGTTCATATACAAGAGAGGAGGACCATGAAGACATTCACGAAGAACCTCCTATAGAAGACGAGGTTATAGAAAATTCCAAGAAACTATGGAAGTACCACAATAAACTTTGTGAAGATCTACATGGGTAAGAAATTTTTCTAAAATGTATGAAGATTATACTTCATTTGTTTCTTTGATTTATAATGATGGGGAACCTAGTTTTTATCAGGAAGAAATGGAGGTATCTTAAAGAAGAAAGAAGGAATGGATCTCTTGGAAAAGAACAAAACATGGGTTCTAGTAGAACTTCCAAAGGATAGGAAAGTTGTTGATTGCAAGTGGGTCTACAAGCTGAAGAAAGGTGTTAATGATAAAGATGAGAAGTACAAAGAAACTTCTGGTAGCAAAAGGATATTCTCAAAAGGAAGGTATTGATTTCCATGAGATATTCTCACCAGTCATTAAACTGGTTTCTATTCAATTAGTGTTAGCACTTAATGCTTTATTTGATATTGAGTTAGAGTAGCTGGATGTTAAAACTGCATTTCTACATGGAGATTTATATGAGGATTTTTATATGGAACAACTAGAAGGGTTTGTTCAGAATTGCAAAAGAAGGTTTGTTTGCAAACTCAATAAATCATTAGTTGGCCTAAAGCAATATCCCAGGAAATGGTACAAGAAGTTTGAGTCCTTCATGATGAGCTAGAATTTTACTAGAAGTGAGTATGATCATTGTTCTTACTTTAAAAAGATGGAAAATGGCATATTCATTATTTTGGTTTTGTATGTTGATAATATGCTTTTGGCAAGCAAAAGCATGGTTGAAATAAGTGGGTTAAAGGCTCGGTTGGCTAGTACATTCGATATGAAGGATTTAGGAGCAACAAAAGAAATCTTGGTCATGGAGATACATAGAGACAAGAAAAATGATAACATGCAGTTATCACAATAGAAGTATGTGGAGAAAATACTTCAAAGATTTGGTATGAATAATGTGAAACCAATAAATATCCCTTTCGCTTCCCATTTGAAGCTTTCTTTAGGTTTGTGTCCTAGTAATGATGAAGAAAAGGAGTTTATGTCTCGTGTACCATATGCTAATGTAGTAGGTAGTTTGATGTATTTGATGGTTTGTACTAGACCATGCATTTCACATGTAATTAGAGCTGTCACTAGATACATTGCAAATCTAGCTAAATAGCATACGGCAATAGTGAAATGGGTGCTTTGGTATCTTAGAGGAACACGTAATTATTGTATCACCTTTAATGGTTCAAGTGATGTAATATGTGGTTACGCCGATTTAGATTTTGAAGGTGACTTGACAAAAGGAGATCCACTTCTGGAGAGGTATTTACTCTTGTAGGTGGTCCTATTAGTTGGATTTCAAAGCTTCATAACATTGCTTCTTTATCCACTATAGAGGAAAAATATATATTTTCTTCACGTGATTGCAAAGAGGCAATCTGGTTGAAAGGTTTGTTGGGTGAGCTTAGAAGGATACAAAATAATGTAAAATTATTTTGTGATAGTCAGAGTGCTATTGATTTGGATAAAAATCCATCTTATCACAACAAGACAAAACATATTCCAGAAAAAATACCATTTTGTAAGACAAGTTATTGATGATGGTGGAGTGGTTCTTGAAAAGGTTCACACTCAAAAGATTTGTGCATACATGTTCACAAAACTAGTCACTTTAAAGAAGTTGTGGTGGTGCTTGGCTTCTCTTGGCTTATGGGAAAGGTGATTAATAAACAATGGGAAAGGTATTAGGTAAATCGTTGTCAATCTAGAGATTGTTGAAACAATGATAACCAATTTCCCACGGAATTGGATATGGGAATATTCTAGATTCCTATTATTCTGCCTTCAGTTGAGACCAAATAGCTCAAGTTAGAATATGGATAGGGGTGAAATTAATTGGTCAATTTTATGTAATTGTGTAAGAAATGCTATATATCCATGTAATCCTGTAGAGGCAAAAAAATATGACCGAATGTGATGAAATGGTTGTAAGATGTTGTAATATCCTTCTTTGAGAAATAAGAACATCGATACTATTTTCCCCATGGATGTTTCCCTATATAGGGTTTTACCATGTAAACCTCTGTGCCAATTTTCTGTGATTTCCATTATTTCATTTTGCGTTTTACTGATCTTTGTTCTATTTAGCTTCCACTTCCAACATCCTTCTTTATCTTTGACAACTTATGTGGCCTCTCACATGGGTTTTCTCATCTGAAAAATACACAATTATTGTGATAATGGTGTAGCTCGATCCAAACTCTGTTCTTGGTCTCTTCCATATCAGTTGGTTGGATCTTGATCACATTTTTCTTGGACTTTTGTGTCCTTGATGGAATCATATAATAGTGTATTTTCCTCAATCAAGACAAAATAACCATGGTTGATTCCCATTCGGATCATAGATTGTTAGTGGTCTCTTGAGCCATTTTTATTGCATATCACAGGGTTGTAGGATATGGATCCAGACTCTCTAGCGATTTCCATCATCGTTTTCATATTTGTGGATCGAGACTTCATCATAGTGGCTCTGTAGATCTATTGCATGCTACATTTTCTTGTTGTATATCCTTTATTGATCTCCTATTTGATGTGGGATCTCTTGATCTAGATGGTTCCGAGATCTCATGGAATATGGATGGCAAGCTGAAACTATTTCTTGGTTTCTTTCCAGAAGCAGATCGCAGGCTCTTATCCCATGTGTTTTGGATTTTGGTGGCTCAACCTAGATCCCTTGTGTTTGCTTGGGCCATTCGCCTTTACGTCATTATTCATCTTATATTTTTATGGGAAACCATTTTTTTGTGGTATTTAACATTATTTGTATGTGATTTTTGCACTTGATCGATGGTCAATGGTTTTGATTGATGGACTATGGGTTTTTTATGAAATTAGGGATATTTTCCTTGAATCACTATAATTTCTTGTTGGGGGCTTGTTGCATATTTTGTTTTTACCAGATTATGGTAAGCAATCTATTGGTGGCGTACTTTTCTATAAATTCTCAATGAAGTCTCCAATTTCCATTTAGTCCTAGGATTTGCGAAGAGCATTCCACTCTCTTTCCAGTGAGTGGATGCATGTTACAATGATATGTTTATTTTATATTGTTTTTCTCATCATAAGTTCAATGAATACATGTGATAATATTGTAAATGTGTATCTAAAATTGACTTGCTTGCAAAACCCATATTGAGTATTCTTGTCTATGATGGTTTTATGGTGCCCCTCATTTTGCACCTTTGATTAGTGGATTCCATGCCGCTCGTGTAGATAGTCTTTGGAGTGTTACCAAGGATTTGTATTCTTATACTTCCTTGTTTTATAGTGTCTTGGAGATCACCACTTTGAAGTGTTTCTTGCTTAGGTTGTTTTGCATTTTGTTTCTTCAATCTTGTACTTGATACTTTCGCCATCAACTGTGATATCTATTTCCATCATCTTTACCACTCAGTTTAACATTATGGTGGGATAGAATGCATTTCTTCCTTGGAATAATTTTTACTTTTTGTGTTTGATTTAGATCAAGAATATTCTGGGTGAGCCCTATACATAACAATGATTCCTATGACTCGATGGGTGTAGTGACTACTGGCCCATGTAGTCTGGTGAGGTGGATATGCTTCCATAGGGACACTCAACATATGATGTTTTCTTAGTTGTAAATGAGCACCTCATTAGGAATGTTTTCCCAATATTGTTCTTGAGGATCAATTTATTAGGAGTTGTGCATTCAACTCTCATTTCCTTATCAGTTTGGAATGTGCATTCAATTCTCAGGATTTCAAATTTTTCTACATAGATTTCTACATGTATGTTTGATGGCGTCGACATCATGGGTTTTCATGTCCCTCTTTAAACTTTCGACCATACTTCCTATTTGGATATTTAAGTGTTCACATGACTCATTTCTTGTTTGATGGTTTATGGTGTTCACTTTTGATCGAAGCCTTGTTCTAGTTCATAACCAACACCTACTTTTTTGGACCATTCATGTGGTGGTTATTAGTGTTTTCCATTTTTGTGCCTTTGAAACCTATCCTCTTCTTCAAAGTTGAACCATGTTCATTGAGGTTATTTGGATTGAGTCTTATTCAAAGTTTTGGTTTGAGCTTTTAGTCTCCATGGGTCTCCTTCTAATTCCATTCACCTAATCATTGTGAGATATTCTTAATTTTCAACTCCGCTTTCAACTCAGCATTGGAAATTTTCTATCAATGGTGATTTTATCTCTTTTTTGGAGAGGAGTTTTTATCCTAATGGTTTTTATTTTTTTCCTCTGCTTACAAAAGTTTATACACAGGTACCTTATCAAGCCTCGTTGTTGGGACCCATATTTTTTCTTTTCTTGCCTCCCTATACTTCTCTTAAGGAGGGGTGTTGGTGTTTGTATTTTCCAATGCATACAACCTTGTTTGGTTGTAAACTTATGTAGGCTCTCAACCGACCATCTATTATTAGGGGTTTGTTGACCCTCCTCGATCCTATAAATTGAGGTCTCTCATGTATCATATTCATTTAGTTAATACATTATCTCTTCTATTATGAGGTTGATATTTGATCCAATTTGATCTTGTATCTTTACAAGGATCATGTTAAAATATTATAGAGAGTTAACTTTGAGAAATA
>LPNX011200861.1:64878-133279 GCA_001517045.1 Pseudotsuga menziesii
ATGATTGAATCTAGCTAAATGAAGAACAAATTTCCCTCTATGTCTTTTTATGGTCCACATGTTTGAGGGTTTTGTATACTAGAACTAGATGAAACTGTGCCCTTTTTTTTAATTTAATGTTTTTTCCTTAATATTCATTTAGTGTTTTTCATTTTTGTGTATGATGAGAATAATGATGTTTCTTCAATGAAGAATTAACTACCTACTTCACTTTGTTTTACGATGCCTTTGAAGCAAAAAATAGGTTTATGATTATTAAAGACATGAGGAACTTTTGACTATCAAATTTTCATCTATAATTACCAAGCTCGAATTCAAACTCTACCAAAATAATTTGATTACCTAAAATATAGTATAGAAAAAATTGAGGAATATACATCATTTTTTTATAACAGAAACGGGACTCTAATTTTATATTATAAAGGAGAATAGTACAAATGACCCCAAGGCTCAAAAAATGAAGTAGCAAGTGTTAAAATTTCATATGCTTAGCTAAAACATCAGCAATTCATTTCATTTTCATAACAAAAGCATATAAACGGGATCACTGAAAGAAACAGTATCACAAGAACAACACAGATTTATCCTGGGAAAACCCTAAAGGGAAAAACCCAGAAAAAGCTTCCTCAATATAGATGCCCTAAAAGATAAAAGGTAAAACCAAAAGGCTGATCAAATATTGATCCTCCTCCTTCTCCATCTACTTCTCTCTCCTCCACTAATGCGCTACACAAGTGAGTGTGTGTGTTCCAAATGAGGAGCACCACACCTCTATTTATATTCATCTGTTCACTTTAATAATTAATTTTGACATGTAGGCTTGAGTTAATCATGTAGGCTCGAGTTAAACATGTAGGCTCAAGTAACCACAACTGGGGTGCTAATGATGCACCTTTACAATTTGAGGGGACTACCTAATGACTCTTATTAGTTCTTCCGATTAGAAGCATCGGAGTATAAAAAAATACAATTGGTTCTCCCGGTAGGACCATCGGGGACCACAAAAGATACATATAGAATATTCTTCGAAGTTAAAATATTTCAACACTCCCCCTTAATGAGAAGGGTATTCTACAACAACATCAACAACAACAATAGTAGGAGAGAGATAGAGGACATCATCAACATCATCAGGGTAACACATCTATAAATCATTGGAAGCTTTTCAACATCATATAGTCTTCATCTTTGTCTTCAACAACAACAACACTTTGACCAACAACATCATCATCAGTACTTTAGTCTTCATCTACAATCTTCAGCAGCAACAACACTTTGACTGCTCGATTGATAACATCATCATCAGCACTTTGACCTTTCGATTAGCAACATCATCATCAGCACTTTGACCTTTCGATCAGCAACATCAAAATCAACACTTTGACCTTTCAATCAGCAACATCATCAGCAGCACTTGACCTTTCGATCATCAACATCATCATTAGCACTCTCTGATCTTTCGATCAGAAACATCATCATCATCACACTCTGATCTTTCAATCAGAAACATCATCATCATCAGCAACAACATGCAATCCATAGTTCAAAGACAAAGAAGTCTTTCGATCACTTTTGGACTTAAAGACCAGGGATGATGCAATCCCACCACATTCTCGACAACCGAAGTTACCGGATTGATTACGGGATAATCAGTCCCTATCTCTTTAGGACTAAGTCCAAGGATGATGCAATCCTACCACATTCTCGAGTATCGAAGTCACTGGATCCGTTCTGAACCAAAGTTCAAGGATGATACAATCCTACCACATTCTCAATGATCGAAGTCACCAGATCCATTCTGAACTGAAGTTCAAGGATGATACAATCCTGCCACATTCTCGATGACCTAAGTCACCAGATCCGTTCTGAACCGAAGTTCAAGGATGATACAATCTTGCCACATTCTCGATGACCGAAGTCACCGTATCCGTTCTGAACCGAAGTTCAAGGATGATACAATCCTACCACATTCTCGATGACCGAAGTCATCGGATCCGTTCTGAGCCGAATTTCAAGGATGATACAATCCTGCCACATTCTCGATGACCGAAGTCACCGGATCCATTCTGAACTGAAGTTCAAGGATGATACAATCCTACCACATTCTCAATGATCGAATTCATCAGATCCGTTCTTCAAGGATGATACAATCCTGCCACATTCTTGAGGACCAAAGTCACCAAATATATTATGGACATATGTCCCAGGATGATACAATCCCTCTTCATTCTTGAGGACCGAGGTAATCGGATCACTTTAGGACAAGTGCCCAGGGATGATACAATCCCACTGCAACATCACTACTCCCCCTTTCGAGGAAGGTCTTTCCGAACAACACCAAGCTTGTCTCGAAAGTGTTTGAAATTTACTCGGGACAGAGGCTTCGACAACACATCAACAACTTGTTCATCAGTACTCACATACTGGAGCTTTATGGCTCCCTTCTGCATCATATCTTGAATGTAGAAATACCTGATTTCTATGTGCTTCGATCTGTCGTGGAACACAGGGTTCTCTGTCATCTTTATACAACTTTGGTTGTCACATAGAATCACGGTAGTGTCCAAATCTAGGTTGAATAATCCTGACATCAGCTTTCGAAGCCATATGGATTCACAACTAGCAAAGCAAGCTGCTATATATTCTACTTTGGCTGTGCTTAGAGCAACACTGGACTGCTTTCTACTAAAACATGAAATCATAGCAGATCCCAGACTATAACATCCACCTGATGTGCTTTTTCTGTCTGAGATACTTCTGACCCAATCTGCATCTGTATAGCCATACAATCTATACTCATGGCTACCATTATAGTATAGACCAAAGTCTATAGTCCCTTTCAGATATCTCATCACATGTTTTGCAACTACCAAGTGAACCCGTCTAGGTTGAACTAGATATTGACTTAGAGTGTTCACAACAAAAAAAATGTCAGGTTTGGTGTTTGTTAAGTACATCAATGACCCAATGATCTGTCTATATTGAGTCACATCCACTAACTCTGACAAGTCATCAGCTAACAACTTCAGGTTGGAATCCATGGGTGTGACCATGCCTTTGCATTCCAACATATTGAATCTTTTCAATATCTCTACTGCATACTTTCCCTGGTTGAGAAAGATTCCTTCTGAACTTTGCCATACTTCCAGACCTAGGAAATAATGCATTAACCCAAGGTCTTTCATCTCAAATTCTTCAGCTAGTTTCTTCTTGCTTTCCATAATCTGTTTCTCATTCCCTGTCAAGAATAAGTCATCTACATATAGTAGTAGGATGACAGGTTCATCTTCTACAACCTTGAGGTAAAGGTTAGGATCAGCTTTACTCTTGGTAAATCCCATGCTTGACAGGAAACTATCTATCCTTTCAGACCAAGCTCGAGGAGCTTGTTTAAGGCCATACAAGGCCTTCTTCAACTTGCATACATGAGTATGTCTATCTTCAACTTCAAATCCTTGTGGCTGTTCTATGTATACTTCTTCTTCGATCACACCATTCAAAAAATTTGTTTTCACATCCATCTGGTGTAAGTCCCACTTCATCATGGATGCAAGTGCCATGATAGCTCTAATCGAAGTATACCATGGAACACAGGGTTCTCTGTCATCTTTATACAACTTTGGTTGTCACATAGAACCACGGTAGTGTCCAACTCTAGGTTGAATAATCCTAATATCAGCTTTCGAAGCCATATGGATTCACAACTAGTAGAGCAAGATGCTATATATTCTGCTTTGGCTGTGCTTAGAGCAACACTGGACTGCTCTCTACTAAACCATGAAGTCATAGCAAATCCCAGACTATAACATCCACCTGATGTGATTTTTCTGTCTGAGATACTTCTGGCCCAATCTGCATCTGTATAGCCATACAATCTATACTCATGGCTACCATTATAGTATAGACCAAATTCTATATTCCCTTTCAGATGTCTCATCACATGTTTTGTAGCACATGTTTTGTAGCTACCAAGTGAACCCATCTAGGTTGAACTAGATATTGACTTAGAGTGTTCATAGCAAAACAAATGTCAGGTCTGGTGTTTGTTAAGTACATCAATGACCCAATGATCTGTCTGTATTGAGTCACATCCACTAACTCTGACAAGTCATCAGCTAACAACTTCAGGTTGGAATCCATGGGTGTGACCATGCCTTTGCATTCCAACATATTGAATCTTTTCAATATCTCTACTGCATACTTTCCCTGGTTGAGAAAGATTCCTTCTAAACTTTGGCATACTTCCAGACCTAGGAAATAATGCATTAACCCAAGGTCTTTCATCTCAAATTCTCCAGCTAGTTTCTTCTTGCTTTCCATAATCTGTTTCTCATTCCCTGTCAAGAATAAGTCATCCACATATAGTAGTAGGATGATAGGTTCATCTTCTACAACCTTGAGGGAAAGGTTAGGATCAGCTTTACTCTTGGTAAATCCCATGCTTAACAGGAAACTATCTATCCTTTCATACCAAGCTCGAGGAGCTTGTTTAAGGCCATACAAGGCCTTCTTCAACTTGCATATGTGAGTATGTCTATCTTCAACTTCAAATCCTTGTGGCTATTCTATGTATACTTCTTCTTCGATCACACCATTCAGAAAAGCTGTTTTCACATCCATCTGGTGTAATTCCCACTTCATCATGGATGCAAGTGCCATGATAGCTCTAATCGAAGTATACTGTGCTACTGGGGCAAATGTCTCTTCAAAATCAATTCCCTCTTTTTGAGAGAAACCTCTGGCCACAAATCTTGCTTTATACTTCTCGATACTTCCGTTAGCTGCATGCTTTATTTTGTATATCCATTTGGAGGATACCATACTCTTTTCTTCTGGTTTGGGAACTATATCCCATACATCATTCTTCATTATTGACTAGTATTCTTTAGTCATTGCTTCTACCCATTCTTTCTTCTGTACCGCTTCTTCGTAGTTTGTAGGTTCTTGATCTACAAGATCACACATCAAGGCTACATAGCTACAAAAAGTCTTAGGTTTCTTTCTTTCCCTTGTGGAGCCTTCAGGAGCTCCATATCTTTTTGCCTCTCGTATAATTTCTCTTGTCCAAGCAGGCTTTCTCTTTCTTGATATCTCAATCATAGGAGGTTCTTGTGGTTCTGCCATGTCATGTTCTTTAGGAGCTTCATCTTCAAGGAGACATGTAGTTTCTTCATTTCTCGGAGGTGTCTCTTCTTCATACACTTCTTCATGTTGGCACTTCTTGGATCTCTTGAGGGCTTCCTCTTCATCGAATGTCACATCTCGACTAATTTCCATGTGAGGGAATCCAGGAATGTAGATTCTAAATGCTTTGGATACTTCACAATATCCAACAAATATCCCCTTCTTTCCAGAAGGGTCCAGCTTGGTTCTTTTCTCTTTTGGTATATGAATATATACTGGACAACCAAATATTTTGAGGTGAATTACCTCAGGCTTCTTTCCCGTGAACATCTCTTCTGGAGTATTGAACCTAAGATCACTGTGAGATATTCTATTTTGTATATACACAGCAGTTCTTGCTACTTCTTCCCATAGATGCATTGGAAGATCTTGATCATATATCATTTTCTTCACTGCCTCCATGATGGTTCTGTTCTTTCTTTTTGCAACCCCATTCTATTGAGGATTGTAGGGAGTGGTTATTTCCCTCTTGATTCCAGCATCTTTGCAAAAAGATTCAAAATCTTTTGAGGTTTACTCTCCTCCATTGTCTGATCGGAGTGTCTTTATTTTCTTGTCTAAAAGATTCTCTATCAAGGCTTTGAACTCCTTGAATTTCTCAAACACTTCGCTCTTTGCTTTCAAGAAGTATATCCAAGTATTTCTTGAAAATTCATCAATAAATGTGATATAATATTCAAAGCCACTTAAGGATGTAGAAGACATTGGACCACATGCATCTGAATGAATCAATTCCAACATACCTTTTGTTTTTGTTTCACTCTTTGAAAATGGATTCTTGATGTTCTTTCCCTTCGCACATCCTTTGCAAATGCCTTCATGCTTGATCTTCATGTCTGGTAATCCCGTCACTACTTTGTTCACATGAGGTAGAGCCTTGTAATTAACGTGGGCAAGCCTTCTATGCCATAGTTCACTAGGGTCAGTGGATTCATGAACAAAAGTTGTTTCTGAGAGCCCCTTGATTTTATACAAGCCTCCTTCTTCTTCACCAATGATGATAGCATCTTCAATATTCTTTCCTTTGGGACACATGAGTACTTGACCATCTATGAAAGCAACTCTGAATCCTTTCTTATCTAAAGCTAAGACAGAAAGTAAGTTCTTCTTTAGACCAAGTACATTTAACACATCTTTCATCTTTAGGGGATTACCTGAATCAAGTTTTTAGCTTGCTTCACCTACTCCTTTGATCGGATATTGATAGTCATCTCATAGGGATACTTTCTGAGGAGAGCTCTTCTCTTCAAGTTTGGACAGATTTTTCTTTTTTCCCGTCATGTGCTTTGAAGCACCACTATCAATAAGCCAAGTGTATTCTCCAGGTGTTATAGACCCAGAGAGTGCAGAGAATAGTACATACTCTTCTGCATCTTCTTCTCTTGCTTGTTTTCTTGGAGGTCCTTCTTCTTCTTCTTCTTCTTCTTCTTCTTCATATTCATCTTCTGATAGATGAGCATGATGTCTTTTGTTTTTTTTTATCCTCTTCTTATATTCTTGCCTCTTCATAGGACAATTTCGGGCAATATGTCCTATCTTATTGCAATGAAAACATTGAAAATCAAAGTAGTCTCTACTTGGAGGATTTTCTCTCACCCTTTGGATTCTTCTAGGAGGTTGAGACTCCTTGAAATTTCTTATCTTGAAATTAGATTGACCTCTTCTTCTTTTGGTGTGAGTGGCTAGGGCTTGATCATATTCTTTTAGTAAGGCTTCTCTATTTTCCACTCTAGTCTCCTCTTGAATGCAGTCTTCCCATACCGTATCAAACTTCATGCTTTCTTTTCAGGCACACATCATCTGGATGAAGGACTCCCAGGGTCTAGTGAGACCATTGAGAGTAGTCATAACCATTTCATCTTCATCAAGCTTATCTCCAATAGCTTCTAGTTGCTCTTTGATCTGAGAAACCCTTGTGAAGTAGTCTTGGATGGATTCTCCATGACTCATCTTGGTGCTCTTCAGTTGAGCTCTTAGATACATTTTTCTGTTAATGTTTCTTCCTTCATACATTCTGGATAGGGCATCATACATTTCTTTTGGAGTCTTCTTGGATGACACTTGAGGGATCAAGTGATCCTTGATGGAGTCAACAATAATCCTTTGTGCCCTAATCATATCCTTTCTGTGCTTCTCCTTGGCTTCAGCTTCTTCAGGTTCTGAAACTTCTTCTTTGACATACTTATCAAGATCATTCTCTTGGAGAATGAGACCAATCCTATATTTCCATGCTCAGAAATTTTCTATGCCTTCTAGCTTGTCCTTAAGCTTAGTGCTTGGGGCCATCTTGTCAGAAAATCACAAAAAATTGAAATTTTGCAGAATGAGAAACTGACCTTACCAGGAGATGCGCTTGAATGAGGTGAGTTGACTGGTGTACTTGGATTCTAGATATTTCAACTCTTCACCTTCCAAATCAGACTTGCAAGATTCAACTTCTGCAGCTTTCTGGTTCAGCAATTTTCTGGTGCAACTATCAAACTAGGGTTTGAATTTCTCGGAGACTCACACACCCAAAAACCTTGATTCTAGGCTCAAAAGATGCGCTTTGGGAGGGTGCAACTTTCTATGCAAGCAGTTTTCTGAAACTCAAAAAATTTCCTGAAACCCTAATTTCTTCCGGGGAGAGAGAGGGGGCTATTTCACCTTGTGAAAGTTTTCCTATTCAGGCTAGCTCTGACACCATGTTAAAATTTCATATGCTTAGCTAAAACATTATCAATTCATTTCATTTTCATAACAAAAGCATATAAATAGGATCACTGAAAGAAATAGTATCACAAGAACAACACAGATTTATCCTGGGAAAACCCTAAAAGGAAAAACCCAGCAAAAGCTTCCTCAATATAGATGCCCGAAAAGATAAAAGGTAAAACCAAAAGGTTGATCAAATACTGATCCTCCTCCTTCTCTAGCTACTTCTCTCTCCTCCACTAATGCGCTACACAAGTGAGTGAGTGTGCTCCAAATGAGGAGCGTCGCACCTCTATTTATATTCATTCGTTCACTTTAATAATTAATTCTGACATGTAGGCTCGAGTTAATCATGTAGGCTCAAGTAACCACAACTGGGGTGCTAATGACCCACCTTTACAATTTGAGGGGACTACCTCATGACTCTTATTAGTTCTTCTGATTAGAAGCATCAGAGTATAAAGAAATACAATTGGTTCTCTTGGTAGGACCATCGAGGACCACAAAAGATACATATAGAATATTCTTCGAAGTTACAATATTTCAACAGCAAGGCCTTTAAAAAAAAGCATATAATCCAGGTCTGAAACCTGTTTATTTCTATACATAGTACAACAAATCTTTCCAAAAACTATCATATTTCCCCTAATAGAGTAAACTCTGATATACTGGACTCATAGTAATAAACAAAAAAACATAAAAACTAAAGACACGTATAGTGAAAATAATTCCTACATGAGGTTTTATTCCTCAACTGGTTAGACTGTAGATACTTCATCCATAGGAGAGGTTTCATTACTCTCATGATAAATTCCATTATTCCCTTTACTGAGTGTGTTGATATAAGCATGCATTTATTCCATAGTTTCCTTGATTTTAACAAAGTATCCTTCATTTATTTCATTAGCATTCATCCTTTCATTCTTGTGAGAATGCTTCAGGCCAAGCACAACACTTAGCTCCTCATGCCTGAGGCTCATCACCCTTTATCTTTCCTACAGCCTATGACAAATGTCTTCAACTTCACCAACTTTCACTTGATACCCACTTTCCAAGTCATCCAAGTGGGTTTCCATACAAGAAATGTCTAATGTAGTTATCCTATCCTCATTCAAGGATACCTTTGACACCTTGAACACCCAACACAACATCTTATTAAAGTCTACCATATAATTTTTCAGATCCCAAACTCTGTTGAGAATTTGTTCCATTCTTTCCTCCTCAGAAGACAAAGGATCAATTGATAAATTCTCCATGTCTCTAATACTTTCGTCGAGCATATGTCTTCTAAGAATAATAGACCCAACCCTAATTCTAGTTCTCCTCGCAACATTCATGCGGCCACTATGAAAATGAACTCTATTTAAGAAAACATAACCGACTCATAAGGAAAAAAATCCAATCCGAAGCCTTGAATAAGCTCAAAATGACTCATTCCAGAAAATCATACTAGAAGGATGTTAGTGTTAATACCCAGGATATATTGAGTAGATATTGCACCCATCCACCTACTTAAAAAACCTCTTGTCCCAACCTTCATAAATGTCACCTCAGCAATGTCAGATCTCCCATCACACCATACCACGGAGATTGAGCTCCATTACTGTTAGAAAACAGGACCGCATAACAATAAAAAAATATACAGTTAAATCATTAAACAAGATGCAAAACACATTAAACACATTACAGAGAGACACATATATAACGTGGTTCACCCAAACGATGGGCTACGACCACAAAGGAATTTCCAATCCTTTTATTACAGTCTAGAAAGATGAAGGGATACAACCTACAGCAAAACCGCTGCACTTCCTCTTCACGCTCTTATAGTCTCTCCCACACAATCACAAAGATTGTTTATAATGATATAATTCCATACATAGTCGTGTTACAATTCTTTCTTTTATAGGGGAAAAATACCATGGGAAAATACTATTGTTAACCCAATACCATGGGTCCGCATAACTGTTGGCCAACAAACATCCCAAAAAGCAGGGGGAATGAGTGTACATTACACCTGGGGTACAAAAACGACTGACTAATATCTCTGGATCTAGAAGATCAGGATCCACAACCAACAATTACTTCCCAAGGGGAGAAATAATAATCCTTAAATGTTATCCTT
Organism: Pseudotsuga menziesii; assembly: GCA_001517045.1. Lineage (NCBI taxonomy): Eukaryota > Viridiplantae > Streptophyta > Pinopsida > Pinales > Pinaceae > Pseudotsuga > Pseudotsuga menziesii. The sequence continues at coordinate 74,882 of LPNX011200861.1, forward strand.
GAAAGAAATTTTCCCATTCAAAGATATTCTTAGAGGAGTTTCTCACCAACATATCTCCTTTCCTAAGTTTAGATCCAATGTTGTCTCATTTGTCAGCAAGGGTTTTATTATGATGCTTAACATGAAAGAACTAAACTTTAGATATGTCCTTGATAAAGGATAAAATTCTCTTTTAAAATAAGTTCCCTATCTCCTTCCTTTTCCCGGGCATAATATTTTACATTAATTGAATGACGATCTAAGAGTCCTTGAATTCCTGGAAAGTGATAATATGAATATCATACTTAATTTCAATACATTTCATTAAGGCTTCCCAGTCAACTTGATTAGTTTTCCTCCTCCCCAATCCCTAGGTGAAGGATGCTATCTTTTTTTTTTCTCTAGGGTCAAAGATGACCCCTACCACACCTACCTCCTCGAGATTTCCTTTCAAGGAGCCATCAAATAAAAGAGCAGAATGAGATTGGCTCATCCACCATCTCTCAAAATATTCTAGAAGAATATTAATATCCCAATATTTCTTATTGAAATTATCTTTGTATTGAAGGGAGATAACCCCAACGAATTGAGAGTCCCATTGAATTTTTGACGGGGAAAGTTTGTTAGAAGACTTAATTGTCCAACCCTGGACCAAGAGTTACTCTTTCATATGAAGCTTAGCATTTCTAACTTCTTTTATAGAAGAAGCTTCCTTATCTTAAAAATTTTCTATATTTATAGAGAGCCAAATTTTCCAGATGACATATTTTGGAGTGTCTCCCCATAAAATTATTTACAAGAGAGGGAGATTTTGCCAATGAGAGATATCAGGTAATTGCGAGTCCATCCTTAATAAAATCCTTTTATTTGAGAAGGCATACAAGAATGGATGACATTTTCTAATAAAAATTCATCCCAAACTTTTGTAGCAAAGGGGTAGTCTATGAAGACATGTCTGATTATATCATCATTATATTTTCAAAGAACACACCTACTAGGGCATTCGTAACCTCTTCTCCTTAAATTGTTAAGGGTTATAAGCATCTTTGGATGTGAAACTAGCCAGGGAAAAGAGTTTAGCTTGGGTGGACAATCAATATTTTATACCCTTTTCGAAATATCAAATGAGGAGGGAGAATGAATTTCTTTAAGCAGATTCCCGTATCCTTACTTAACACTATAAACTCTTTTCAACCCCCACCCCCCGGAATATATGTCCCTGCTATGTAAAGGAGATTTACCAATCAACTTAAGGAGGAGGGATTTAAAATTTGCATCCAAGTGTTCAGGAACTTCCATCCTTTTTCAATCTTTCCAACTCCCATTATTATGCTAAATAGAGAGATCGAAGAGCTTATTCATACATTTCTCCTACAGGAAATCCTTACTTACATGAAGACTCTCAATCTAGTTTGAGGGAGGATTGTTAAGGATATTATCTTCCCAAATGTTAATCTTTTTCCCATTTCCTAGAAGCTAATGTAAATGATTCCTCATGAGCTTATTAATAGCATTACATATGTCCCATATTCACGATCCCTTTCCTTAAAGAGTAGAGTTAAGACATTGAAACCTGTGTTTTCTTATATACTTCTTGTGACTCACCTCTTTCCACAACTCTTCCTTCCCAAAAACTATTCTCCACAAGATCTTGGTTCCCATAGTTATATTCATCAACCTAGGATATCATATAGAAACTCCTCCTTTGTTCTTTTCATTGTAGACAACTTTCCATTTTACAAAGTGATTTTTTTTGTCCATCCTTTCCCCCTTTCCATAAAAAATTTCTGATGTCTTTGTTGATATTTCTCATAACCTCTATAGGGGTAAGTATTGAGGAGCATAGGAAGATAGAAGAATACATAATGATCGACTTTATCAAGATGAGATGTCCTGCCATATTTAACCATTTGATCCCCCATAAGAGTATTTATAACTTTATTTTTTGGATAGTGTCTTCCCAATCACTAGCTTTACTTTTCCTTAGAGAAATCGAAACCCCTCTATATCTAAACGAAGTCCGGTAACTGAGACCTATGAACCCAAATATCCTAGTGATTTTATAAGTGAGGAGAGAAGAGAAATTCCAACTATACACACAACATTTACCTTTATTTGTTTCTCCACCAGAAGCCTGAAGAAAGGAGGGCAGAACATCATTAAACTTTATTACTATACTTTTTGAGGAACTACCCAGCAAAATGGTATCATCAACAAATTGATCATGATTGGATGCATTAACCCCACGATCTAAAATAATACCTGGGAAGGAAGCATCCATCATTTTCTGAGTTAAATTTATACTAAGAGATTATGACAATATAATATATAAAGAAAAGGAGACAAGGGGCATCCATTGCGGAGCCATCTTATCGCTTGAAAGAATGGAGAATGTATTCCATTGATCTAAGTTAATGGCCATACCTTTTTATTTTCTTCCATAGCTTGAGTGGATAGCTTCCTATACAATTATTATATTGCTTGTTATATGTGTGCCATCTAGGAAATCACCTGGTTATCCAAAATAATTTTAGGAATCACTTTTTTGAGCTTGCTAGATATCATTTTAGCTATAACTTTATAGGAGGAGTTGCACTGAGAGATGGGTCTAAACCTTTTTATTGAAGAGGGTTTTTAATTTTTTAATTTTATTTATTTATTTTGGGACCATAGCAATGAAGGAGGATTTAGTTTCTCCCCCCTATCCTTTCTCTTCCCATTGAGAAATTCAACATTCTACATATATCCCTCTTGATAATACTCCAATATATTCTATAGAAACATATGATAAACCCATCTATCCCAAGGGCTTTGTTTGGTCGAAGGGACCATATTGTGCTCTTGACCTCCTTTTCTTCAATTGGTGTGAAAATATTTTTATTATCTTCTCTAGTCACCACATATGGAATGCTGCCGCATAGAGACTCTGTTACTCTAACATCTTCTACCCCATCATCCTAATACAAGTGTTGGAAAACATTATAGGCCTTTTCTTTGATTTGGTGTAGATATGTGAGATTTTTTCTTAGCTCATTGTCTAACTCAAAAATAGTATTCCTTTAAATAGTCTATGGAAATATTTAGTGTTTTTGTCTCCATCTTTAAGGTAAATACATTGAGACTTTTGCCTCCACTCTTCTTCCTTTTTTTCCATCTTTATTATTATTTATCCCAAATATCTCTGTATACCTAAGTCCCCTTTAGTTGTCTTAGCTTGTTCAATATAAATCTATAGCTTCTCTATCTCCAACAAGAGGTTGTGCCTTTCAAGGCAAAGATCCTCTTGAGATTTTTCCCAATGCTTGAGAGCAGCTTTGGTCACTCTAAGCTTGGATTCCCAAATGAAGCTCGGAGTGTCCAAGACATGGGTTTTCCAAATTTTATTCACAATTTTTGAGAATTCCTTCTCTTTGATCCAAGAGGAGCTAAAATTGAAGGGAATAGGGACGCCATTTTCCGGAACCCTAAATTATAACATTATAGACTTGTGATCGGAAACATAAGAAGGGATAATATTATAAGAATGGATGCTACTTTTTAATAGAAAATTATTACTTCCTAGGAATCTATCAATCCTTGTAGAAATTTTACCTAGCCCAAATAATCTATTATTCAATGTATAGATTCCTTTGACATCTATGAGAACCTAGGAAGCTTGAAAATCCTCCAACAATTTGGAAAAGGGGTCTCTAAATTTTGAACCACCCCTTCTTTTCAAATGGATATGGTTTCATTAAAAAGCCCAACAACAATATTGTTTTGATGCAAATCTTCCTCTCTAAACTCCTATAAGGACTTCCAAAATTGCTACTTCTTGTGATGCAAAACTAAACCATATACATTATAGATTCTGACTACTTCATTTTCCTTTTCATCCTCTAATTCCACCATGTTCCAGTTTGGGTTTTCCCATTTGGATACAAGAGAAAACCTTCGCTTGTCCCACCAAGTCATAATACCTCCTGAACTTCCTGCATATGACACTGGTTCACCATCCCCATTTTTCCACATTTTGCTCATTACTGTCTTATTGTCACCCTCACTCATATTTCTCTCCTAGACAAAAAGGATGGAGATGTTTTCACTTCTAATCATACTCCTAATCAATGTAGTATTTTATTTACGTACCAATCCCCTACAATTCCAGCAAACCACCTTCATAATTTCTTAGCACTAAAAGGGTTGTTCCTAGTCTTCCGATTCTCATTATATCCCATGAGTTGATTTATCTTCATCACAATCTTGACATGTTTTTCCAAACTGGATTGCTTCCCTTCCTCCTTTTCCTTCTTTGCTTGCTCATCGTGATGAGTTCTGTTGGACTTCCTTACTTTCTTCCCAGGTTGATCTTTTTCCTTCTCTCTAAACTATGATGATTCCTTCTACATGGATTTTGACATAGAACGCATGAATGACTTGAGGATACAAATCTCACCTCAATTATCAAATTCTCTAGCAAGGGTGGGTCATTATTTCCAATTTGACCCATTTTCATTAGTACTAGCTTCACTTTCCCAGCTTTTTCTTCTAGTGGATCGTTCCTTATCTCTCCTTCTTCTCTCAAGACCATGTCTTGACTTGTTATGGAATGAAAATTGTTCTTAGATGGACTTACCATGCCCGAAGAGGGGGGTGGCAAGGTTTTCTTAGGAAATATCTTCCTACCTTTTTTGGTCACCCTGTTCCATTTCTCATTCTTGTTGAACTCCTCCTCATGCTCTCTCTTTTTTGCACATTTTCTAGCAAAATGTTCGTACTCGTGACAATATTTACAATTGAATGGAATTTGTTCATAGTCAATATTCTATAAGTGGTTCCAACCCTCCATTGATAGATTAATATATTATAGGAGGTCCTTTCCTAGGTGTGTCTCCACATGGGCCTCCACCACTTCAATCCTCCATACAAAGTCAAGCTCAAAAAGATAAAGGCAAGCTTGGGAAATAACACTATTGGTCACTTCAAGGACAAAGGGATGCAGACTCAAGTATATAATAATGGGGCACAATTACACTATAGTATGTTTGCTCTCAAATGTTCTCCTCCTTCAATGCTTCATAGTAGCTCGATATATAGCCCCTCAATGGGAATTCAAGGGTGGAAATGGAGTTTGGAAGGCCAAGGATCAATTCATTCGTTACTTGATGGGGAAAACTTGAATTTTTTTTAGCATAAATCCCGATGTAGTGGTGCAAGTTGCGTATACGTGGGTTGTAGAATTGTGACCTACGTATACATATAAAAATGTATTTTTAAAGGTTCCACTAGAGCATCAAGGTAATGATGAGAAAAATGGGTAAAAAGAGTCTACATAGGGACAAGGATAGGCCATCAAAGCATGACATATGAGGTGTGGCAAATCACGCTATAACAATCACAGTCCCATAAAGTTTCCTATGAGGACTTTCTCAGATAAAGCCACAATTTTTATTTTAGCCACAACAAATGAAAGGGTGACCTTAGTGGTCGTAGCAAGCTTGATGAACCTCACCTCAGAGTTTGCAACTAGCTTTGGACTCATTGGAATAACTGAAGAAATAACCAGTTTGAAACACGCATCAAAAGAACCAACCTCCTCTGGTGAGGAGACCGAAGGAGAAGCAATGGCGGCAGAGGCTGCCGAAGGGAAAATGAAAATCATGCTTAGAAGAAAATCTTCTCACTCTCGATAAGATAAGATAACTAGACCTAGAAATATACATCTTACAAACACAAAAATATTTTATTTATTCAAAATTATAAAAAACAAAAATTAACAATCATAATTACAATCTTTAGAAAATCACAACTTGAAATGTAAAATATGTTTTAATTTGTTACTCAGTTAAAACTGAATCAACACAATAATTTTATAGGAATCAAAATTGAAAACATGAAAGTGAATCAACACAATAATTTCATAGGAATCAAAATTGAAAACATGAAATCTGACTTATAATACCAACCCAAACCAAAATATTTTAAGCCTCGAAAGGCACACTAAAGAACACAAGTATAAATAAACATGAAATTTGACTTATAATACCAACCCAAACCAAAATATTTTAAGCCTCGAAAGGCACACTAAAGAACACAAGTATAAATAAACATGAAATTTGACTTATAATACCAACCCAAACCAAAATATTTTAAGCCTCAAAAGGTGCACATTAAAGAACACAAGTATAAATAAACATGTAAAGGTAAAGAAAATTATTATATTAACACTCTTTCATTTTACTTTTAATTACATAATATTTATGCAAAATATTATATTATAATTACTATTATATTATAACTATTTCAATATATTTTTCATCCAATCCTTTATAAAATTCCATGTTTTTATAAATCTAAATGGATACTGTGGAAAAATATATTGGATATTCAAGGAAGAATATTCACTTATACCCATTGCTTTTATTTGGAAATTGGAAATCTTATGCATGTGGTTACGCTATGCATATGCTTACTCCTTTGTCGAGAACAATAATAGCATGCTTGTGTCGAAATATACACATAAGTCAATTTAGAAAGAAGAAAGTAATTTTTGGTTTATGTTTGTTGTTTCCAATTTACTGTGTTTAAGGATTAATTAAATTTCAAGGGTAAGGTCTTATTATTCTCAGGAATTATGTATTAATCTACAGGATTTAGAAAACTGTGCACTCAAATTTTTCAATTTTTTATGCTATAGTTTTTTCAAATTTACATAAGGTTTTTAGGCCACAACCTCTTATTGTGGGAACAACTTTTTATTTCCTGTAACTGACATTGTCTGACATGCTCTGACTGCTAACATCCTCGACTGTGCAGTCATGCTGGGAGGCAACTCTAAAGACAATGTTAGGGTGGCGATAAGGTAAGGGTTCTGCATGCCCTTCTTGTTTCCACGATCAAGACATGCATACCCTTCTTGTTGCCATATCATGCCATGCATGCCCTTCTTGTTGCCACGATCAATCCATATCTCGATGGTTATAAAATGGACTGCTCGAACTAGATTTAGACTGGTATGGCACTAGTTTAGCATTTACCCTAGCTGCCACCACTGCTTCAACTACAAATTCCTTTCGTACCCCTTCCTCCTTTACGAGCCATGGTTTCCTTCTTTCTGAAACCCCATAACCCCATATTATTCGAATTTTCATCTTCCCCTGCATGTTCTTTGGTAATCTCTCCGCACGCATTTGATTTTCAGGGCATAATCTGCAGGAGTTTCTAACCCCGGGAAGTTGTTAAATACCCATTGGATTTGGTTTTTTTTTAGGCGTAAGAATGGCTAAAAGGAAGTTTGATCTTCCACAACATTCTAAAACGTAGGATCATCCAGTGGAACCATACATTGTCAGTCATCATGTTTTGTTATCCCATGCAGCGACTGTAGAGCTTTACAGTGAGAAATTTTAGTTCCAGTTCTAGTTCCTATATTTTAATCCACCTCTGCTTGATTGCATCTGATGATTTCTTATATCTAGTTAGTTCTTCCATCTTTGCATTACAACATTGATGTATGATCAGTCCTGTATACATTAGCTGGCATAAACCTTTTAATGTCCTACTAATTGCCACTCAAGTTAATGGGAATTTTACAAGCGTGTTCTAAGTATCACACTTCTTCTTTGATTTCGTTTAACAACTTTTGAAACATTTGCAGAAGAAGCAGAAGGGCTCCATCGACATATCAATCTATGCCCAATGGTATGTACCCATGGAAAACTCATCCGAAGACATCGCCGCGACTCAAAGGATCTTAGCTTTCATGAATGGCTGGTAATGGAAGAACCAACAAAAATAACAAATGACGATAAATTCACTCACCGGTTCTCTCACTAAATTTCATTACTAAGAAGTGTGAATTCGTTCTCTGAGCAGCTTCATAGAACCTTTAATTTATGGAGATTACCCTTCTTGTATGAAGGATATTGTAGGCTCTAGATTGCCTTCTTTTACCAAACAAGAATTTCATTGGTATCATCCATTATACTACTAGTTATGTTTCAGATTCTCCTAGTTACAAGGATCTACCCCAAAGAGGCTTTACAGAAGATTCGTTGACAACTACTTCAAGTATATTCCTGCAGTTAACATATTTAAAAACCTGGAAATAGAAGCATAAATTATTCAATGGAATGCTCTAAAAACAAATAAAACATAGTAAGGTTCATCTTAACCTAGTGATTTTTTAAATTATGATTGAGTACTATATCATGTCAAATAAATCCAAAAAGTCTAAATTATATTCTATTCAACACGATTTGTACTCTATTCCATTGAGATTTGCAAATTACTTGCAGTGTATCGAAATGGCATCCCTATTGGTGAGGTAGGCATATCATATATTCATCTTTGCATATTATACATTGCTTTGGATGGATTGTGGACTAATATTTTCATATTGTTTTTTTAAATCCACTGATTAAAGTTGGAACCTTCAGTACTTCCTATTGTCCCATGGGGAATGCAAGCATTATTGGAACATTTCAAGATACACTATAATAATCCTCTTGTAATAATTAACGAAAATGATATGTTATTCTGTTTATTATTAAAAAGTTAGGAGTTTAGATATTAGCAGCTACAAGTAAAGTGGTTGGTGAATGTTCATAGGCACAACCAACCACTTAGTTTTTTGAAGATAACTGGTTTGTGGTTGTGCTAGTTATCTGAGATTTGGGACTTTTGAGAAGATTAACAAGATTAACCTGATTTTTCGGCATTTATGGATTTTTATTTGAATTTAATTTCATTTATCTATCTATTGATTTATTTTTCATTTCATTCTATTGATTTATGTTCGTAGTAGTCGTGGATTTCTCTCTTTTTATTTCTGGAATGGACTATAAAATTGCCAATATAGGTTAGGCTAAATAGTCCCTAAGTTTTTGGGCATGACCTTGTTACTAATTTGTTGTGAATAAATATTTAGTACTGAAAACCCTATCTCTTTTCTTTTGTAAATCCCCTCCTCAACCTGGCATTTTGGTGCACATTTAATTGCAACCATCGTGCTTGATTTTTGCAAAATGTACAATCAAAAGAGGAGTGCTCTATGAATTGTTCATTTTGATTATTAGATTTTAATTTTAATATTTTTCTCGGGTTACATCAACAATCTTAGTTTTGTGGCCATTCTCAAGCTGTGCATGTATCGTTGATTAGACTATTTTTTAGTTCCTTCCTCTTTGTGTTGGTATTACAAAGTTTTAATAAAAATGCAGAAAACAATTAAATACAAAAGCTGATAGCCCGTCCAAAGCAGCGAATGATGTGAGACCTGACTCCAACACAGTGAATAATAAAATTGTTAACCCCGAAAACCAACAAGAGAGCATCCACGCTTCAAATTCCCATGAGCAAACTGCCAGAAAGCATGAAATGATGGCTCCCAACGCTACTCCCAGCGCAACACCCAACGAAGTGAAAGATGAAGACTCCAACAAAGCGATTGTTGATAGCTTTCCTTCCAACGCAGTGAATGGTGTGACCAACACAGTAAATTATAAAGACTACAACACAATGATTGTTAAAAGCTTGCAATCCAACACAGTGAATGGCGTGAGGCTAGACTCCAATGCAGCAAAAAAATCCAACATAGCAAATGACACCAACGCAGTGATTGATGACAACGCCTATGTGGATCGTTGGCCAAGAAATGAAGCGCGTGACTTGGCCAGTGGTGAAGAGACTACTAACCTGAAGATCAACACACAACGCAATGGATTGGACTGTGAGGAAAAGCACAACACTGCAAGTGGTGAAGATGCGGCTTTGGGTGGAACCCTAGGAATCGGCCATGGGTTGACTGCTAGTTTGAACAACAACATACCAAACACACAGGAGCAGAGAGTCCAGCTCCCAAGGTACGAAGACCATGATCACAATAGCGCACTGACCAGGGACGGTGACCATTAGAATAAAAAAAGTAAAAACAACAACCCCAAAATTGAAGAAGGTAACATTAACCATAAATTCGCAACCAAGGATCCCAATAGACTGGTCATCAACCTATGAACTAAACATGCCCACCAGAAGACTCCTTGAGAAAGGTCTTAATTTTTCCATTGCCTCGAAAAAATATTTCTACAGCATTGAAGAAAGCATTAGGTACCTACCAGAAAATGAAGCTGAAGAGGTACGCCAAGATTGTGCTGTAACCCTAAGAATAGTAAAACCACCCAAACCCAACATCACCAGGGAAGAAAGCAGAGCCCTCAGGGAACTCAAAAAGAATGACCATATTGTTATCTTGAAGGTTGATAAAGGAGGAGCTACAGTGATTCTCAACAAGGAAGACTATATTGTTAAGATGAAATGGCACTTGGATTCTAGTGGTTGCTACAAGAAACTTAATAAGAACCCCTTGAATCGGATCATAAAGGGAGTTACCGAAGCCATAAAGAAATCCTCCTTGGAAGAAGAGATCAAGAAAAAACTCATTATCTCTGACCCCTTGGTTCCAAGAATATATGGACTTCCCAAGATCCACAAACCTGGGGTTCCCCTTTGACCCATTGTAGACACCATAGGCTCACTGACCTATAGGCTCACAAAATTCCTAGCAGACAAATTAAAACCCTTAGTAGGAAATACAAGCTCCTTTATAAAGGACTCATCATACTTTATCAAGAAAATAAAACACAGACATATGGAAGAGAATGAGATATTCTTGGGCTTGGATATAGCATCCCTCTTCACAATGATCCCCATCAAAGAAGCCATCAAAGTTATAGAGGACTTGACTGATCCTGAAACCTCACAACTCATAGGCCTATGTCTCAATTCAACATTTTTTAGTTGTATGGGTGAGCTTTATGAACATACATGTGGAGTGGCTATGGGTTCCCCCCTTTCTCCCATTATAGCCAACCTTTTCAAGGAAAACTTTGAGCAAAAAGCCTTGAACTCTGCTAATCCAAAACCTGAATGGTGGTCTAGATTTGTGGATGATACCTTCTTAATATAGGCTCACGAGAAGGAAGAACTAAACAAATTTGTTGATCATTTGAATAGCCAAACTAATTCCATTAAATTCACAAAAGAGTTTGAGGAAAACAATGCGCTTCCCTTTCTTAATACACTAGTCATCAGGAAACAAGATGGAGGCATATCCCACAAGGTTTACAGGAAGAAAACCCACACAGAACAATACCTTCACGCCCTCTCACATCATCACCCAAACCAGAAGATGGGGGTTCTTAACACTCTATTCACTAGAGCCCTAAGGGTTTCTGATAATGACCACCTAGACTCCGAGAAAGAACACCTACACAATGTTTTCCTTATCAATGGTTATAACCTAGCTCAAATCAACAAATCCCTTGAAAGAACAACAAAAACCCAGGAAAATAAACCTAAGGTTGCATCCAAAGAGAGGAAGGTGGGGGATCATAAGGCATTTCCCCCTTACATTCAAGGGACCATAAAAAATATAGCAAAACACCCGAAAAAGAAGAACATTGACTCTGTGTTCTCCCCACCAAACAACATCATAAAGCTCCTTAGGTCAGTGAAAGATCCGGTTGACCCGAGTCTTAAAAAGGGGGTTTACCTTATTCCTTGTGAATGTGAGAAAACCTACATAGGAGAAACATGATGGTCCATCTGAACTAGGGTTAAAGAACAGTGTGTTGGTATCCGTCTCAATAGAACCCATAAGTCAGCCTTAACGAAATGCTCTCATAACACAAAACACCCAATTAAAATTGAGGATATGCAGGTGTTAGCGCAAGTCGACAATTGGTCAAGGAGAAGAATTAGAAAGACAATTGAGATAGTAAAAAACCCTAAGTGCCTAAATAGAGATGACGATCTTTCCATTAGCCAATCCTGGTTGCCTAACCTAACCAAACTAAATAAGAGTTAAAAATAAAACTTAATATTTAAAATAAAAACCTTAACTAAGATAAAAATTAATTAATTGATCAAATTAAAATTAAAATAAAAATTAATTATATTAAAATTAAAAATTAAATTAAATTAAAATGAGAATCAAAACTAAAATAAAATAAAAACTTAACTAAAGTATAAATTAATTAATTGAGATTATAAAAATTAAAATTGATTATATTAAAATTAGAATCAGAATCAAAATTAAAAGATATGGCATATTTTAAAGTGAAAATAAAGTTATACAATTAAAAGTATATATAAATTAAAATCAAATCAAAAAAAAAATGTGATTATTATTAAATTAAATTATTAAAATTGATTATTAAATTAATAAAATAAAATAAACTAAACCATTAAACTAATAAACTAAAATTAATTAACATTAATAAAACTAATTTTAATAAACCACTATTTAGCTTTTATAATCCAAACTAACATTAATAAAACTAATATTAATAAACTAATGAATATAATCATGAATAATTAACCATTTAGAATTAATTAGGTTTACAAATAAAATTAAAATATTTTAATTACAAAACTAAATAATAACACAATAAAATAAAACCCTAATAAACTATCGACAAGACAAACCTAGTCAGCACCTCTCAAGTGATTGTTTCTGTATTAATGCACCAATGAAAGAGGAACAATCTCCCTAGGCATTGCTATGTCCTGAAGATGAGCCACGCTTGGCTCGAAACGTCGACATTAACTTTTCTCACCGCAGATTCTCCATTAGATGCCATGAAAAAGATAGATGAGTAGCAGTATATTTTTTGAAGGCCAAATAACAATAATACAGGTCAAACCATAGAGATAGTTGGAAAATTACTTCTAGCAATAATGTTTTTAATCGTTGGCTCTAGATCTCTAAACAACGGTTTTCATATAATAAAATGCACATTTAGAATAGATTTATTTTACTTTCAAGCACGATGTTCCTTAGAAGTCGTAGCTGTATAGATTTCATGAATAGAACTTTATTTTATTTCATGCAGTTTTGTGAGAATTAAGAACTGCATATTTGACTAGCTCTTTCTTGAAGCCATCTACCCATAGCGTTTGTTCTTTTCCAAAAAGCCAAACAAAATTGGAGAGAAATGGTGAAGTGTGAAAATAAATCCAATCCAATTACCAACAAAAGAGGAATCTAAATATCATTATTAAATATATCAACCAACATCAAAACGAGTTCTTTAGCTAACCCAAACCTTCAATATTACATGATGAAAAACCAAAAGAAAGCAGTAAAAAGAACCTTACCAGCTTCACAGAAAGCTTTGTTGAGTTCTTTTATTATTGTTGTTTTTACGTTATCAAACACTTCTTTGATCTTTGGGACATTGTTGATATTCTTAATCCTTACAGCCGAGTGATGCCATCCTTGTTGAAATTCATTGATGCCATCCTTATTGAAATTCATTAGTTGCATGCTTTGCTTCGGTCCTATTAACTTATTTTTGGATTCCATATAGTGAAAAGCATGGAAAACATGCATTTTTCTCCATATAATATCTATCCAGGAAAAGTCTTCAAGTTATTATGATGTTCATAAATATAATCTAAATACCTATTTTTATAGTTAACTAATCAAGGGTGTAATTGTTTATGCACAATATTTGGAAGATTGCGGAGAATATAAGCCCTACCTGGGCATCTTTACAAATTTGAATTTAATTTTTTTTTCAAGTATCTGGAATTGTCAATCCCTTTGGAAGCTACGAACTGCCTATCTGCTAACTACACCCCCTCCCAAAGGTAGACCCAATTTAGTACCAATGTCACAGCAGTGATGGAAACACACCTTGTTATGCACCGAATGAGTCTGCAATGTGAATAACAACATGTCATAGCAATGATGGAAACACGGCTTGTTCCACATCGAGTGAGTCTGCAATGTGTATAATAGCATGTTTGATAATGTTGTATGGCATCCAAAGGTGATTCCGGCTCCAAACTGGTCGTGTTTCTTGAACAAAGATCGAAGATGGCACCTGGGCAGTATATGTGACTAATATGGTGCATGGAATCCAGGTGTTGGTCATGTTTTATTTTCCTCATGTGGGTGGTATTTTCTTTTGTACATACAACCATGTTAGAGTCAACTCAGCTAAGAGAAAGTGAACCCTTCAAACTAGAAAGTATGAAAATTAGACTCGAAACTAAACAATGATTTTGCAAGAAAGAGTAGAACAATCAAGATGACTAAGATGAATATCACATACAAGAATTATCTAAGAGAAGTAAACCAAAAAAAACATTGATATATTTGATATCTTTGCAATATTATTGCAACAGATGGTCATCCACCAAAGGTGGACATATACTGATGAAGACAACTTAAACCAAAGGACCATCATCAACCACTTCGAATTTACTAGGAAAAAAATATTCCACATCATTGCCTTGAAGTGTTATTAGTAGATGATGACCAGTCAATTCGTAAACTAATAACAACACATATATGTCATTAAAAATACAAAGGTATTACCAAACTAGCGTCATCTTCTGCTTGAAAATTATTTTCTTTCCCCTCTTTTACTACAAGTGGAAAAAATTCAAAAAACATCAAAGTAATAAATAAATTTTACATAACAAATAATAAATGAAGATCCAAAATATCCTCATGAAGATCCAAAATATCCTCACCAAATTACTAATAATTTGGATCTCAAAATCAACTCAAATCTAATCCCAAATCATTTGCTAACATTCATGCTATTTAGGATTCCTTTGAAGTCAGATTCGAATTTAGAGATGTGAGTCATCATAACATGGTCAAAACTCATCCTAAGTGACTCCTAATAGCATTTAACTTGTTGGGTCCATCATATATTACATGGAGGTCTTCAAATCTTTGTAAATAAACCAAATATGCACTCTCATCCACCACCAACATGCCCCTATCATATTTAAGAAATTTAACATCATAATTTGAGACATGTATGAATGATAGAAATAATGAATTTATAAAAATCCATTACCCCTAATGAATATGTTTCTCCAAGGTGGCTTCATAGTGTAGCAGCAACAGTAACAGCAGGAGTAATGACAACTAGCCTGGAACTGGTTCTGCAAAATCATGAAACTGATCCATGTTTCAAAGATAAGTGCAAAACATGTTATTTTTCCAATATTTAATCATAAATTCACTTATAATCCTAAAATGAATAAAGTGGAAAATAATAAGGTGAAACCCAAATATATGTAAGGAAATGGTACAATGGGACGATGAAATGTGAGGAATGGCGAAAGGTAAAGTGTATGAAAATATGACATTTCTGAGTCTCAATATACTCCCCAACTAAACTTGTTGCATGTCTTCATGCAACCGTGTATGGATCTTCTCAAGAACTTTTGGCATCTGAACTTTCGCTTTGATTGATGATGTATTTTTAACAATGAATGTTTCCAGGGTGTGAAATTAAACAGCAATGGATTCATATCCCAATTCCAAATAAAATAAATTATTTATGTTGAAATGGCACATTTTATATGTTGTGTCTTGTTAAAAAACTAATGATTTTCTATACCTTCTTAATGCAGGAGCATTAGCTCTCAAGACCAACCACTTAATTTCTGATCAGACCTTAAGCTATAGACATTTTCCCAAGGAGGGGTCAATTGTAAAAACATTGTAAACTTTCATGTAAAGTATTTTATTTTCCTAGCAAGTATAGATAGGATAAAAGATCTAATCTGATAGGTGTCAGTAAAGGACGAGTCATGTAACTAATGTGATGTAGGAGCATCGTGGCATTCCAGCAATGTGATGAGTTGGTCACATGTTGTGGCATGTTTTTGGTTTGATGAGTCATAGTTTGTTAGCGGCGATAGGAATGATAGCGGATCATGACTCCCTGCATGGAGATCAAGCCACATGTTGTTCATTGTGATAGGGACATTTTCATCATGCGTGGTAGTGGTTTGTTTTCAGTTGCTGGACCACTAAGTGGGGGAAGTAACCGTTTAGGTTAAATAGGTAGATTAGAGAAGTAGAGGGGATTCTGTTCTTCAGGGTTAGAATCCCAATTCGCAGAAGGGAAGATCAGACCTGCATCTAGCTTCCACTTGTAAATATTTTTGAAAGACTGAAGAGGGAGAGTCGAGTTGTGTGTTTGTTCTATTGCTTAATAGAAGGATTAGTTGTGTGTTTGCAGTTTGGTTAGCCTAGATGCATTTACCTATTTGTGTGCAGAGCCGAATTCGGCGGTTTTCTAAACATTTGTGTATTTCTATGAAGTTGTTGATTCACGCATGAGTTTGTTGCTTGAATAGTTGAAATAGATCGTAGATGCATGCATAGAAGTGTTAGTCTAATGAATCTTAGAGATTGTAGGCTAGATTGATTGATTATTTGATCAATCGGCGCAGCACGCATATTTTCTACATTAACAAGTTTTGCAGAGAATGAACGGTGGGGATTGAGTCTGCTGACGAAGATCTGATGGTCAAGGAGAGATCCGCACCGGAATTTGCAAGGGTGATAACAGATCTACAAAGATCCGTGAGATATGCATCAAAGAATAGATTGACGGTCGTGGAGAAGGCTGCAAAGATATAATGGTTGGAAATAATTGCGAAGGAAAAGTTGCGGGGAATCAAATTTGGAAAGTTGACATCCTGCATGCAGAAAATCTGTTACAGAGACAGAGTTGCGGAGAAGCTTTTGCGGAAGCAGAATTGCGGGGAGGAAATTTTAGAGTAGAATTTGGCTGAGGGATAAATTTGGAAATCCTGCTAAGTGTAGGAGCCATCGGATCCTGGAGGTGTTGGTTGGGTTGGCTGTGGTCGATCCAACCTACACCAATTTTGGTATCAGAGCGGGAAACGATTTCCTGCGTGTTGGAAAATAGAAGCAACTTCCAGGTACGAATGGATAGAAGTTGTTGAGAAATTCCACAATTGTATTTGTGGGTAGAATTTCTCAAAGAGTGAGGCGATACAGAAGCTAAAGCTATAGGGGAGCAAGGAGTGCTTGAAAGGTTTAGAGGAGGTGAACCTACGACACCAACAGTTTGAGCTAGAGGAAGAAAGACGACGAGGTGGAGGTGTTAGTAGAAGCTTGATTGCAGCTCACTGACTGGGCATGAGGAGAAGCTCGTGTGAGAGAGAAGCGTAGTAGTAGAAGCCTAAAAGAGCAAAGAAGAGTGCTCAAGAGGTTCTAGATAGAGGACTAGCTTTACCAAAATACCAAGTACAAAGAAGGGGCTTGGTGAGGTAATTTTTAGCCGTGTGAAAGAGAACTGTTATTGCGGAGGCTTAGTGCAAGAGGATGGATGCACATGTAGGCAGAGCAAGAAGTCGTGACAGAGGTCGACAAGGGGTGAACGTAGAAGTTATGGATGAAATGAGGGATCTACGAGCACGTTTGGAATCCATGGAGATAGAAAGACGAGGAAACCCAAAAGCAACGAGAAGAGAGTAAGTTCACTCCGGTGAAGAGAGAAAGAACATGAGAAGAAGAGAGTGTTAGGTGAAGGTGAGAAGACAGACCAACAACAATCTGAAAAGAAGAAGAGTTTGCATGCAAGTGGAGAAGAGGCTTGTAGCCTCAGCAGTAAGTTATAGGCATAGATATCTACTTTGGGAGGAGTGTATGCATGCAAGGGATAGCAGCAGAAGTGAAGACATCTCAACAAAGAAGTCATAATGTTTGAAGACAGTGATGAAGGACACTAGTGAGGGTTTCTGGGAGAAAGTGAAGTGTGGCTAAGGACCTAGTATTTCAACTAAGGATTGAAGAACAATAGGGTAGTTATGTTCTCATGTCGATGAGTTGTGGGAGAAATCCTACAAGGAGCATAGAGAAGTTTTCAGGAGGGTTCTAGAAAGAGGACCAGTACTTGCCGAAAGACCAAGCATAGAGGAGGTTTGGTGAGGTGAGATGTAGCAGGGAGAACTGTTACTACAAAGGCTAGTGCAACTCATAGAGTGTGAAAGAAACTCAAGAAGATGACTATTGAGATTCATAGCAGAGGTTCAGGAGGCAGCCACAAAGGGAGGAAAGAAAATGCCAAGGCAAATGGCATATGGAGGAAGTTGAGTGATGAAGAGTATGAGAGAGAGAGAAGGCTGAGATAAAATTCCATCTGGAAGTAATGATGGAGTTGTTACAGAAGAAGGAGGAAGACCAGAGATGTGGTTTTCTTATGAAAAGAAAGCTGAAGTGGGATAAGCTACAAAGGAGAGGAGAGCAACTGATGAATGCTCAGTATGAAGAAGAGATACTCAAGGCAAGAGAGTGTCTGAGGGAAGTCTTGAAGACTAAAGCTTCAAGTGTTACCAAGAGGTCTCAATGTTTTGAAACTGATATTTTGTGTATGTCTACAGGTACAAAAAATTAGGAAAGACAATTTGCTAATATTGTCATAAAGGATGAAGGAAGAGGAAAAAATATGAATTATGTTCAGGAAGAAAATGAGATAGCTGAGTCTCATGTACATGGACATGCACAACTAAGTGAAAGCAATGGTTTCTAGAATAATGTGAAAGCTGAAAACAAGGAAGACTTGGCATATGATCATGACCAAAAACTGAAAGAGACAAAGGAGGATATCAAGCATTCAGATATATGCTTGGGGAAACTGAAGAGAAGGTTATTGAGGATTGTCAGAGTCTTGTAGCAGACTTTGAATAGCCAGAGAAATATTTGGTGATTAAGTCATCAAATAAGAGCATTGGGTCTTATGAGTTTAATGCTGAAAATTTGAATGTGTTTGCAGGTTGTATAGAAGACAATCCATCTCTTGGAGTTGTCTCAAGTAAAGATGAAGTTTGTCTAGTAAGGCATAATGAAGAGAAAGATGTCAAGCATAAAGATACAGTGCTTGAAGAAGTTGACAGGGAGATGTTATTGCTGGAGAACCTATTAGAGAAATCTGAGTCTAATTGTGAATGGAAAGCTCAGGTAAACAAGCTATGTTTTAATAGTTTTGATGAAGAGATGAAGTACAATGAGGGGTGCATAGGAAAAGATGAAAGTGTTAAAGATTTAGTCAGTCTCGATGGACAGATGGAATTGTTGTCAAGCAAATGACAAAGGAAAAGATGAGTTATTTGCAGCAAGAGATTGAATTGAAAGGTGCCATAGATGAACTATGGGAGTTAATGAAAATACCTAAGAAGAGTTACGGGAGAATGAAGAAAGCAGTCCACTGTGGGATTATTTGGAAAGTGAAGAATGATGAAGGTAAAGACAGTGGAGTACTATAGCATAAGGTTTGGAAGCCTGGAAGGTTACACCCAAAGAAAAATGAAAATAGTGAAGCTTATGGACAGTAGCCAACAAAAGTTTGGGATCCAGGAAGATGTGGGCTAAAGATGCATAATTAGGAGATCACGTCTTCTTTCTACTTTGGGAGTCTGATGTAGGAGCATTAGCTCTCAAGACCAACCACTAAATTTCTGATCGGACCTTAAGCTCTAGACATTTTCCAAAGGAGGGGTTAGTTGTAAAAATAATGTAAACTTTCATGTAAAGTATTTTATTTTCCTAGCAAGTCTAGATAGGATAAAAGTTCTAATCTGATAGGTGTCAGTAAAGGATGAGTCATGTAACTAACGTGATGCAGGAGCATCGTGGCATGCCAGCAATGTGATGAGTTGGTCACATGTTGTGGCATATTTTTGGTTTGATGAGTCATAGTTTGTTAGCGGCGATAGGAATGATGGCGGATCATGACTCCCTGCGTGGAGATCAAGCCACAGGTTGTTCATTGTGATAGGGACGTTTTCATCATGCGTGGTAGTGGTTTGTTTTCGGTTGCAAGACCACTCGGTGGGGGAAGTAACCGTTTAGGTTAAATAGGTAGATTAGAGAAGTAGAGGGGGTTCTGTTCTTCAGGGTTGGAATCCCAACTCGTAGAAGGGAAGGTCAGACCTGCGTCTAGCTTCCACTTGCAAATATTTTGGAAAGACTGAAGAAAGAGAGCCGAGTTGTGTGTTTGTTCTATTGCTTAATAAAAGGATTAGCTGTGTGTTTGCAGTGTGGTTATCCTAGATGCATTTACTTGTTTGAATGATGTATATGTGCAGAGCCAACTTCAGCGGTTTTCTGAACATCTGTGTATTTCTATGAAGTTGTTGATTCACGCATGAATTTGTTGCTTGAATCTAAGTGGAAGCGTTGGAACATAACCCTTTATCAATTATTAGCTCTCTGAATAAATAATGTGTTTGAAGATATTATTATTATGATTGGTGAATACCCAATCTGATTTATTGAGTTTAATCTAAGTCCGTCATCAATTTGGGAAGATGTTTGTTCTGGACTTTCAGGGAGGTATTTGTTTGTGCAACTGATTTCAAGCATGGAAGTGAGGACTTCGAGTCACATTTACTTGTCCATGGAAAATGTCTGGTTCATTAAATTAAACATGCCATATATTTGGTCCATTCAAAGATTTAAACACTACATATATTTTTTTATTCAATAAATTATTTAGTTCTGATTTTGATTTAGGAGTCGATTCGCCCAATGTGGTTTGTAAGCGAGTATAAGTAGTTACTAGTTCAAACAATTCTGAGTAAAGCAAGTAGGAATTTAAGAGTATCACATGTTTTATGGCCTAATGTTGTTGATCTTGTTGATAGGGAAGTTGCAGATTTGAAATGAAAATCGCGTCAAAGCCCACTGCTTTAGATGAAATTGAGCATGCTATATTGAGATTTGATATGGAGTGACTCTTTTCACTTGATGTAAGCAAGGCTTCGGAGGATGGAATTGTCTTGAAACAGAACAATAAAAGACTAATAAATCTGAGAGTACAAAAGTTGAGCATCATTGCCATCTCAATGGAGAAGCTTTCAAAGTTGGATATGGAATTATATGATTGTGTGATTGGTCAAGGAAGAGCCAAGCTGATTCATTAGGACTATAAATTATGAACAATAGACTATCTGGTGATCCAATCATTTCAAAAAGAAGGATTTTTGCGTCTAACTAAATACTGATGGCTGAAGGCCGGACAAGCCCTAAGTGTTCCTGAATGAATATGGAATGGATGGAATTTCTTGCTCGATCAAACGATTCGGAAAGTGGGGTCGATCAAGCGAATAACAACGCTTTAAAGTTGTAACATTAATGCTTGAACGATTATGTTGGGGCTGGATACCACACCTCTTCCACCTGAAAGTCATGGATACATAAATATATTTATTTCCCAATTCAGTTAGCAAGCCCACAAGATAAGATAAGCAATCCACGTATTTATGCCTCCTGAACCGAATAGGTTTTGAGCTCGTCTCTTGCTTGCTTTGGTGTGTTGGAATCCAAGTTCTGGATATGCAATCTGTAGAGGAAGCAATCCAACGATCTGGGGTTTCTCTCTCAGATCGTCATTATCCTATTGCAAGCTTCATGATTCATGGATCCAACAGGGATTGTTAGAACAGAGTTAGCTAGCGCTATTGCGTCTGATTTATTTAACATTGTTAAATCCGTCATGGGGATTGATGTGAGTAAATATGATGAACCTGAGAATAGGTATGGTACTTACAATCTCGCAGACGTTGATATTTCCATGTAGAAGAAGGATATGACTTATGATATCCTGAAAAGAAATTATGAATAACTAGGCACTCAACATGCATTGGTAACTTGATCGAACTGGATCAACCAGAGTTCCTTGTAACACTGGGAAGCATAGATATCCTAATCTTTGTTAATCAGAGTGTGATTGTGGACACTCTACCCAGTTTGACTTCAAATGTGACTATTGATGACTTTCTTCACTACAAAGGGTTTTGATAATTTGACGGATCTTGTGGCACTCTCGAGTCGATTTTCATTTAACCAGTTTATAACCTTAATAGATTCGGATCAAATGGATTTATCATTTTTACTATGAATATATGAACTTTCAGGTGGGCACACCTTTGGTTTCATTTACGTTAGCAAAAACCGAGCCGATTAAACTTGAGTTTACCGCTCAGTTATTAAAAAATTCACGCGACTTCTTTTTTTTTCTACTTGTTGGTTCTATAGAGGTTTTACTTCAACCACTTGTCGGTTACCCGACAACTTGTCGGTTTGACCTCTTCGACAACTTGTCGCTCGACAAAAAAACCAACGCAATAACAATCCAATAGAACTATAAAAAACATATAACCAAACATTTAGGAAGACTTGAGTCGACCACTCTACCGTCAAACCTGGAACTTTCATTGGATGAGAAATTTATGGATTCTTGATCTTTTACTCAACCGTAATTGTAAACAACATTTACACAAGTAACTTTGGAAAGAATGTGTGGCTAAATAAACATGCATTGAATCATAAAATATTTGATATATATATATAACTTGTCCAGAAATAACAAAAGGTAATACAAACTTGTCAGCCAACCAACGAATCTTTTTATAGAGCTTCGGCTCTTCGACAGAATCACACACATGGAAGCTTGAGCTTCAACTTCACTCCGTGCTCAAATTTCTCTCTTTCTCTCTTTTTCTCATATAGAGTTCTGTTGTCTAACTTGATTTACAATCTTCTTCTTCTATTTATAGGAAACCTGAAAATTGCTTCTATGTGAATCTACAGACTTGCCATTAATGGCTGTAATAACTATCTACCTACAAACTTAGCTTCAGAAATTAATTCAACTGGTTTAGATTGTCGAATCGTGGAATCTTCACTCTTGTCAAACGGATCGACAAGATCTGAGTTGATACAGACTCTGATAGAGTCGGCTGAGATCAGATACTCCCATTTAATTATGAATAGATGGAGATTTTTTTTTAAACAAAATTTACAAAATGTTTCAGAGCTTAGACTTGCTCTGTGCATGACAGAGTTCACTGTGTAGAACTTGTCATTCCAAGGTAACTACACAGATACTGGAATGTATCCTTTGACAATGGTTTTGTAAAGATGTCTGCAAGTTGATCTTCAGACCTACAAAATTCCAAACAAATTTCTTTGTTGTTCACCAACTCTCTTATGAAATGAAACCTTATGTCGATGTGCTTGGTTCTCTTGTGGAACACATGATTCTTGGATAATGCAATGGCTGAATTGTTGTCACAGAAGATGGTTGTCGGTTCTTGATGGTTCTGTGGTAGGTCTTTTAACACTCTCTGCATCCAGACAACTTGACATGCAGCGCTTGTAGCTGCAACATACTCTACTTCTGCTGAAGACAGAGTTACTATGGGTTGTTTCTTTGAAGCCCATGAAACAACACCTATACCAAAATGAAATGTGTACCCATATGTGCTTTTCCTGTCATCTATGCTGCCTCCACTGTCACTATTAGTGTAGCCAATGACTTTAACATTTTCTGAGCTTGAATACATAATTCCAAGGTCTTTTGTGCCACTTACATACCTCAGAATTCTTTCACCTGCTTTTCAATGTGATTCTTTTGGTGACTCCATGAATCTTGAGATCAGACTTACTCCATACATGATGTCTGGTCTTGTTGTTGTCAAATACATAAGGCTGCCAACAAGCCTTTTGAACAATGTAGGATCTACAGTTGATCCTTCATCATCCTTGCTCAATTTTAAACCTGTTATTATTGGTGTTGGGGTTGTCCTCCAATTAGACATGTTAAATCTTTTTAAAACTTCACTTGCATAATTTGACTGTGATATAAAAATACCACTTTCAGACTGTTGAACTTCAATGCCCAAAAAAAAATCCATAGGCCCCATATCCATGACTGCTTTAAATTCTTCTATGCCAAAGTCACCAGTAAATATTAAATCATCTACATACAAGCAGACAATTAACATCTTACCTTGCTTATTCACTTTGGTATACAGTGTCGGTTCACTTTCACTTCTGTGAAATCCATTTTCAGTGAGATAGGAATCAATCCAACTATACCAATTTCTAGGAGCTTGCTTCAAACCATAGAGTTCCTTTTTCAGCCTATACACTTTATGCTCTTGACTTGGAACTTCGTAGCCTTGTGGTTTTTCCACAAATATTTCCTCTTCTACATATCGATTCAAAAATGCTGACTTGACATCCATTTGATAAACATGCCACTTGTTTTGTGCAGCAATGGCCAAGACTTTTCTGACTGTATCCATGCGTGCAACAGATGCAAATGTTTCATTGAAGTCTATGTTGGGTTGCTATGTTAACCCTCTTGCTACCATTTTTTCTTTGTGCTTCTGCACATTTCCGTCAGCATCTTGCTTGGTCTTGTAAATCCATTTTGCGTTGATTACATCTTTGTCTTTTGGTACATCAACCAGTTCCCATGTCTGGTTCTTCTCAATGCATTCTATTTCTTCATCCATGGCTTGAGCCTATCCTTCTTCTTCAATAGCTTCTTCAAATGTTAGTGGATCATATATACGATAAAATAATGCAAAGAGAGAGAATGAATTTGGTGAACTAACTTCATATATTTCCCATAGAATTCTTGTCTTCATTGGTTCTGTTGATGTCGACCTTGACCAAATGCTTGATGGAGTCTGTTGTCCTCTTGGTGTGCTTGTCCTTGTAGCTTGAGCTACCACTTGTGTCAATGGTCCTTGCGCTGACCATGTCATGGTGTGATGGGAGTCGACGATACTGTGACCGGTTGACTTACATGTGGTGTTTGAACCACTTCCTCTGCCATATCATCATTGTCGACATTCGACACAATCTTGACATTTATGTTGACAGTTCCATCCCATGATCCATTCTTGACAAATTGAACATCTCGACTAATTATCACTTTCCTTGTGACAGGATCATACAACTTGTATGCTTTTTTGTTTTCAGAATAGCCGACAAAAATACATGTATGTTCCTTCTTGTCTAGATTCTTTCTCAGGTCATCTGAAACATGAGCATATGCAACACAACCGAAAACTTTTAAATGAGAAACACTATGATTCATACATGTACATGCTTCTTGAGGAACTTTGTTCTTCACACTCTTTGTCAGACACCGGTTTATAATGTATAAAGCAGTTGTGACTGCTTCAGCCCAATAATCATTTGGAAAATGTTTGGTTGCCAACATGTTGCACGCCATCTCCATGATGATTCTGTTCTTTCTTTCGGCAATACCATTCTGCTGAGGTGTATAGCATGCAGTGAATTGTTTGTGTATGCCATGGGTCTTGCAAAAATTTAGAAATTCATTTGAAATATTTTCACTTCCTCTGACAGTCCTTAAGATCTTGATGCGATGTCCACTCCGGTTCTCCACGAGTGCCTTGAACTGCTGAAAATAACTAAATGCATCAGATTTATGTTTCAGAAAATTTACCCATGCTTTTCTTGTGTAGTCATCAATAAAAGTTAGAAAATAATTGCAGCCACCAATGGATGACATCTGCATTGGACCACAAATATCAGAGTGCATAATTTCAAGTGGTGTGTGTGCTCTAAATGACTTTCCGACGGGAAAAGTCTCTCTATGCTGCTTGCCAAAAATACAGCCTTCACAAACCCCTTCTAATCTATCGATCAATGGCAATCCTTTCACCATATTCTTTGTGTGCAGTAGCTTTAGCCCACCAAAATTCAGATGTCCAAATCTGAAATGCCACAACCAGGATTCATCCTGAACTTATGTCTGAAATGCAGCCTGAAAATTAGCACTGTCATTTTCTTTCTTGTCGAGGGGCTCAACTGTTTCTTTACTTTCTCTCCTATATTTGTCTTTCCTTTCATGTCGGGAACTATACTCAATGGAAACAAGCGATTGCTTGTCATTGGCACTTTTGATATCAGTTGGTTGCTTGGACGCTTGTCTTTAATCACACAGTGATTATCTTCTATGTAGACTCTGTAGCCTTTTTGTATAAGTTTTCCAATGCTCAACAAATTATGTTTCAGATCTTCAACATGATAGACACCAAGGATATAGTTACACTCTCACTATTTGGTTAGAATATCGACAATACCTTTTCCCAAAACAGTAACTTGGACATTGTTTCCAAGTGTAACATCAGTTTGAACTGAATTATCTAGACTGGAAAACAAATTTAAATTACCAGTCATATGATTGATGCAGCCTAAATCTAAGTACCATATGTCATGTGGAATTTCTTGAACAATATTTCATTCCATTGGAAATGTAGATGCCATTAACATTTCACTTGTCGGAGTATTGGTGTTGGTTGACTGATTTGGGCTTTGCCTTCCTTGGTCATATTGTTTCTTCCTGCATTCATATGCATAATGACCAAATTTCTTACAATAATGACATTGGATTTTTTATTTATCAAACCTCTAGCCACTTAATTGACTTGAATTCTAATTCTCTCCTCTACCACTGACATTTGCAAGACTTCTACCTTGTCCTCCTCTGGAAGAACTTCCTCCTCTACCTCTGGAGTTGTTTATCCCCTGCCTCTACCATAGCTTATGGATGATTGTGTTGTGAATGCACCTTCCAATGATGTTTGTGTTCTGTTGAGTCTTTGTTCATGATTGATGAGTGAAGCTTGCAGCTCATCAATGGTAAACACCGACATGTCCGCGTGTTCTTCCAAGGTCACAACCAAGTTTTCAAATCTTGGGGGAAGACTTTCTGAGAATTTTTTCAACCACCCTTTGGTCTGTGATGATTTATCCATGAGATTTAAGTTGATTTATCAAACCAACAACTCTGGTGTAGAATGTGTCTACAGTCTCTGATTCTTTCATTAATAGAGATTCCAAATCTCTTCTCAGAATATGCTACTTGGATGTCCTTACCTTATTCAAACCTTGATAGGCAATCTCCAATGTATCCCATGCTTGCTTAGCATTAACTACTGTTGCTACTCTTGGGATTATGCTTTCATGCATGGCTTGGTGTATGTAGAACAGAGCTTTTCCATCTTTCTTCCTCTATTCCCTCAAGGCATCTTTCTCATCTTGTGTGAGATTGTTATATGTTGTCATATCTGTTGGTTCTGCATAACTATGCCGGACTATCTCCCAAACATATTGACCTCTAAACAAAGCCTTCATTGTTAGAGACCAATATTCATAATTCTTTCCTGTAAATATTGGATTTTGCAATGAACCAGAAGTGGAAGCCATTTTTAGTTTTTAATTTTCCTTAGAAAATTACTTTTCCACTTTTAAGACAAGATTTCTTTCCTAAACCTTTCTCTAATACCAGTTAGCCAAAACTGAGCCGACTAAACTTGAGTTTACCGCTCATTTATTAAAAATTTCATGCCAACCTCTTTTTATTTTTACTTGTCGAGTGAAACCGACTAGACAAGTATACCAATATGGTCGGCCTTTTAGACCCAACTATTTTTCCTTGACAAGTTCTTACTTGTCGGTTCTAACGAAATGTTTTACTTTGACCACTTGTCGGTTATTGAAACCGACAACTTGTTGGTTTGACCTCTTCGACAACTTGTTGGTTTCACTCAACAACTTGTCGGTTTTACTCAACCAATTTACTTGAACTCACTTTCTCTAGTTTGGTTTTAGTCGGAATTTACAAATGATATTTCTTAGTCTAAAAGACTTAAGAAATTACAAATGTTTTTCACCTAAGTAAGATGAAGTAAAAACTGACACAATAACAATCCAACAGAACTATAAAAAACATATAACCAAACATTTAGGAATACTTGATTTGACCACTCTGCCATAAAATCTGGAACTTTCACTAGGTGAGAAATTTATGGATTCTTGATCTTTCACTCAACCGTAATTGTAAACAACATTTACACAAGTAACTCTGAAAGGAATGTGTGGCTAAATAAACATGCATTGAATCATAAAATATTTGATATAGATATAACTTGTCCGGAAATAACAAAAGGTAATACAAACTTGTCGGCTCACCGACGAATCCTTTTACAGATCTTCGGCTCTTCGACAAAATCACACTCATACAAGCTTGAGCTTTAACTTCGCTCAGAGTTCTCTCTTTCTCTCTTTTTCTCACATAGAGTTATGTTGTCTAACTCGATTTACAATCTTCTTCTTCTATTTATAGGAAACCTGAAAATTGCTTCTAAGTGAATCTACAGACTTGCCATTAATGGCTCTAATAACTATCTACCTACAAACTTAGCTTCAGAAATTAATTCGACTAGTTTAGATTGTTGAATCATGGACACTTAACTCTTGTCAGACTGACCGACAAGATCTGAGTTGATACGGACTCTGACATAGTCGGCTGAGATCAGATATGGATCTGCGAGTAATTAATATTTGTAACAAGTTAGTGTGCATCCTTAGTCGACAGGATTTATACATCGGTAAGTAGATCTAATTGCCCTTTCGCTTTATTTAGTTTTGATATATACAATAGTAATGTGACTAAACAAAGCAATGGTATAACTTATTTAAATAAAGGGTTTCACTAGGTAATCATACTATTAAACGCCAAACACAAAAATTATAAGAACAAAGCATGTAATAAAGGAAAAACCTATTTGTAAAAGAAGCCAAATATCCACGTATTCACTCCAGTCCATCGTCGTTTTATCCCTCTATTACATAATTCTAGCATTCTTTCTAAAAACTATTCTCTCTATTCAAGAAAACCCAAGAAAATAAAAACCTAATTGAACATAGTTCTTACTTAGAGGAGAACGCAGGGGTTTATGACAGCTTGATTCTTCCTTTGGTCATAGCCCAGAGATCGATCCACGAATAGGACAGCTTGATTCATATTTTGGTCTGTACCACAATTGCATCTCGATATTATGGCCCAAAACGATCCACGAATCTGTTGTTAAATGGATCCCAAGATCCAAAAATCTAATCTACAAAGTGTCGGTTATGTAAGAAAAAATGGTGTCTTCTTCCAATCCGCCCTAGTACAAATATGTAAATCTTTAAAGTAGTGAAATATGGTTGAGGAAATACCTAGTGTTTTTCCAAATTTTATTTCACGTTGTGGTTTTCTTGCTTTAATCGTCAATGAACTCTCTTCTTCGACAATGATGTCAAACGACGCCAATTTTGACAAAAATATGCCAAGCACTTTGTTTTTTTGCTTTTTGAAATTAGTGTAATGTTGTTTTCCAATTTTTATTATGGTGCGCACATGAAACCTTGAATGATATGACAAATGGATTCCTAATAAAAAAAACCTTATTATTAATCACTTAAGATTGGAAGGGATTCTATGAATTGGTTTTTCCTCGTTTTTATTCAATTGCACAAATATCAAAATATTTAACCAAAATTTTTCCATCATCTTGTTTTCAACCTTTATATTTATTAATCCACAACTGAAAGTAGCATATAATTATTTTAACATTAAAGGATATAGATCCAAATCCAAATAACGCATAGAGAAAAAAAGCTAGCATGAACAAAATACATACCCAAAGGCATTTTGAAACAACCATATTTCACTCGATTAAGCTGGAAAAAACTTTTACTCTCCAGAAAGTCAAAACAGTGATACAAAGTGATAGTGATTCTACAATTCATCAATTTTTTTTCCAAATACGAAAACCAACATTAAAATTTCAATGCCAACTTTTGTATTTGCTCAATTTCGGTAGAATCCCAGTTGGTCTTATTAATTTTAACAACACGTACAACCCAAAAAATGGAATTTGAATGTATAAAACATGTTGTTTTCAAACTAAAATCCCTACTAACAGTAAACTTCATTAAAAAATCCTAGAATGCTATAGTAACATTTAGTAGAAAATCCTAGAATTAATAAAATCATGAAGAACTTGATCATTTACAGTACATTCATC
Source organism: Pseudotsuga menziesii (assembly GCA_001517045.1). Classification (NCBI taxonomy): domain Eukaryota; kingdom Viridiplantae; phylum Streptophyta; class Pinopsida; order Pinales; family Pinaceae; genus Pseudotsuga; species Pseudotsuga menziesii. The sequence goes on from LPNX011200861.1 coordinate 104,369, forward strand.
TACAGTTCAAGCCAGACATGAATGACAATACTCCCTGTATTTCAGCACTCTAACAAGAAACACATAACAATAAGCCATTTTAATTAAGAAGCATCCTTACACATCCCTTATCTTTGACAAGTGTCCTCCACCTTTTTCTTTGTTTCCTCCAGATCCAGTGGGATAATGAAGGATGGGAAGGCTCTCCTGTGAGATGGCTTGACATTGACAATGACTAAATCCTTATATTCCTCGGTTGATGTATATGTTTTTTTCTTCCCGTTGAAATGAAAATTTGGAGTCTTGGAGGAGTTAAATCATGGAACTTTGTGTTGACATTATCATATTAGTTTGATATTAAATCATCATATCATAAACTACATATTGCACTATCATAAACTGCCCAAGGCTTGAACACAAATATCTTCCATTTCAGCAGCAACTTGCTCCCATCAAATTTATGTCTTGAAGTAGTCCTATGTTTCAAGGAGATTTTCTCTTGCACCTATGTGAGTTTCTATCAAATTACAAAAAAAAAAAATCTCTCCTGCAAGGTAGAAGCTAGCTCTTGGTGGTCACTCAATTGGATGAAATGCGACCAAGTTTTTTTAATTGATAAACATGTAAGCATATCGACCAAAGCATCAAGGCATGTGGTTTCTCCCATGTTGGCTTCCCAACTTCACCAAAGGCCATGATCGGTAATATTCGTATCGTCCATAAGTCTCCAGGACCTATGATGGAAAGCTAATTGATTTTTTGGACAGATGCTTCTTGCAAGGTAACATTTGGATGTTTAATGAAGCTATGACTACTGGGTAGAATGCAAGGTCTAAGGTGGAGTTTGGATCATTTGAGATGGTAATTTATGCTAAAATTGGCTAGGTTAACCAATGAGGCATTTTGATATAATTCTACAATATTTTATTGTTTACCGTGCCTTCCATGTAGTTTTTTGCTTTTGAAATAGTTGTTGCCTCGTGTTTAATGATTATGTTTTGTTGGAAATTTGTTGTAGTGTTGGCTTGTCCTGGATGAATGGATTGATTCTTGACACTTGGTTTGTGACTTAGATGTTTGTTTGGGCTACGCAGTTGAGTGAACTTCCATTTAAAGTCGTACAAACTTAATTTTTTCCCACCTCAGCTTTCTAATATTCTGAAAAAAAAATTGGAATACAAAAAAAAATAAAAACTGTGTATAGAAAGAAATAGGAATTTCATATGTGGCAAGGATTCCTCTACGATATTTAGTTTATAGTCCAAATACAATTTACCTAGAGGAAAAATATTACTGTTGGAAATGTCGGTAATCCAATTTAGAGAGAAGCATATCTCATCTCCAAGATTGTATCCCTTGCATGTGCTATCAGCTAGTGGCTTCTTGAGATGACAAAGGAGAATCCAGTTACTCTACCCCGTTCCGCCTCATCTCGCCTAAACACAACAGACCTCTATCCAATGGACTTAAGAGGCCAACAACAAGCCTCCATCTATCTACCCATCATCATCCCACTTTCCATATAGTAATTCATCCTCATCTATTTGGAGCATCCGTCCTTGGTTCCTTTCCCACCCAACAAATGGTGAGGTTCCTACTGACCCTAAAAGAAAATGATCGCATCTTTCCTAGCATAGAGAAATGACCTAAAGGGCCATTATTGAAAAAAGAAGATGTCGTTTTTAATGTGAAGTTAGTGTTAAAGAAATTTAATTGTGGAAGATATTCTATTTTGTATTATTATTTCTATTACCCCTTTCGGAAATGTTGTTCCTCCGATTAGGGATGCCATTGATGTAATTGGTCATGGAAATTCTTGAGGTAAAATATTCGTTGTAAGTCGGGTCAGTAGTACCCACAAAAGTATTATTAAAATGTATTTTTGAGTCTCCCAAGGAAAGTTGACCCTGGATCCAAGGAGAAGTCATCCTTGTTGGGTTATTAGGATTCTCCACTTATTAGTATAAATAGGGGAATCTCCTCACTCACTTGGATACACACAGAACTCAAGAAGTTGTGCTAGAGAGAGAAGAAACAATCCATCTGGAGGAGAGGAAGAAGTCTAGTATTGTTCTTTGGATCTTACATTGTACTTGGGTGAAGTCTATATAGAATGATTTTTTCTAGGTTTCTTCCCCATGAGGCTTTCCTAGGATAAATCTTTTTGTCCTCTTTTGTTTTATTGTGCTTGTTATTCTTTCAATGATCCTTTGTTCTATTTGAAAAGAAAAATTAACATGGTATCAAAGCCAACATGAAAGAAGACATTGTGCAACAACTCATCTTGCAATCCAAAAATCTAGGGTTCATTATTCCAGAGACCTCCCTCCACATATTAGTTGGAAAAAAAGGTCCATTGAACTCACCCTAGGAGAGCACATATTTCTATCGAACCCATTTTTTATTCTGAGGATTTTCACTTTTTCACCTATCACTACTGTCGGGAGAAGCTAGGGAATCATAATTTTGAAGGTTCCATCCTCCTATTCTAGAAAAAAAATATGTAATCTAACTCACCTTAACGAGACGCATCTTTTCCTCCTCTCAGATCTACAAGTGATCTTAGTTGGAAAATTAGGCTTTTCTAGTCAAACCCTAGGTCATTCTAAAGCTGGTTCCAGAAAAAGTCCTCAAACTGGTAAGTAGTATCTCTTATCTTTCCATTTGAGGTTCTCATTCATTAAAAGATGACAAATGTTACCAAGCTAGATGAAAATCTTAAAGGACCAGAGACTTTCAGAGCATGGAAGTATAGAATTATGCTCATCCTTAAAGAGCGTGACCTAGATGGATACATCAAAGAAGAGGTCAAGGAACCAGAGGGAGAAGAGGAAAAATCCAAGAGAAAGAAGGATATGATCAAATCCAAGATAATCATAGCTAACTCTATTAAGGATCAATTGATCTCCCAATTGTCCTCAAAGAATACTCCAAACGAAGTGTTTGATGCACTAACCAATATGTTTGAAGGGAAAAAAATCAACATGAGAATGGCTTTGAGGAACCAACTCAATGGTGTGAATATGCAAAAGGCAGAAACCATGCAGCCATAATTCTTTAGAGTATCTCAAATTAAAGAACAATTAGAAGCCATTGGTGACATGGTAGAAGAAGTTGAAGTTGTGATGGCCACTCTAAATGGTCTTCCAAGAGAATGTGATTCCTTCATCAAAGGAATATGTGCTAGAATAAAGCGAACCAAATTCAGCAAGCTATGGGAGGAATGTGTACAAGAAGAAGGAAGGTTAGAAAATAGAGAAGGGAAGTTAAATTAATATGAATATCAAACTCTAGTTGTGCATACAAAGAATGGAAGAAATAAAAAGAAGGATCGAGGATCTCCTATAAGTAGATAATTAGAGCTCAAAAGAGGTAAGAATTTTAAGATGTATTACTCATCCTATGAATGTTATACATGTCATAAGTTAGGACATATCTCTAGACATTGTCCACTTAACAAAAACAAGTTCAAGAAGAAGAACAAAAATTTACATGCCCATGAAACTTAAGAAAATGAATCAGATGAAGAGAGGATGAGAGAGAATGAAGACTCTAATGAAGAATACGTCTTGATATCAGCCCTCATAGAATAAATCTCTCATGGAAGTGATACTTTCCTCATATATAGTGGTGCTTCCAAACATATGACAGGTCACAGAGATTATCTCTCATGCCTCACTCAGAAAGATTATCCACACAAATTACAACTTGGAGATAACTGTCAATATCCTATCAAAGGAATGGGATAAGCTTCCTACAAGTTGAAATCCTGTAAGTCCATGAAAATGAAAGAAGTCTTATATGTTCCAGGTCTAAAGAAGAATCTTCTTTCTATATAATCTCTAGACAAGAAAGGCTTCAGATTTTCCTTTGTAGATGGTGAAGTTCTTATGTAGTCAAAAGGAAAAACAATAGTTGATGCAGTTGTAATAGGTATTGAAGAAGGGGGGATCTACAAAATAAAAGGGCATAGAGACCCAGCTTTCATAGCTTATACTATCAGTCCATGTGAACTATAGCATAGAAGACTTGCTCATGTAAACTACAAAGCATTTCCAATTGTAAGAAAGGTAGTAATAGGTCTACCAGGAATCCATATCAACAATGAAGGGGTATGCAAAGGATGTGCTCAAGGGAAGAACACTAAGAATCCATTTCCAAGCAGTAATAGTAAATAAAAAGGGATCCTAGCGATTTTCCACTCAGATGTGTGTGGGCCAATGTCAACTACTTCCTTAAGCGGGTATGTCTATTATGTCTCTTTTATTGATGACTACTCATGTAATACTTGGATATATTTCTCGAAAAGGCATTAGAGGAAATTTCAACTCAAAATGGGCCTTTTAACTTTAACTCAAATTCCATGTCATCGTGTGTTAGCCAATGAAATTGATTTAAATTTGAAATACCGTATAGGTATTAAACACTTTTTTAATATAAATTTGGGCATAGGTATCATAAAAAAAACTACTTTTTTTGTTTGTATTTTCGACATATCTCCCCATTTTTTTACTCAAATTTCGATCGGGAGAGCTCATTGGATGCGGAATTAAATTCCGCATCCAATGAGTATCAGGTATTTCTTGTTTTTCGGGTAGCGAGGTCCGTCAAAAGTATGCTGAGTGGGTACTTGTTGGATGCGGAATTTAATTCCGCATCCAATGAGCTCTCCCAATCGAAATTTGAGTAAAAACACGGGGAGATATGTCGAAAATGCAAACAAAAAATTGTTTTTCTTTTCTCCCTCCAAAATTAATAAATATTATTTTATTATTTTAACTATTATTTTATTAATTTTTTTAGGAGGCCCATTTTGAGGTGAAATTTCCTCTAATGAAAGATGAAGTATTTGAAAAGCTCAAAGAGTTCAAATCTCTTGTATAGAATCTCTCTGAAAAAAGAAGATTAATATATTAAGATCAGATAAAGGAGGAGAATTCACTTCAACTAAATTCAAGTACTTCTACAAAGAAGCTAAGATTAAGAGGGAGTTTACTACACCCTATAATCTCAACAAAATGGAGTAGAAGAAAGGAAGAATAGATATATCATGGAAGCAGTCAAAGCCATAATTCATGATCAAGATCTACCCATGTATTTATGGAATGAAGCAGCAAAGACTGTAGTCTATGTTTAGAACAAATTATCCTACAGTGCACTTGGAAAAAAAACTACAAAAGATTGGTGAGAAGCCTAAGGTCAGTCACCTGAAGATATTTGGTTGTCCTGTTTACCTACATGTTCACAAAGAGAAAATATCAAAGTTGTACCCCTTGAGAAAGAAGAGGATATTTGTTGGATATAGTGATCAGTCGAAAGCATACATAATCTATATTTTAGGTTTTCATAAAATTGAGGTCAGCAGAGATGTCATATTTGATGAATATGCAACTTTCAACGAATCTAGAAAGACCTATGTGGATGAATAAGAACAAGAAACTCCCAGAGTATTAGAGATCAGTAAACTACCAATTAGAGATGAATAAGATCCTATACCAAAATATTGGGACATGGTAGATCCACAAGAACCTATAGAGACGCCTCATGAAACAATCTCAACAAGGAGAAGACCATCTTGGGCTCATGATATAATTCAAGAAGCAGAAAGATATGGTTCACCAGAAGGAAGAAAGAGACTAAAAATCCACTCCAACTACGTAGCATTAATGTGTAACCTTGTTGACGAAGAACCTACATGTTTTGAAGAAGCCTCAAAGAAGAAGGAATGGATGGTTTCCATGATTGAAGAATATCAATCTATCTTAAAGAATGATGTCTGGGAAATGGTTCCAAGACCAAAGGAAAAACCAGTGGTCTCTTCCAAATGGATTTTTTAAGACAAAGCATTCAGCTGATGGTAGTATTGAAAAGTCCAAAGCAAGATTTGACGTTGCACAAGGATTCTCTCAGAAAGAAGGGATTGATTATGAAGAAACTTTTGCACCAGTATCTAGATATACATCAATTAGAACTATTCTTGCTTTGGCTTCCAAGATGAGATGGAAATTACATCAAATGGATGTAAAGACATAATTTCTAAATGGTTTCATAGAAGAGGAAGTGTCTATTGAGAAACCTCTAGGTTTTGAGACACATGACAAGAAAACACATGTTTCTCGACTAAAGAAATCATTATATAGACTAAAGCAAGCACCCAAATCATGGTACAGAAGAATTGATGACTTCCCGATGAGCTTAGGCTTTACCGAAAGTAAAGAATATTCCAACCTTTACTATAAGGTTGAAGATGACGGGATCATTATATTACTATTGTATGTAGATGATCTATTTTTTACAGGAAAAGAGAAGCTCATCAGTGGATGTAAGAAGAATCTTGTGACATAATTTGAAATGAAAGATCTTGGCATGATGCATTACTTTCTAGGTCTTGAAGTATGACAGTTCCCAGATGAAATTTCCCTAAACCAAGGAAAATATGCAATTGAGATCCTAAAGAGATTTGGGATGTTGGATTGTAAGGTAATGAACACTCTGATGGTGACAAACTTGAAGCTCCTAAATGATGACTCTTCAGAAAGAATAGATGTCACAATATATAGACAGATTATTGGCTCATTGATGTATTTAACAAATACAAGACCGGAGATATGTTTTGTGGTGAACACATTAAGTTAGTATATGGTGGAACCCATACATGTTCATCTAGTTGCAACAAAACATGTGATGAGGTACCTAAAGGGTACATTGGATTATGGCCTCATATATACAGTTGATCATGAGTTTAGATTATGTGGTTACACTGAATCAAATTGGGAAAGAAGTGTTGAAGATAGAAAGAGCACTTCAGGATGTTGTTTCAAAGTTAGGATCAGGTGTGATCTCATGGCTTAGTAGAAAGCATACCATTGTTGTGATTATTACAATAGAGGCTGAATACATTGCAGCATGTTCAACCTATAGTGAATTAGTATGGATTTGAAAAAATTTGACAGGATTGTTTGATACCAAAATGGATGCAACTGATATTTATTATGACAACCAAAGTTGTATCAAGTTAACGGAGAACCCGATGTTCCATGATAAGTTAAAGCACACAGAGATAAAGTATCATTAAATCTAGGATATGGTTTAAAGAAGATCCATAAAGCCCCAGTATGTTCCTACAGAGGAACAAGTTGTAGATGTGTTAACTAAGCCTCGGTCTCGTGTGAAGTTTGAATATTTTAGATACAATCTTGGTGTAGTCCTAAATGACATCCTTGGAAAGAGGGAGTGAGGATAAGAATTGTTATTGACTATGAGATGGCAACTCAATATATAGGTGATCAAGTTCCTATAGATAACATTGTGGTCTAGAATTCATTTGTAGACGTTGTGTTCCGACATTCATTTGTGGACGTTGTGGTATGGAATTCATTTGCAGACATTGTGGTCCTACATTCATTTGTGGATGTTGTGGTCCCACATTCATTTGCGGACATTGTGGTCCTACATTCATTTGCGGGCATTGTGGTCTTACATTCATTTGCGGACGATCCAACATTTTTTAATGTTGTGGGTGATTTCGCATTAAGTTGCGATGTTGTGTTTATTGTAGGTGATGTTCTGGATAAGGATACATGCAATGAGATGTGATGCTCGTGATGACGCGACAAGATGTGATGGTCATGATGATGCGATGAGATGTCATGGTCATGATGATGTGATGATATGTGATGTTTGTGATGATGCAATGATATGTGATGAGATGTGATGGTCATGATGATGCGACGAGATGTGATGCTCATGATGATGCGACGAGATATGATACTCACGATGATGCGATGAGATGTGTGTTGGAGACATTTACCACCTTACATACTCATTTTGGTCAATTTGGCCTATTTAAACCACTATCCTAAGTTTTATTGACTTAATTGACATTAGAGGAGCACTAGATGACATCAGCTAGATCACACCCACGCCTACCTTCAGTCAAGGAGGCTAACTTAGCCTTCTCCTACATTCGAGGAGGCTAACTAGAGCACTCTGGGGGTGATCTGAGTGTCATTAATGCCCCATATTGCTAACTGATGGTTACAATTAGTTAAACAGAGCAGTGAAGGTGCCTTCCTTCATTAAATTGATTATTTAATGAACTGGAGTCAATAGGGGCGCCTCCAACCACTTCTGATGTTCAGTTACAGTTCAGTTAACCTCATCGAGGTTCATTAGAGTCATTGATGTGCTACCACTTGTTGGTTGGTTTGCTGTGACATGTGTCTGACCTAATTTTAGTTAGACTTAGTCATTTATTGCACTCTGACTTCAGTTAGGGCTCAGTTGAGTCAATTAGGGTTTTGATCAGTGGTTAACTTGAGTGTTGACTATGGCTTACATTCAGTTAAGCTAGACTCACTCATTCAATTCAAATGACCTCCTTAGGAATTTGAATTGATTTGTCATTCATGTTTGCAGCATGATCATGTATTGTATTACTCATTATTTGTGTGAATATACAGAGCGACTACTCATTTTGTAGCACAATTACACCATTTTCATGCCTTATTGTTATTAATCTTTGATGAGACTTGTGTTTAGTCCCTATATCACTGTGACAGATTAATATGGTATCAAATCTCATGGCGGGACGAAGCTCAGATCTCTAAAAAACAAGGTTTTTGACAGATCTTGCATGAAAATTGAGCAATAGCTCAAAAATCCAGCATTGCACCAGAAGCCAAGGCTTACCACTTAATACCCCAAGTAAAGAACTTGTTGATCAAGCTTGCTTGATTGACTATGCTGGGTGTGATGAAAGCCTAAAATGTGCAGGCTATCCGACCTTACATTTCCCTTTTTGTTGTGATTTTCAGGTTTTTGACAGGTGAAAGCATTTGCTCCAGCAGATTCAGATGGATTCTTCCATAGATCTTTTGACTCCGTTAAATTTTCACTCATGGAAAGGAGACATGGAGATCCAGCTATGCTCCAGAGGACTCTAGAGGGTCACCATGGACACTGAAGAAGAGCCTAGTTCTGCAATAGACAAATCTAGATTCTTGAACAAGAAGGATGAAGCATTCGGATTCTTGTGCCTCTCTATTTCTCAGGATCTTCTTTTCCATCTTTCAAGAGTGAAGAATCCAAAGGAAATTTGGGACAAATTAGAACCTCTGTATGGAAAGCGGCATGATTTGAGAGTTTACCAACTCGAAAATGAATTGATGTCTCTCCAACCTTCCAATTTCGAGACCTTGAATGAATTTTTCACAAAGTTCAAGCACATTGTCTTACTGTTGAAGCAATGCAAAGTGGAGAAAGAGGATCATCAGATCATCCTCACCATACTCTCCAAAATTGGAGCTGATTATTCAATTTTTGTCTCTACATTCCGAGCGGGGAAGCTCACAACCCTTGGATGAAAGATGCCTACACTCAATGCCTTCATTGAGTCCCTAACAAGTGAACATGATAAGCTTGTCTAGATGGGGATCGTCGGATCCTCCTGTGATCAAGCCCTCCATGTCTCGGGGCCCAAATATCTGAAGGGTAAATGAAAACAGGGCAGAAGAACCCAAAAACTAAATTCGAAGCTCCTAAGCCTAAAGTTGAAAACTAGCACATGATGAGTCTTCCGGCTCAAAGAAGAACAAAGGGAAAGGGCATCATGAAAAGGAAAAAGTCAAGTGTTCATACTACAGGAAGGGATTCCACCCTAAACATGCCTGCATGAAGAAGAAGCTTTATGAAGCTACCTCTCTCCTTGAGAGAAATCAGATCAATCTTCCCGAAAGCTTTCGGAGGAGAGATCAGCAATATGGGGAACCACAACATGAAAAAGGTCATGCCCTCATGGCAAGCACTTCAAAGTCCAAAGCACTCTTGATTGATTCTGGAGCTTCAAACCAAATGATGTCTAAAAGAGACTCTTTTTCATCCTTGGAGACCGACAAATCCATCCCCATCCACATGGGAGATGACTCCACCATCATTTCAGAAGGACAAGGTACAATGATCTTGAGAATGGCTATTTTTCAATTGTTTTGTATGTACCGTCTCTGGCATCAAATCTCCTTAGTGTCTATCAGATGACACATATATAGGAGTTCCTAAGAGAGTATCTTTCATCCCAAATGATGTTGAGATAACAGAACTTGCATCCGGGAAACTCATTGCTAAAGGCCTTGCAAACCATCATGCAAAAGCCTATGAGTTCTCCCACTTTGTGGTGGATGCAAAGCCCACCGCACTGCTAACTCATGGAAATGAAGTTAGTAGGTTGTGGCATGAAAGGTTTAACCATCTAAATTTCAAATATTTTCAGCAATTACAGAAAAACTCCATGGTTGAAGGCCTCTCGGTGATCAAGGCAACCACTGGAATTTGCAAGGGTTGTGTGGCTAGAAAACACCCTGAGCACAAGTACGATTAGGGGAAGGCAAACCGAGCTACATGCATATTGGGGCTGATACAGTCTGATATCAATGGTCCAATGCCTATCACATCCATGAATGGATCAAGTTATCTTCTGACTTTTATTGATGATTTTTCAAGGTACACATGGGTTTTCTTTCTCAAAAAGAAGTCTGAAGTATGTGAAAAATTCACTGAACTTAAGGCCTTGATCGAGAATGCCTCTGGGCTTAAGATCAATATCTTGAGATCTAATAATGGCAGGGAGTATGTAAATAATGAGTTGCTACACATATGATTCCAAAGTGGTATTTAGGTCCAACATTCAATTCCCTACACTCCCCAGCAGAACGGTGTAGCGAAAAGGAAGAATCGGTCTCTCAAGCAGATGACCACCTGTATGTTGGAATCAAAGAAGTCGGCTGCAAATTTGTGGGATGAAGCCATGCATGCTACAGCATACATTTAGAATAGAGTGCAAAACTCATCCGTGAAAAGGAAGACCCCTTTCGAAGCATACTTCGGACAAAATCTGGATGTGTCAAACCTGCGGGTGTTTGGGTCCACTGCATGGGCCCGAATTCCACTTGATAAAAGAAGGGATTTGCAACCGCAAAGCATAGAATGTCTGTTTATTGGGTATCCTGATGAATCAAAATGTTTCAAGCTGCTAGATATCAAAACAAAACAGATCATCATCGAGAGAAGTGTCAAGTTCGATGAGCCTCTTCGGGAGGTGGAACTAGTGAAGGAGAAAACTGCTAAATTTCCTTCCTATTCTACTGAATATTTGGATGATGAAATTGGGGGTGATGACCATGATTTGGATCCTCTGGTTTCTGATATCAGTGTGCAGAAAACATCAGATGCTGAATCAGAACCTGAAGTACAAAATAATCTTCCCACATGGGCCCGACAGACACTCTCCTCCGTAGGAGATAACATTGGAAATCCAGATGATCCAAGGAGAACCCGGTCTGATTTCCAAAGAGCAGGTATTGCGCTCTCTTTTACTGATAATTTGCTGGCTGAAACTTGTTATTTGATGATTAGTTTAGACCCAAAATCCTACTACCATGCTCGGAAGGATCCGAGATGGCAAGTTTCCATGGATGAAGAGATGAATTCTCTTCAGATAACACTACTTGGGAGCTAGTTTCTCTTCCTCCGGGAAGGAAATTGGTTCAATGCAAGTGGGTATTTTAGACCAAGGTTGCTGCTGATGGAAGCACCTAAAAATATAAGGCAAGGCTGGTGGCAAAAAATTTCTCTCAGATCCAAGGTGTTGACTACCATGAGACCTTTGCACCGGTTGCAAAAATGGACTCCATCCGTCTAGTTTTGGCAATTTCAACATCTAAGCAGTGGGAAGTGCATCATATGGATGTTAAGTTAGCCTTTATGCATGGAGATCTTCATGAGGAGATATACATGAAGTAGCCTGAGGGCTACATCTCTGATCCATATTTGGTTTGCAATCTAAAAAAGTCACTATACAGGTTAAAACAGGCCCCAAGAGAGTGGTATTCCAAGATGGATGCCTTCCTTCTCTCGCAAAACTTCCAAAGGTGTAGATCAAATCCAAATGTGTATATACAGCAGTATGATGGTAATTTGATTATTATTTTTTTATATGTTGATGACTGACTGATCACAGGTAGTACAGTTGCTTCCATTTCAGCCATCAAAACTGCTCTTCACAATGCCTTTGAAATGAGCGATTTGGGGCTCCTAAAACAATTTTTGGGGCTCGAAATTGAGAAAAATTCTGATGGGATAATGGTAACTCATTCCAAATACATATCAGACCTGTTAGTGAAGTTTAACATGGCTGAATGTAGGCCTCCACCATTCCCTTTCCTTTCAAGGATCAGCCTTGAAGAAGGAAAAAGAACACCTCCCATGGACTGCACTATCTATCGACAGCTGATTGGTAGCTTTTTGTACTTGACACATTCTCGGCCTGATATCTATTATGCCGTGAATGTTGTATCAAGATACATGCATCAGCCTCATGATCTTAATTGGAAGGAAGCCAAGAGGATCCTCCAGTATAATCAGGGAACCAGGACCTACGACATTCCCTATGCTGCAGACTCCGAGCTAGAGCTGGTTGGATACACAGATTCCGATTGGGTGGGTGATTCTATTGATCGAAATTCTACTTTCGGATATGTATTCATGTTTGGTGGTGGCCCCATTTGCTGGTCTAGCAAAAATCAGGCTTCCATAGCATTATCTTCAGCAGAGGCCGAGTATCGAGGAGCGGTGAATGCTTACATCCAAGCAGATTGGTTGCAAGGCATTCTTTCAGAGTTTGATCTTGGTAGTACTTTGTCCACTATCCTCTTTTGTGACAATCAAATTGTTATTAAGATATCCACATATCCAGTTACCAGGTAGAGTACCAAGCATGTAAAGATCAACATGCACTATATCAGGGAGCTAGTGCATAATAGAACCATCATTCTGCAATACTGCCCAACTGATGAGCAGATTGTAGACATCTTCACCAAGAGATTTTTAGAAAAGAAGTTCACTTACCTCCGTTCACTATTAGGGGTGATTCCATCAGGGTTATCAGACTACTTTCAGTGTTCAGCTTGAGGGGGGGGTTTTCCCACTGGGTTTTCCCTCTTTTCCTCACTTAGTTTGTTTTTTAGCATTTTTTCAGTTTCAGTACTGTACAAGGTGACCTATGGCCTTAGTTTCCGGGGCCCTAGCATTTTTATGCATTTTTTGTTTTCTACTCCTCCTGAGTATAGCTTAAAGGGGGGTGTTGGAGACATTTACCACCTTACACACTCATTTTGGTCAATTTGGCCTAGTTAAACCGCTATCCTAAGTTTTATTGACTTAATTGACATCAGAGGAGCACTAGATGACATCAGCTAGATCACATCCACGCCTACCTTCAATCAAGGAGGCTAACTTAGCCTTCTCCTACATTCGGGGAGGCTAACTAGAGCACTCCGGGGGTGATTTGAGTGTCATTAATGCCCCATATTGCTAACTGATGGTTATAATCAGTTAAACAGAGCAGTGAAGGCACCTTCCTTCATTAAGTTGATTATTTATTGATTATTTAATGAACTGGAGTCAACAGGGGTGCCTCCAACCACTTCTGATGTTCAGTTACACTTTAGTTAACCTTATCAGGGTTCATTGGAGTCATTGATGTGCTACCACTTGTTGGTTGGTTTGTTGTGAGATGTGTTTGACCTACTTTCAGTTAGACTCAGTCATTTATTGCACTCCGACTTCAGTTAGGGCTCAGTTGAGTCAATTAGGGTTTTGATCAGTGGTTAACTTGAGTGTTGACTCTGGCTTACATTCAGTTAAGCTAGACTCACTCATTCAATTTGAATGACCTCCTTGGGAAATCGAATTGCTTTGTCATTCATGCTTGCAGCATGATCATGTATTGTAGTACTCATTCTTTGTGTGAATATACAGAGCGACTACTCATTTTGTAGCACAATTACACCATTTTCATGCCTTATTGTTATTAATCTTTGATGAGACTTGTGTTTAGTTCCTAGATCACTGTGACAAATTAATAATGTGATGCTCATAATAATGTGATGATATGTGATGATATGTGATTCGATGGTTGTACTATATGTCGAGAAACGATGTTCGTGACGTGATGATTAAGATGTGATGCTTTGTGATGGCGATATTCCATGGATAATGATAATGTTGATATAGTTGTGAAAACTTCCTATGACGTATAGACTTACCAGTCAATTGTATAGATGTATTGTTGTGTTAAAGATTACCTTCCTTGTTAAGAGGGAGTGTTAAAGAAAAGGAACTATGGAAGATATTATATTTTGTATTATTATTGTTATTACCCATTTCGGATATGTTGTTCCTCCGATTAGGGATGTCATTGATGTAATTGGTCATGTAAAGTCTTGAGGTAAAACCTTCATTGTAAGTCGGGTCAGTAGTACACACAAAAGTATTATAAAAATGTATTTTTGAGTCTCCCAAGTCAAGTTGGCCATGATTGGGAGGAGAAGTAGTCCTTGTTGGGTTATTAGGCTTCTCCATTGATCAGTATAAATAGGGGAGGAACCTCACTCATTTGGATACACACAGAACTCAAACAGTTGCACTATAGAGAGAAGAAACGGTCCATCTGGAGGAGAGGAAGTAGTTTAGTCTTGTTCTTTGGATATTACACTATACTTGGGTGAAGTATATATAGAGGAATTTTTGTTGGGTTTACTTCCCCACAAGGGTTTCCTAGGATAAATATGTGTGTTCTCTTTTGTTCTGTTGTGTTTGTTATTATTTCAGTGATCCTTTGTTCCATTTGAAAAGAAAACTTAACAGTAAGAGTAAGGTCATATAAGGTTCAAAATTGGTTTCCAAATTCCTAAAATATAAATTGAATCTATTTTGGCCTCCTTATTCCCTTGCTCCTGATGATGTAATTTCCAACTGGGATTGCTTAGTCTAAGACTAGTTAATTCTAAATTCTAAAGTGATAACCTAGTTCCCTTTAGATTGAGTAGTTGTTAATTTCACTTAACAACTGAAGGGGTGGCTGGCATGTTGATTTTTCCTCTAAGAATTGGCCTATAAATATGGGAAATTCTCTCTAGAAAGGTGGCCCTATCAAGATGGGAAATTTTCTCTAGAAAGGTGGCCCTATCAATATGGAAATTTCTCCTCTAACAACCTGGCCTTCTATTTGGTAAGAAGAAGGTTGTAAAGGATAGTGACTCTATTGACTTCCCTATGCCCGACTATATTTAGTTGCTTGGAATAATTACATATATTCAGATTTTTCATAATAACAAAGATGATCGGGATCGAACTGATAAAAAAAAGCACCCGAGATTTCATCTCTTGTCCTCCTCATTATAGTCGAAACCCATATACACAACATTTTACGAGTTAACACATTCTTCAAAAGGTGAATCTATAAGGATTTTGTCATATTATCATTATAGTCTTCTCACTAGTATTACTTAGACGGCTTTAAATAGGTGGGTGGCGGATCACAACCACCTTTTTTTAATTCATTCCCCTTCGTGTGTGTGTCTCCATTTGTTTCCAATTCCCTACCTTCTAACTAACTATCACCTTGCTCTACTGCTTCATCCTGCCCTACTGATATCGACTCATACACTCGACATGCCTCCTGAAAAGAGATAGTCCTCTTATACATGAACATTTGAATAACAAACTCTTTCATAACTAGGTCATAAGAAACTAGAACTGTATACCATGAGTTGAAATCTTTACTATACCTAATCATGACACTACCAGGATAGGGCAGTTTCCTTCTCATTGGACTGTTCTTCTCCATGACATCTCGATTGGGTTTCAGGAGAGCCATATCACGTGGGATTGAGGACTTCATATTTGGTGTTGTGGGATGGCTATGGGACTAAAATTGATGATTTTTTCACACTGCAACTGTTCCTTCCACTGCATATGATTTACTATACAAATCCAAGCCTCTGAACAAATTAGGGTTCCTTTTGAGGATCATGAGGACTAATAGAGAGAATGGCATTCCCCTATGGTGGTTGAAGTATAGTAATATTAATAGAGAATTTCCAAGCATATTAGGAAGTGGAGAAGTGGCCATAAGGAGTTGAACCTTCTTGATAACACCAAAAATAAATAAAAAATAAACTACTTCCTCTAGAATGGTGCCATCCTATACTAGAAGCATGGAATTAGTTAGTGCATCAAATACACACTTTCTAAAGAGTGCACAATGTAGGTAAACCACATACATCAAAGAGTGAATCATATGTGGTATGATCTATGCCATTAAATATATAAATTGGTTCCACCCAATCGACATTGAAAACATGTGTGTCATTGGGATTTGCAAAAACATTTGAGTAGAATGGGGCATCCTTTTTGGATTATTGTATCACAATGATAAGGTCCCCAAGCAATTATTGATGATTTTCATTCTTTTGCATGTGATTGGGTGACACAGTAGGTTTGGAAATGAGAGAAGGTTTGCATACAAACTTGGGCATGGAATGTGGAAGGGTATTTATGGTGTCAAGAATAGGAGGAATATAAATGGAGGTTGGATCAAAATGGGTAGTTCAAATATTTAATTTTTTGTTAGTATTATCCATCTCAGGATTTCTATTTCAATGGTTATGAATTGTTGTTGACGGTAGTTGTAATGTGCAAAAAACACAACCCTCCAAAATGTTTAGCGATTATATATGAGTATACCATCTACCTTTTATATGGCCCAACACATTCAAAACTTCCATCCTTTTACCATGGTATGATAATTTCGATATAATATGCTTATAAATGCATTGAAAATGAGACCACTTACCCAAATATGTGGTAAGAACTCTTACAACCAAGAATCCAAGAAGATATATAAAGAGAAGTCCTAATGTATAAATACCCTTGATTCCATTATGTAGAAACACACTATAAATAATATGTTTGTAAAGAGATATACACATCTAAATTGACTAATTACCTCATACTTATTTGAGAAATAAGATCCATTTGTTGTTTCAAAATTACAACATCCAAAAATTATGTAACACAAAGCCTATATCTAATTTAAATAACCATTCATCATAAGTTCCTAGGCGACAAGGGATTGTTGATGTAATTGTAACTTCGGAATGTATTCACTTGTATATCTTATGTATTGTACCCCGATGTTTATTCCGGGAAGTGCATGTAATGTATTTGAGTCATTTCATGCCCCGATGTTTCAATCGGGAGTTTCTATAATGTAAACAAGTCATGTCAAGTCATTGTGGGTAACCCGCCTATTGGTAAAGGGTTAAAGTCCCCGCAGTTCTGGGGCCCTAGGGTTATTAGACTATCCTAGAGAAGTCGACCCTAGGTGAGTCATTGTAATTCGGTGCAATAGTCCCCACCAATGTGTTAAGGATAACCCTCCTTGTTGGTCGGAGGAGGCAAAGTCCCCACAAGTTGTGGGGCACTAGGGTTATTAGACACTCCTAGAGATGTCGGCTCTAGTAAGTAATTTTTAAGTGACGCCGACATGTTGGAGTGGGATTCAAGTGAATGAAAGAATATAAATAGAGACTGAGCCTCTCTATTTATAACACACACACTCACTCATTGGGGCGCATGAGTGAGAGAGAGAAGTTGATGGGACAAGAGAGAGACTACTGCTGTCGAGAGATCATCTTTATGTTTTTGAGATTTACTTTTGGTGCTGATTCTATCTCTGAGGAAGTTGCGGGGTTTTCTCCTTTATGGTTTCCCTGAGGTAAATTCTTTGTATCTCTTGTCTCTTGTGTTTTATTGTTGTGCACATTATTCTCTCAGTTAAAGATCCTAATATCATAATGCTAGCTTGAATGATAAAAATCTAACATGGTATCAGAGCTAACCTGAGAACAAGACATTATGCAGCTACAGAAGCTAGGTCTTCTTACTTTTTGGGTTTCTCTCAACAATCCATCAGAAAAAGTATCCTAGGCTGACTCTCCATTGAAGGGCGCATCTTTCTGTCGAAGCAGAATTCGATTCCGAGCATTTTCAGTTTTTGGTGCGAGAAATTAGGGCTTCTTACAGAAGAGGAATTTTTGAGTGAGCCCAGCATAGGATTTCTCTCCTCATAAAAATCAAATTTTATAGACCTGGGTCAATATTTTTGGTTGGGTGAAACTTCGAGAAAGTCAAACCCTAGTTTGACCCTGAGGTGGAAAAACCCTAAAATACTAAAACTGATAAGTTTTGGTAGATTCGCTATATATTGGGATTGGAGAAGGATCAGGAGATGAAACTTTCACAAGCCTAAGATAAAATCTTGATTTACATTTTGTCCAAAATTAAGCCTCATATTCATTATATTCTGGGAGATATGATCCCTCCAAGTTAGGGTTCCAACCTCTTCAAGGATTCATCCCTAAACAGGACACCTAGGGAGAATTGCTATATCTTGGGCTACAAAGGTCCAAATGAAATTTCTAAAGATGTTCCATAAAGGGTATGGAATGAAATTTATGTGGTCCTCATATCAGACCCATAATATGAAATAGTGACATGTGGAAGTCTGTACAACTTCATTGTTCTGAACAATCATGTAACCGGTCACCTTGGGAAAACGATCATAAGTCCAAATTGGTGAAACCAATTCTGATGAAACTTGTAGTGTTGGAACAGGGACATGTGGCAGCTACCTCAGTGAGATTTTTTAGACACAGAGGAATAGCAATTTCAGAGATATCATAGAAATAGTATCAGGCATTTCTGCAGAAGAAATTGGAAAACTAGGGCTTCCTGTTCCGGGAGCTTCCCTCCACTGTTTTCAGAAAAGGAGTACATTGGACAGTTGACTTGAAGATATATATATTTCTATTCAATCAGATCTGAAATATTACAAGTTTTTAAAATTAGGGTTTCTCTGAAAAACCCTAGATCAGTCAACTCCAGAACCAGGACAGACACCTCAAATCGGTAAGATCTAATCTTTTGCTATTTTCATTTGAGGTTCTCATTTCAAAGTGATCTATCACATCAGCTTGATGATAATCTTGATGAAGTTGACAACTTCCAAGCATGGAAATATATGATCTCTCTGAAGAAAATGAATTGGACACCTACATGACTAGAGAGGTTCCAGTTCTAGAGGGATATTAGGCTCAAAGCCTTACACAAGAAGAGCTTGGTCAAGGCCAAGAAGATCATTGTTGATTCAATGACGGATCAACTTGTACCACAAGTGTCATCCCTAAAGACACCGAAGATGTTTGACTCCTTGACCAATCTATTTGAAGGGAAGAACATAAATCAGAATATGACCTTAAGAAAATAGTTGAAGAATGTGAAGATCCAGAATGCAGAGACCATACAGTCATACTTTACGAGGGTCTCTCAAATCAAAGAACAAATTGTAGAAGAAGAAGTGGAGAATGAGGAAGTGGTAATCGCCACCTTGAATGGACTCCCAGGATCATGGGATTCATTCATGCGAGGAATGTGTGTTAGAAGGAAGTGATTACTTTCAGCAGAATCTGGGAAGAAGAAGAAGCTCAACTCATAATAAGAGAAAAGAAGATGGGAGCAACTAAAGATCAAGCTCTCACAATCCAAAGAATATCCCTCAAGCAATGAAGAATATGAAGAACTCAACTCTTGAAGAATTTCTTATCCATCTTATCATTTGGATAAGAAATGATGCTATTATGAATGAAGAAGACGATGAAGCTGAAGGCTCAAGAAGGAGTATACCCACGAAACAAATAAAGATAAGTATTAAATTGCCATTTCATGATATTGTTTTGTTATGCATTTGTTTATATTCAGTTGATGTATTATGCATGATAGAATGTTTGCATTAATGACAGTATACTACTAATATGCATGAGATGGGTAAGTAGCTCATGGTGCTATACAACTCTCCATTGCTACTTATCTAGAATGAAACCTCTTTGTTGACATATTGGATTAGTGCACAATCTCAATGTTGTCATGGTAGAGATGGAAGGCATCTAGAAAAGTTTCTGTGAGATATGGATGAATGTTGTATTGGCTAAAATAGTTTCATAATCATATATATTGATGCAAAAGAATTTTTCATTATGAATATACCTTATGAAATGTTTCTAACCATACAACTAATGCATTTGACTTGTAGGAAAGATCGCGTAAAATCACCTACAAGCAAAGAAGGATGAGACTTGTTCCAAAGAACAAGTGATGACAAATAAATAATAAATGATGAATGCAGCAACATCATTGATGCAGAACCTTCCAGCTATGAAGAAGTAACCAAGAAGAAAGGAAAGACCAGTTCAAGAGGAATGATGTCTAGGATGCAGTATCGATATGTGAAGGGAAGTTCGTAGTTCCATCATGCGGTAGATGGAAACATCGTGGGATACAAGGAAAGATTTGTAGCATGAGGCTTCCCACAGAAAGAAGGCATAGACTACAAAGAGACATTTGCAGCCACTGAAAGTGAAGTCACATGACAGGAAGAATCATGTGTGCAAATGAAACAAGGCCTTGTACAAGCTCAAAAGACACCCATGGGATAACACATACATGACGAGCTTGATGAAAATCTTAATCTTTGCTACAAGGTTGAAGATGAAAGCCTATAGAGGATGACAAGATCACAGATGGGTGCAAGGAGAACTTTTGAAAAAGTTCAAGATAGAGGATCTTGGTATCCAGTGATCCTAGATGGATACATAGAATATTAGTAGTAGAGGAAGCTACTTGTCACTCCAATACATAATGTTTCAATGCATAGAGTACGGAAGACAGAGGGAGTATGATGCTTCAGAGGGAGTGACTACAGAAGATCTTGAGGTTTGACATGGTACGACAGGATGGATAGCTTACTGGTGACTCTAGTCTTTACTGAGAGTAAAGTGGATTCCAACCTTTGCTTCAAGGTTGAAGGTGGAAGACCAATGATGCTCCTGTTATGTGTCGATGCACTATTTTCTAGGCATGGAGGTGTGGACAAGGGAAGTATGTAGTAGAGATATTGAAGAGGCTCAGGATGATGGAATGCATGACCACACCTATGGCATCGAACCTGAATCCATTGAGTGTTGCTTCATTAGATTCGATTGATGCCATGATGTATCGTCAGATGATTGGGTCCTTGATGTACCTGACGAATACAAACCAGATATTTGCTTTGATGTGAACACCTCGAGCTAGTTCCTGACAGATCCGAGACATGTTCACTTAATTGTTGCAAAGCATATCCTAAGGTACCTGAAGGGTACAGTTGATTATGGGTTCAAGTATTAGGTAAATCAGAAGATTAACCTAGAGGGCTATGTTGATTCAGATTGGGCAGGTAGTGCCATCGATAGGAAGAGAAATTCAGGGTGATGCTTCAGTAGGGGATCAGGTGTGATCTCTTGGTTTAGTAGGAAGCAATCCTGTGTGGCACTGAGTATAGCTGAAGCAGAGTATGTCGCAGCTTTTTCAGCTAGTTGTGAGGCAGTATGGCTGAGGAAGCTACTGTCTGATTTATTTAATCTCCAGTTGGATGCTACTTGTATATATTGCGACAACCATAGTTGTGTGAATTTTTCGTAGAACCCGGTGTTCCATGACAATTCAAAGCATATCAAGATCAAGTATCACTATATCAGGGATATGGTGCAGAGAGGAGTAGTGAAGCTCCAGTATGTTGCAACGGACGAACAGATAGTGGATGTGTTGACAAATCCATTGGCCAGAGTGAAGTTTGAATACTTTAGGGAGAATCTTGGTGGTATCCAGATCGAGGTTCCCTCCAAAGGGAAGTGATGAGTCTGTGAGACATTCTGACATGGTGAGAGGATTGGTTCCTTCCATGGTCAAATGTAAGGGCTGAGCCATTCTGTCATGGTGAGAGGATTGATTCCTTCCATGTCAGATATGAGTGCTGAGCCATTCTGTCATGGTGAGAGGATTGGTTCCTTCCATGTCAGATATGAGTGCTAAGACATTCTGATATGACTATGGGATTGGTTCATACATGATCATATATAAGGGCTATTGACATTCTCTGAATGGAGGTGCTTGGACAATTACCAGGAATACTCGGTCTAGGATTGAGGGCCATTCTGATATGACTGTGAGATGTAGTCTTACATGATCATATGTGAGTGCATGGACATTCTGATGTGATTGAGGGATGTGTTCCCACTTGATCAGATATAAGGGTTGTTGCCATTCTTTGAATGGAGGTACTTGGTCAGTTACCAGGAAAGCTCAGTCTAGGACTGAGGGCCATTCTGATATGACTGTGGGATGTGTTTTCACATGATCAGATATGAGTTCATGGATTTTCTGATGTGATTGAGGGATGTGTTCCCACTTGATCAGATATAAGGGTTGTTACCATTCTCTGGGAGAATGGAGGCACCTGGTCAGTTACCAAGAACCCTCAGTCTGAGACTAAGTGCCCTTCTAACATGGTGAGAGGATTAAGTTCCTTCCATGGTCAGATGTAAGTGTTATGCCTTTTCACAAATGGTAGTAGGTGTGTCCTACCATGCTGGTGATTGTAAGTGTTGTGCCTTTTCACATATGGTAGTAGGTGTGTCCTACCATGCTGGTGATTGTAAGTGATGTGCCTTTCCACAAATATTAGTAGGTGTGTCCTACCATGCTGGTGGATGTAAGTGCTGAGCCTTTCCACAGATGATAGTAGGTGTGTCCTATCATGCTGGTGGATGTGAGTGTTGTGCCTTTTCACAGATGATAGTAGGTGTGTCCTATCATGCTGGTGGATGTGAGTGTTGTGCCTTTTCACAGATGATAGTAGGTGTGTCCTATCATGCTGGTGAATGTAAGTGCTGGGCCTTTTTGACAGGGTTGTGGAATGTGTTCCCACATGGTCATATGTGAGTGTTGGGCGTGCCTTTCTGACATGGTGTTGGATTTGTTTCTCTCATGGTCAAATGTAAGTGTTGGGTGGGCCGTTCTGACTTAGGGTCAAATATAAGCGCTGAAGAAGACCTACATGGAGGCTAGGCCTACAACCAACATGAAAAAGGGTTGGCTCTGTAGAACTTCCTGTGATGAGAAGAATCATGAGATAGCACCCGTGATGATGATCCAGCAATGATGATCTAGATCGAGTGATAATCCAGATCGAGTGATTATCCAGATCCAGTGATGATGATTCAGATCCAATGATGATCTAGATCTAGTGATGATGATCCAGATCCAGTGATGATCTAGATCCAGTGATGATGATCCAAATCGAGTGATGATCTAGATCCAGTATCCATATCGAGTGATGATCTAGATCCAGTGATGATGATCCAGATCCAGATGAATATGACTTGAAGATGAAGATGATGAGAACTCAATGATGATCCAGATGATACAAAGAAGAAGACTTATGCTGATAAATTGTGTCGAGAGAATACCTTCCTAGTTAAGAGGGAGTGTTGATGTAATTGTAACTTTGGAATGT
This sequence comes from Pseudotsuga menziesii, assembly GCA_001517045.1. Taxonomy (NCBI): domain Eukaryota; kingdom Viridiplantae; phylum Streptophyta; class Pinopsida; order Pinales; family Pinaceae; genus Pseudotsuga; species Pseudotsuga menziesii. Next base: position 127,635 of record LPNX011200861.1, read on the forward strand.
ATTCACTTGTATATCTTATGTATTGTACCCTGATGTTTATTCCGGGAAGTGTCTGTAATGTATTTGAGTCATGTCATGCCCCGATGTTACAATCGGGAGTTTCTATAATGTAAACAAGTCATGCCAAGTCATTGTGGGTAACCATCCTATTGGTTAAGGGTTAAAGTCCCCGTAGTTGTGGGGCCCTAGGGTTATTAGACTATCCTAGAGAAGTCGACCCTAGGTGAGTCATTGCAAGTCGGGGCAATAGTCCCCACCATTGTGTTAAGGATAACCCTCCTTGTTGGTCGGAGGAGGCAAATTCCCCACAAGTTGTGGGGCACTAGGGTTATTAGACACTCCTAGAGATGTCGACTTTACTAAGTAATTGTTAAGTGAGGCCGACATGTTGGAGTGGGCTTTAAGTGAACGAAAGAATATAAATAGAGAGTGAGCCTCTCTATTTATAACACACACACTCACTCATTGGGGCGCATGAGTGAGAGAGAGAAGTTGCTGGGACAAGAGAGAGACTACTGCTGTCGGGAGATCATCTTTATGTTTTCGGGTTTTACTTTTGGTGTTGATTCTATCTTTGAGGAATTTGCGGGGTTTTCTCCTTTATGGTTTCCCCAAGGAAAATTCTTTGTGTCTCTTGTCTCTTGTGTTTTATTGATGTGCATGTTATTCTCTCATTTAAAGATCATAAGATCATAATGCTAGCTTGAATGATAAAAATCTAACAGGGATGTAGACATAGAGAAACTAGTTCATAAAACATTACTTTTCCTTTAAGAACCAAACTATTTTAGGTATATAAAATATCAAGACAAACTTGCCATGCTTGCCACAAGATATAAATAAAAATGACTTCACTTCCTCATGATACAATCCTTTTGTTCTAATTACATCAAACTTACAATGCTTGCCATAAGATACAAAGGTGATATAATCCTTGTGTTCTAACTACATCTTGTTTGTTCATAAATAAAGTTTATGAGTAATCCTTTTCAGATGGTTGCGACTAATATTTTCAATGAGATAAGGTTTGACATAGCATCTAGTATCTAACTTGAAAGGAAATGCTCTATCAATAATTGCAAGATGGTTCTAAGCCAGCATGTATTGGTGCATGAAATCTCTTCATTTCCACCATTTCCTCAAGATTCCCATTAGCATTTTCATAGTGGATGTACATTTGTGATTTCCCTATAATAATGAACTCATGACTTGAACAAGATATTGTGGAAAAACCTTGTAACTTACTTCAATACCAACATTTTTATGATGATTTTGTACAACAAATCTCCAATGTTGAAGCAATCATATATTGGTCTTAAGTGATGGGAGCTCTATGAATTGATTAAACCACTAGACCCAATTAAGACCTGCCTAATTGGCCTTTCAAAAAAGTGTTGTGAGTTTTTAATCAAATTATGCTTCAATACAAAATATAACAAATCAACCCGAAGAGGAGATCTAGCGATAACATTGAATGCCTACACTTCTATAAGGAATGCTAACTAATTTTCCATATGTTGAACAAAAAGAAGTACACACATAGATAGATTTCCCTAAAATTTCTTACAAAATGCTAAAACACCCAAACCCATCCAAGAGATTGTACACCTGTTGGTCCTGATCTTTATTTGCTAATTGTGTGAAAATAACATAGTATATGGAGTCAGCATATGGCTTGAAATAAAAAATTATGAAATCTAAATTTTTGGACAAATTTCCCTAACTAACTCTTCACAAATCCTCATTTAGCATAAACTATTAATTATGACTCATGGATAGAGCATTTGACCACCACATGAGCCCTATATTTTTCCCTAAGAAAGAGATATGTGCATAATTTTAAGGACTAATATATGATGGATTGGTATCGATAACCATCGTCAATATTCCAAACTCAAAATACCATCATATCCTGATAACATGACAAAGATTCCCTCTGAAGGACCTATATGGTGTCCAAGGGACACAAGAATGCATCATAATCCCCATAGACAAATATTATGGTACAATACCTTAGATTTTGCAGGCATTGAACCACATCAAAAGCACCAAGAACCATATCTAGTATTCTAAACTTCAAAATGAGCACCATATCCCACTTGCGGGTCAAATATTCCCTATGAAGGGCCAATGTGGCGGTTTGAGACCCCACACATGGACCATGAGATCTGTACTAAAATGTTATGGCATAAGATCCTAAATTTTTCCTTATACCATGGAATGGTCCTCAGGATCCTTCAATCACAATCCTGACTTCAAGTGTGTGTGATTTGATTATCTCCTCAAGAGCACTAATCAATATACATAAATCAATTAAGTTCTAGGGAACTTATATGTTTAATGAAAACTTTCCCAAAATCATTGTGGGAGAGGCACACACCATCCAACCTTAGGCAAGCTTTCAATCAATAATCTCTCAATGTATATTTCATTGCTAATTGATGCTCTGACATCACAAGGACAAGGGTTCAATCTCACACTCTTGGCCATATTCAAGGTAGTCTCCCTAGTCTAAAAATGTCAATATCCACAAGGTTTTACCCTCCTTGTGGTCTCTCCTCTCTCTACCCCTTTAGATTTTGTTCTAGTGAATAATAATCCCCTCCATGAGGAATCCCCCACCAAGGATTATGAACCCCCTCACATTTGTAAAACATATCTCCTTTGATTTAGGTTTCCTTAAATAGTAAACATTGGGTTTTACCTAAGTTTTACTTAACTATTACAAAATATTCACGATTTGGCATTCCTTTCAAGCACATGAATGATAAAACATGCTTTCCTTCTTATAAGCCAAACTATTTCACTAGTGGGGAGTTGGCTTGAGCTCCACACTATGAATCTTTGTTACATATTTACATCAAATATGACAACACAAGTCCAGGCAAAATTGGAGGAACAAAAATGAATTATGTAAATTTCATAAGTTTGTAGATTTAAAATCAAGTGAAGAAATTGGCCATAATGTTAAAGCACGCGCACATGTTATCCATGAATCTATCCCCAAGAGTTATCTTGATTTGTCATGATCCAAACATGAGATATTAATTCCTCAAAGTTGGGAAGGTCACGAGTTCAAAGCTCTTGATTCCATTATGATTAGGCTTTGTCATCAAGGCTATCGATTTACCACATTCACCATCCATGGATCATGATGAAGTACTCAGAGGGTTTTCCATGAGAGTTTCCTTATAAAAGAAATATTATCCATGTAGCTAAATCACAAGCACATCTTGATAGCAATTAGGAAATGTCCATGCACCAATGAAAAAAACATGACCAAGGAGATGAAGTATAATGGTTTCTGGAATTACACATAAGACAAATAATAAGACAAGTATAATGGCTTGAACAATATTTTAAGGGTGGTTATTATAAAACCACCCCTAAAAACACCTTTCTCATTTGTGCCCTTTCCACTACATCCCAAAGAAATCTAAGATGAAATTGGCAAGTAAAAAGTGGCCACTCAATGAAACCATGTGGACAAGAAGGAAATAGGCATCCCAACACCTTCTAAAGGTGCATAGTGGTACTATGAAAGTTTTATCACACTTCAAAAAATGACAATGAAGGATTAGCCACCAACAATTAACTCCAATATGTGAAGCAAAAAGGTGAGGACATTTCACATCACAATTAAGATGATACTATTTAAGATCATCACCAAATACACACACTAAGCTCAATCACATAATAGATTCACATAAATCACATACACAAGTGACACACCAAAGTCATGCACATAATAGATGCACCAATTCTATTGCAATTTGAATTTCACTAGATTAGTGCCAATTCTATTTCAATAATTTTACAAAAAAAAGTTAGATTAGATTATGAAGATAAAAGATTGCAAACACTAGTTTTATATGCTTATAACCTTTTAGCCTACTTGATCAAAGATTTGATTGTTGATCTTATAAAATATTGTTGTGAATAAAGATGGGAAAATAAAAACTCAAAGCAGTGGTTTCTCTACTTATGACTTAGACAAATTTCAAAAGCATCACAAGACCAAAATGTAAGGATATGTTACACCCTTGGAGAGTAGTGGAAGTCCTAAAAAATCCATCTTTCAACAAGGCTAGATGCTACTAAAGGAGAGATGAGTTGACCAGATAATTTGATCCCTAGTCAAATAAGCTTCCTCTACTGCAAATATATGAGAGGGTCCCTCCATATGTTTTTTGTTGTTGAGAGAGGTTCATACAATCAATTTAAAATCAAGCTTTTGAATCTTTGAATCTTAACCACATTCAAAAGGTTTCCTATGAATGGCCTATGTTGTGGCTTAAGGCCCCACACATGGCATGTAAGGCTTAGAGATAGATTATATGGACTTAGATTATGTATTATGGGCATGTGTGATTCTTTGAGTGACAAAGCATGGCATGTGAGGCACATAGAAATATATGTTATGGCCTAGTGCATTTCCTTTTATCCGTAGACCATGGCATGGGCATCAAAAAATAACCTTGGTGTGTTAATTCTCAAAATGATGGACGTATTTCACTCATATGCCAAATATTTCCTTTGTATGGCATGTGTGGTCATTTGGGGTGCTACACATGAACCATGAGACCTAGAGGAAACTATATGAACTTAGGCCCTAGAAGTTAATCTCAAACCATGGCCTGGTTGTAAAAAATTATTCATGGTGTTATACATCCCAAAATTGCCACCATATCCCACTCATAAGCCAAAAATTCCCTCTATAAATCCTATGTGATGGACTTGAGCATTGCACAAAGTTCGGGGTCATTTATGGGTAATTATGAGTAACTGAAGGGTAATTAGGGGTTAATTAGTGATAATTTAGGGGTAATTTGTGGTCAATTATGGGTAGTTAGAAGTAATTATTGGGTAATGAGCTGTGGTAATTAGGGGTTAATAAGGGGTCAATTATGGGATAATTAGGGGTTAATTAGAGGTAATGAGGGATCAAATATGGGTTAACTAGGGGACATTAATGGTACCTATGGATCAATTATAGGTAAGTAGGGGTCATTTAATCCCAAGGGGTTAGCTAAACTAGTGGTTGTTCATGGTGTTGGGAATTTAGTTAGGTTCATGGCGGCATGTGCCCATTTTGAATCCTTGTGTGTGAAGCACACTAGTCTACATCAATGGGTTTACTAGGGAATATGTCATCTATGAATGTTTGGAAAGATCCATTGGGTTTCTCGACGAGGTTTTCCTTGGAAAAAAGTAGGGGTCATTTAGAGGTTATCAAGGGTTGATTACTAGTAAGCATAAATTATTTAGGGGTAATTACTAGTTGATAAGGGGCGAACTATGGGGTAATTGGGAGTCCATTAGTGGTAATTAGGGGTCAATTATGGGTAAGTAGGGGCCATGTAAACCCAAGGGCTTAGCTAAACTAGTGATTTTCTATCACGATGTTGGACATTTAGTTAGGTTCACGATGGCATGTGCCCATTTCAAATCCTTGTATGTGAGGCCCACTAGTCTACATCGATGGATTTACTAGGGAATATGCCATCTATGAATGTTTGAAAAATCCAATAGGTTTCTCCATGATGTTTTCCTTGGAGAAAAGTAGGGCTAATTTAGAGGTTATCAAGGGTTAATTACTAGTAAGCATGGATTATTAAGGGGTAATTAGTGGTCAAGTAGGGGTC
>LPNX011200861.1:137551-151240 GCA_001517045.1 Pseudotsuga menziesii
AACATCACAGACGAGAAGCTTGGTGCAGATATTAATATTGATCAGGTAAGAAGAGCACTTCAAGTTAGCTTTTGGTGTATTCAGGAGCAACCCTCACAGCGGCCAAACATGGGGAAAGTTGTCCAGATGCTGGAGGGAATTTTGTTTATTGACAAACCACCTGCTCCTAAATCTTTGGAAACCTTTCATACCAGTAACAGAGGCAGCGGCAGTGAAATGGAAATCTCAGAGCTTGCAACACCCAGTCATCCAGTTTCTTCTATCTCCTCTCTGAACGCCACTGTGTCTTCAAATCTCTAAAATATCCGGAAGAGAGACTCTCCAGCAGCAGGTAGCTACCTTCTCATGGCCACTTAAGTTCTGAAACTTATGACAAGACAGGTTCTCTTTTCATTCCAGTTGCATCTACTCAATGGAATGATCACCATAACTTGGTTTGTAGTGTATAATTAAGAAAAAATGAATTATTTTGTCAGTTTCATCGTGCCATTGCACGTTTCAAAGGCAACAATGTCATTAACCCCAATATCAAGTCCAGACTTGCCAGGCGAAGGTTGGTAGCATCTTAGATGGACTATGTATACAAAACGGAAAACTGTATATCGCAATGTTACAGAAGCAACTTTGATCTGTCCACTGCATTTCTTGTTGGAATAGATCATTAAAGCTCAAGGCCATAAATTTTCATTCTCAAAAGTATATTTTAACCAGGACAAGGAAATCTAGGAATGACGAAGGTCTTTGTTTGCCATTAACGACAACCATGACTTATCTCTGCGGGATAACTGATTCTATCAAGATATTCCTATCACTGATTCTAGGAAAATGCCTAGATTAATAATTTGTTCATCCCTTGAGCAGTCTCTGGTTGCAGGCCTTGTTATTTTTTTCTGTTTTGAAAATGCATCTTTATTGGTTTCTTAAACAATGAAAATTAGATCAAGAATTACGCATCTTCTTTATAAAAGAGTTCTTTGGTAACTGTGCTGAATTCTCTAGCACAGTTTTCTTCAGAAATATCATGTTAGAATAGTTTTCAATAACTAGACATGTCAAGAAAGTTTCTTATCATACCAAAATATTATCACAAATTTGAGCTAATGCACTCTCTGGTCCACCTTGATGTGATTTATGATCTCATATGAAACATAGTCTGTTTGCAAATGTCCATACTTGTCTTTATAAGTAGCCCTAAATAAGTAGCCTTTAAGCAGAAAGTAATCTGATTTATGATCTCATATGAAACATAGCCTTTTTGCAAATGTTCATACTTGTCTTCATAAGTAGCCCTAAAGCAGAAACTAACTTGATAACAATAGAAGCTATTAGACAAGATCGTATCAAAGAAACATGAATTGCAAATGTTCATACTTGTCTTCATAAGTAGCCCTAAAGCAGAAACTAACTTGATAACAATAGAAGCTATTAGACAAGATCGTATCAAAGAAACATGAATTGCAAATGTTCATACTTGTCTTCATAAGTAGGCCTAAAGCAAAAACTAACTTGATAACAAAAGAAGTTATTAGACAAGATCGTGCCAAAGAAACATGAATTGGTAGTGAACTCTTAACAAAATATTTTATGGAAATCCTTCTGTCCTGTTAGAGTACATGAATCTTTTTTTTTTTCCATGTTTGAAAATGTTGAAACTCGAGACAAAACCATTTCTTAATTACTCTAATTTCGCAAGACCTCCATAAAATATATCTTGATAGTATATTTTTGTGCCTACAATCTAGGAAGATGATTCGTCCTCATGCATCACAAATTTTAAACTATAAACACCTATGAATATATTTCTTAATTACTCTAATTTCGCAAGACCTCCATAAAATATATCTTGATAGTATATTTTTGTGCCTACAATCTAGGAAGATGATTCGTCCTCATGCATCACAAATTTTAAACTATAAACACCTATGAATATAAAAATGCCTATAGCCTTGGTTAACAAATTTTGTTTTTGTTACATAAACAATCTGTTATTCATTAAATTGTAATTATGATAATCTTTATTTATTGAATTATGTTTCTGATAATTTGAATAGATTCAGAAATTAGAAATCTTATTAAAATTCATTAATCATAGATTATAATTTTTATATGTACAAATTATTAATTTAGAAACATTACAATATCAATTATGGGAATTTCCCACTTAAATAATAATCTAAAATAAAACATTTTTAGTTAAAAAATATGCTATCTACATCATAACAATTAATTATCAGAACTTCTCACCTAAAACAATAACCCAAAATAAAACATTTTGATAAAAATTATTCCATCTACATCATAGCTACTCTTCTCTTAAAAAATCAAAGCAACTTGTAATACATTCATAGCTACTCTTCTCTTAAAAAAAAATAAAAACAACTTATAATACATTCAATTGAATCTCAAATTGTGTAACAACTTATAATAAGTTCATTAGAATCCCAAGAGTAAAAGTTAAATAATTTGGCAAACTCAGAAAGATCTTTGAAATTTGTATTTCAAGAAAATATATATGAATATCAACCATACCTTTTACATAAATAAATAAGGGGCTTATGAAAAAATTTGAATAAATAGTTTTTGTTTGTAAAATAACTTTTAATTATTTTTCAAGATAATGATTCCAAATTTAAATTAAAAATAACATATTTAAAAAAATCACATATTCATATATGTTTTTTTCAAATTATAATAAAGGCCTTTAATAAAGCTCAGTTGTCAACTATATTTTATATTGGTGAACATTGAATAAGGCAAAGTGCTTTTATGAATCAAATAGTACGCTAGTATGTTCACTTTTTATGACATACAACAACATCTAAAGTGTTTTAACATATTTTTGAAAATAAGTATAATCAATTACAAGCTAAAGAACCAAACGAAACTCATAAGGCAAGCCATTTGAGTTGGGTGGGTGATTTACCCTTCGCCATATCAGTTAAGGTTTGAAAAGGCACTCTTATCCAAGGACCAAGATTAAAATGATAGTTGGACGTAAGTAGTTTTGCATGAACATTAATGCTACTAAGAAATTGTTTGGCAATAAGATAATCAAGAAGAAAAACTATTATGAAAATGAACATAAGAGATGTATTTGTTGTTTCCTTAATCATCGATCAAATCCTCACATTTAGATGTTTAATCTTAATAATTTTTATTAGAGGGTTATTTCTATTTTAGATAGTGAACGTAAAATAATTTGTAGTCCTATCTCATTATTATGTTCCCCGATTTTAGCTCCCTTGGCTTGATAGTTGTCAAAATCATAAAGTAGATTTTCAAGTTTCCCAACATAGGTTTACTCAGACCATTAAAAATGTCATCTTCCAAATCTTTTTTACCTTAATTGAGTTTTTTCCTACACCGTCACTCCTTTCTTATTCACTGCGCAATAATTTTTCTCAACCACTAGAAAATGTGTCCATCTTCTAAACAAGAATCTCCCACCTTATGATCCGCCTTGATTTGTTGCTTAGCTTAGAGACACGATTATGCAATTGAGCAAAAAGTAGAATGTAATTCATGTTAAGCCCTCAACAACCTCCCAAGCCATGTAACTTGGGGCCCCACTTCTAATTTTGGATCAAAGATCAATAACCTAATACTCTCTCTCCTTAGTTATGTTTCTCCTAGTTCAACTTGACTATGGAACATTATTGGTGGGTATGTTTTTATTATGTCCCTGAATAGTCTTGGTATTGTGCTTCAGTTGGGTGCATTTTCAAATAGTTTTTTATTACTTTTCCCCTGATCTATCTTATCATGTTGCATGCATTGAATGACTGAGAAAACCCCTTTTCATTTGATGATATTACTAAGTTGAATATTTCAAAACCTTTCTAGGCCTTATGAGTATGGAAGAACTTAGGTTAAAGAACCATATTTAACTTCCCATACTCGTCTTTTGTCTTAACGTTTCATCATTGAATTCTAATTTTATCCATTTCAATAAGCCTCTAGAGTAGCCTTGAAGCAAAATGCAAAAGCCACTTAAAATTTTTCAAAGAATCGCTCTTAAAGCTTATTTTGCTTGCAACCTTTTGCTAAGAAAAATATTTTTTCTTGTGACCATTTCACTCCTAGCGGGTCTTCTTATGCTAACATGTTGGCAGAGAAAATATTTTCTCTCTCCAACATGTCGCTGAGAAACACATTTTCTTTAGTGAAATGTCTCCTCCCAAAATAAAAGAAAAGGATTTTCCTTGAAGAGGAAATGCCTCTTCCTTGGCGATTTGTCACTAGCCAAAAAGGGAACAAGTGAAATGTTTGCTGACTTGCAACAAAAAAAGAGAAATATTTTCCAACCTGCAACAAAAAAGACAAAAGTTGGCTAATATGTGACAAAAAGACAAAAGTTGGCTGACATGCAACACATAAAGATGAAGTACACTTGAAAAATAATTTATTGGATGAAATGTCGCACTTGAAATGTTATTTCTTGGTTAAAGAGTTGCATAGGAAAAGTGATTTCTTGGCTAAAGTGTCACACTCAAAATTTCATTTCTTGGTCGAAACTATGAAATTTGACCTCACTATTTTGGCCATAACTTTTGACTTCAACATCCATTTTGGGAATCATTTATACTATTGGAAAGGTATTAGAGACATATACAACTTTTGCATTATATGTTTTCTCATATTACCTACTAAAAAGTTTATAAAGTAAGAAATGAAAGAGGGATACATTGTTGATGACCAAAAATGACCAAGTTGAGTTTTGGAACGACCCATAAACTTGGTAGCACAAAATTCTCATCTAGCGTGTCTATGAAACTATTATCAAAGCAACCAAGATCATTGGACTCATAGAAGTAATATTGTAAAAACCTTGTAGTGATAAATTGACTTCTTTAGGTTAAACACAAATTGCTAAAGTATGATTTAAACCTTATATATGTTAAGTATTCACAATGTATGGAAGGAAGTATTGTACCACCATTCTTCCAAAGATAACCATTTCACCCATTATGTTTGTTTATTAAATGCAAAGAAGCAAATATATCCTTCCAAACATTTGTTCACTATCTTAGTTTACCCATCGGATTGAGGATGATAAGATGAATTGTGATCCAAATAGGTTCCAAACAAGAAAATAATTCAATCTAATTTTTTCCAGTGAAAATTGGATCTATATCACTTATAATAATCTTCAGGTTTCCATGTATCTTTTAAAATATATCCATGAATGTTGCAACTATTGTACTTGCATTGAAAGGGTGAGAGAGTGCGCAAAAGTGTGCATACTTGGTGATTCTATAAACAACCACCATAATAACATTCTTCCCTTTTGACTTGGGTAGACCTATGATATAATCCATTGAGACTTCCTCCCAATGCTGACAAGGTATGTCTGGTTGTAAAAGACCTAGGTTCTTAGTTGTTTCAACCTTATTTTGTTAGAAAACCAAACATTCTACCACAAATCTTTGAACATCAGTTTTAAGACCTTACCAAAAAAATTATTTCTTGACCCTGTGGTAGGTTTTTAGGAATCCTAAGTGCTCTATGATAGGATATGTGTGTAATTACAAAAGAACATTATGTTTGAGTTGGGAGTTCTTACATATATATAAGCGATCCATTAGAGGAAATTTGGGGTCTAAAATGGGCCTTATAAGAAACTGTGCCAAAATAAGTTTTTGTGAGTTGGAATTCAAGAACCAATAGAATTTCAATAAAATGAGTCAACCATAATGGCTGAATTGACTTATTTGTCATAAAATAAAACTAATTTTTTTGTTCGTATTTTTGACATATCTCCCTGTGTTTTTACTCAAATTTCAAGCAAGAGAGCTCGCTGGATGCAAAATTTAATTCTGCATCCAACAAGCTCTCCCGCTCAAAATTTGAGTAAAAACGCAGGGATATATGTTGAAAATACGAACACAAAAAGTAGTTTTTCTCATTCTTCCTCCAAAATTAATAACTATTATTTTAATATTTTAACTATTATTTTATTGTTTTAACTATTATTTTATTATTTTCCTTAGGAGGCCCATTTTAGACCCCAAAATTCCTCTAATGCTTATATCATAGTGGATCATTTCTCCAGACAAAAGTATCTGACACTGGGATAATTTTTTAGATTTTGAATTAATGTCCACACACTGGATGGGTCATTCTTCCATTCTTCCCTTTCTTCTACTATCCAATCAGGGTGTATCATAGAAATAACACAAATTAAGTAATGCTTCAACATCCTCATCTTTTCTTGAGAGTGCATCTGCCACCATATTTTGTTTCCCTTTTTTGTAGATGATTTCAAAGTCATATCCCAACATCTTGGTTACCCATTTTTGTTGCTCTTTTGAAGATATTCTATGTTCCAAGAAGTATTTAAGACTATCATGATATGTTTTGACCTTGAAGTGCCTAGATATTAGGTAAGGACACTATTGCCTAAGTGTATGTAGTGTTTTTGACATTTCCTTCTCATAAATAGGTTTGTGTGATTTCTTTCCCCTGATTGGCGGACTTTCAAAATTCAAGGGCCTTACTTCTCGCATTAGAACAACACCAACACCATTTCCCGAGGAATCACATTCCATAATAAAGGTTGTTGTAAGTCTAGTGTGATCAAGACAGAGGATTTACACATTGCCTCTTTAAGTTGTTCAAAATATTGAGTGGCCTTTGGAGTTCAAGAGAATGAATCATTCTTCAATAATGTTGTTAGAGGTGCTACTATTCGCTATGAACAAACTTGTGGTAGTACCTTGTCAAACCTAAGAATCCTATAATGTTCTTCAAGGTTTTGGGAATGGTCCATTCCATCATGACTTCAAATTTTTTAGGGTTTACCTTGACAGCTTCATGAGATACAATATGACCCAAATAATCTATCTTATTTACCCCAAGGAAACATTTGGAAGATTTTGCATATAGTTTTTGTTCCTTTAGTAATTGTAGCACCTTGTCAACATGTTGAACATGTTAAATCTAAGACTTGCTATATATTAGTATATCATAAAAAAAATACTAACAAAATATTTCTAAGCAAGGGCTTGAAAATTGAATTCATCAAACCTTGAAATGTGGAAGGTGCAGTCATTAAGCCAAAAGACATGACCATAAATTCATAATGACCTTCATGAGTTCTGAACACTATTTTTGGGATATCTTCTTCCTCCATTCTAATCTAATGATACCTTGAGGCTTGAACTTTGATCCAACTCTGTTAAGTAAATTGCTCCATGTAGTTCATCTAACAATTCATCAATGACCAGAATGGGAAACTTATCTTTAATGGTGAGATTGTTGAGCTCTCTATAATCTAGACACTTATGACATGATCCCTCCTCCTTGTGTACCATTACCATTGGTACAAAGTAAGAACTTTGTCTAGGCCTAATTATGATAGCCTCTAACATTTCTTGTGCATTTCTTCAAGGTACAAAGTAAGAACTTTGTCTAGGCCTAATTATGATATGCTCAATTTCTCTCTCTAGACATAAGGGTATCTATAAGGTATGATGTTAGGAGGAACACTTCCTATAATCAAGTGAATAACATGATCATGATCTCGAGTAGGTTGGATACCTTTTGGAATATATTCAAATACCTTGGAATGATTGTTAATGACTCTTTGGAGATCTAAGGGAATATGAGGATTAGATGTTTGAACCTCTAGTGAGCATAATTGTGAAATTGCACCTCCATGCCCCCTTTTCAACAAATTTTTCATTCTATTAGATCTTATCACCTTGCTTGGTTTCCTTGTGATACCCCTTAACTCAAGTTATTTTCCTTCCGAGGAAAATTTCATGAACATTTCTTGAAAATTAAAAGCCAATGTTCCCAATTATTGTAACCATTGAACCCCTAAGAAAACATCAATGCAATGCCACCCATTGGGATAGCAGTCATTGACTATTCAATACATATTTTCCCATAGTAAGATTGATATTATGGAATTTTTGTAAGCAATTAATAATTCCTCCATTTGCAATCATTACTTGAAACTCTGGTGCTGGATATATAAAGCAATTGAGATCTTTGGCTAATTTATATTGAATGCATTTATGAGTACTAATAGAATCAATCAACCTTGATATCTTTTTTGTTTTGATATCCTTTGATCTTGAAAGTTTGAGAAGTGATAATTCCATAGAATGCATGACAAGATATGGTGGGAGTAATCTCTTCTATTTCTTAATCTTGAGATGTTTCTCATTCTTTTGCTTCTTCCTCTTCACAATCTTTGTAGAATAATCTCTTATCACCGCAATTATGTCCCTTACTATACTTTCTCTCACAATCAAATGATATACCTTTTTCTCTTATTTCATCATTTTTTTGAGGTGTCAACCTTGTAGGTTAATGTGGGTTAGAACAAGGAACGTCATTCTCTCTATAGGTGTTAGAGGTGGTTGTCCTTTTAGTAGCCATCACCATGTTTTTGTTGTCATCCTTCCTTTCCAACATGAAAGACTTATATAAGGATGTTGGTTCAAAGAGGCACACCTCATGTTGAATGTTATCCTTCAAAGTTACCAAAAAGAGATTCAACAAATTATATTCTGGAATAATCTTCACTCTAAGGTTTAACTTTTGAAACTTCTTGATGTGTTATACAACTGAACCTTTTTGTTTGATATTTATCAACTAGATAAAGAATTTGTTTCTCTTAATATCCCCATAATGTGCAATCAATTCATACATGAATATATACCAAAGATAATATATTACTTTTTATTGCCACAAATCCATTGGTGCCATACAAATTGATCAGGATCTAAATACAAGGATGCAATAATAACCTTTTGCAAAGTTGGCACTTGGTGTAGATAAACAAATTGCTCCATAGGGAATATCCATGTTATTGGATCATTTCCATCAAACTTTATCATTTCAATATTAGGAATGATTTAATTCCTTGGTCCTCAGTTGAACCCATGAAGATGCAATGGATCATCAAATTTCGAGGACTCGAACCTCTTATTCTCAACTGATTGTCAAATTTCTAAATACGTGACTAGAATAAGTCCCTCTTTGGGTATATAAACCCAGTTAAATTAGAAACGGAGTTGCGAAACCGCAACTCCCCTCTTCTTCTCTATTCCCACCCAACTAGATGCGCCTTAATGCTTGACCAAAGGGCGAGGAAATAAGTGAGTAAGTCCTGAGCTGAGTGATTGATTGATTTCCTTCTTATCCTCTTCTTGAGTAGAAGAATGAGTAATAAAACTATGTTTTATATCATTCATCTATTCCTTCAACTCTTGAAGATCGTCTTTACTAGCCATGTCATTGGCCATCTTTACTAGATCCTATTTGGTAGCCATCATCTTGAGGTCCTCTTTACGGGCCATTGTTTTTATAATATTTTTCATTTCCTTCTCTCTATATTTTTTTTGGCTTATCAATTGAGTAGATGGTACTTCCCTTTCACTCCATTCATCAAAATTTTCACTCAACTTGGTCAAGTTGTGTCTCAATTCTCCATTTGCTTCATAAGTCATGGTTGAACTTTCAGGAGGTTTACTAGGTATAACATTTTGTTATGCACCTTTTTATATTTGATCCCAATGATGCTTAGTATAATTATTATCTATTTACTCTTTATCACTCCTTTTGAATACCCAAAATAGATATTCCAATAAAAAATTATGGAATTCTAAAATAACATACATTTTAAAACCTCAATTTGAAGATTGTTTGATGGTCGACCTTGGAATAAGATAACTTTGAAATTTTATGGAAATTTCAACGCCTCTAAGTTGGAATTGTTTTATGCACTATCTGAGATGTCTTCTTTGCAATTCCATAGGTCTGACCTAATTCTAATGTTACAATAAAAATTTATGGTAATTTTCCCAAAGCTTGTTATTTTTTCCCTTTGAGGAGAGCGAAAGTGTACGACCTTCCACATTCCCAAATTTTAGGATCTGATTCTGAAAATTATACCATAGATACTATGTTATGTCTTATTTTTTATGCAATTGGTTTCACTCAATTCAGATCTTGCATGCTCTAAATATAGCAGTTTTCCGTAGAACACCTATTTGAGAATAGTTTTTGGGCTAATGAGAAACCCTAACTTCTTGAGGGTATAATTCCAAACCTGTAATGAGTTAGATCTAAAACTCAGATCCAAGATAACTCAATATGTCCTTAGTATCCCTTGCAAGTTGTTCTATCTAAAATGTCCTAGAAAAAAGTTATAGAAAAAATTCCACTATGACTCGCTTTGGAAGCGTCCAAGCTCTAATACTAAATGATAAGCAACAAATTACCAAAAAGAGCATAAACAATCAAGAAAGAGTAGTCCGCACCTCAATAATGAAGAAAATATATGAATATACAACCTCTTCAATGGGGAAACCTCTTTATACAATGTACTAAGTACATAAGACAAGACAAGACCAGACAAGATGATTCAAATGAAAAGGTCTCCTTGATATATATGGCAAGCAATAAGCACCCCATAGTAGAGTGATTAATGTTGTGGAGATCTCACAAACTTTTACTTTTCGTACGCATCTTATCCTCCGCAAGAACTTTCCAGCTACCGTGTTTTCATGTCCATTGTTGGGTGAGCCATGATAGGCTGAGCGATATCATCATGGATGATGGATGTCATATACCATGAGCGTGTACATGCATAATATATATCTATTCGCTTCACTAATCACTATTCAGACGCCGTGTTCAAGAACGCGAATTTGAATTTCAAATGCCCGCCCTCCAGGAAAGTTTCCAGCGATGGTTCTCCACACCAATTCCCTCCATTCTCGGCCATGGCAGAAGAAGCTTCCCATTCCATCAAGGATACCTCCAAAAAATGGTGGTCGATAGTTCGAATCCTGCACAATGTGCAGAGGAGGAGCGCTTTCTAGGTTTGCAAGAAGGAAATGCATGAAAGGATGCTTGTTCTCTGCATACTACGGCTTTGATGAAGGCATTTCGCAACAACTCATAAGATCTTTGGGGTGAGCATTGTCTTGGAACATTCACTACATATTCCCATACTCAAGCGTTGCCAGACAGTTGTAAGGTATCCTACAAGGCACATGCTCCACTACAAGATCCCGTCTATGGCTGCTTAGCGCACATTTCGGCCTTGCAGCAACATGTATATGAACTTAATAATAGTATCGTATGCATTCTTTGTTGTTATTTGCTTAAATAGCTACTACTGCAGGTATCTCTAGGTCTCAAGATATGTGTAATGAATTTTTTTTTACAGCAAGTTTGTTGGCAGAAATAACATCTCTCTGCCATGTCATACTATACCCAGCGCTACAAGGTGTTCTTGTCTCCTCATTAAATTCTTTGGCATTTTCTTAACATAACTTCCGTCGGTAAACCAAACTCTATCCAATTTCTGGTCTAGTCTGGTTCAACCTGCCCAACTAGACCAGAAATGAATTTGATGAGGAGAAAAGATGTTTTGCTAAAAAAAAATGCCATAGTTTGGATTCCATATGGACTTTTCCTTCTTCCTTGCCAGTGCGTGGAATGTTCATTCATAATCATGGGAGATACCTGCCAACTTTTCTATCCTTCTTTCCCTTATGTATATTAACTCTCGCTAGCACATGAATTCATTCAGATTTTGAGCAATATTATTCAGTGTAATTATTTGAATTTGGATCATATGAGATTTCATTTTTTTGGGGTCATCATTAATTTATTGGATCATCTCGATGAAATCGAAGAGCGTAGCTGATACGTTCGTTCTAGTGGGTGTTTAAATTGTATTCCAACATGATGTATTGGGGTAACTGTTGAGCTCTCATTCTTAATCTCCCTCTCAGCCGAAGGTCAGTTGTGGAAATGGCATCATTTATCGCTCTGTTGTTTCCTGCCTATCCACTATTTTTTCTCTAGCCTTGGCATTCATAATAGAAACCCATCTCGTTTTGATACAACGCAGGCTACTCTTACAAAGCGTTTTTATTGATTTAGTAAGGCAATGAAAATAGAGAAGGTTTTATTGATTTAGTAAGGCTATGAAAATATAGAAGGTGGAAGCTATTTGTGTAATTTATTTTAATGATTTCATGTTTAACCTTCATCGATTGACATTAATATTATCATTTTATATTTTCCAGATTTATTATGTTTTACTTTTTCCATTTTTGTTCAAATCAATAGTAAGTTATATTTCTAATATATATAGGCATCTTTGTGACCGAATTATTCCCCAAACTACAACTTTTAAGTCTTATTCATCTATTTCTAGCTCATTTGCGTGATTGAGTTCAATTTCTAGTTTCATCCATTCATGCGAACCAAAATAAATTTGTGAAAATGATGTTATATGGAAAATGGTAATTATATCTATATATATCTTATGAAAATCCAATCACAATTTTGATATATATATATATTAGTATATATATATATAAACATCTAATAAAATTCCTGTTAAAATATGTCTTTTAACATACCTTGAATACTTTCAATTAGTATTAATCAATATAAGTTATTTTCAATTATTTATTTTAAGGTGAAAAATGTTTAATTAATTTATTTAAAATAGGATTATGATTGAGAAGTTTCAAAGCCATTTAACATTGAATTAATTAATATTAATTGATGTTAAAACATGTTCAATAAAAAATGATAAGTGTTTATTTTATTTTTTCATTGCAAGTAAAAATGTCAAAATCCATAATGGAAAAACCTTGTTAAAACAAATAGCTACTGTTAATTTTTGTTACTTTTAACTCTCATTTGGTGTATGACTTATATTCTAACCATTCTATGATGACTTTGAAGAGTTTAATAAATGTGTGAAAAAAACAATAGTAATTGAATCTAAAACTTAAGATTAAATATAATGGCACATTTACATAGTATATACAAGATTTATTTATCCCAATAACTTTAATTAAGAAATCCAATTCAACCCAAGTAAGAGCCACACTTTGTTTGTGGGAAAAAGCATATATATTGATGTCTCCAACATTCTTCAAGGTATCAACATTCTCATGAGAGCACTTCGCTATGTTGGCCATGTCTCACACAAAATGGTACTCATTTCTAATGCTAAAACTAATAACACTACAATTACATTGTATGGTTGGGTGATGATAACATTAAAAATAATTGGATTGCTTGGTAAATAAAATGAACATCTTTTGAATTGGATGGCTAGGTATATAGAATGAACATGTTTTGGATGTATTGCACTTGGCAACTTGGTGCTTTGGATTTAGCTTGGTGATGATACCATTAAAAAGATATGGCGTGTTAGACCTCGCTAGGAAACAATAACATTAAAAAGATTTAGATGGCTAGATATATAGAAACAAAATATGAATTGGGGCGTTATACTTGGCTTGATGATGATAACAAATGAGAATATTAAAAATATTTGGATGGCTAGGTATATAGAATGAACATCTTTCATGAAGAAAGTGAATATGACTTGGTGCATTATACTTAGCTTGGTGATGATAAAAAAAATTCAAATGGCTAGGTATATATAGAATGACACTAAATATTAGCAACGGTTATGGGGAAGGGGGGAGATAGAGAAAGAGAGGAGTATGGGAGGAGAGAGAGAGAGAGATTGACGAGGTTAGGGGTTGGGGAGGAGTAGGGCAATTAGAAAGAAACTTGGGTATAGGTGAGGAGTGGGGGTGTTGGAGAGAGAGAGAGAAAGAGAGAGAGAGATGGGGGGGTTAGTGGCAGGAGGAAGGGAATTAGGAGAGACAAAGATAGAGGGGGGTAAGGGGG
>LPNX011200861.1:151680-179951 GCA_001517045.1 Pseudotsuga menziesii
TCCAATTAAATACTTTACCTTGATCATTTATCAAATTATTTATTAATTAAAAATTATAATTCCAAATTAATTTTGTTCCTGCTTTAAATCTTTGCATATTTTAAGTACTTCTAAATATTATTAATCTACACTTTATGCATTCCCATTTTTATTTGTTTAGATGAAAATTTTCATACTCATATGTGGTGGTTCAAGGATTTTTTTCAATCCATGGTCCTCATAAGCTTCACTTAAGGCATAAGAACCTTGTTTTCCCTAGTGGACCACGGTTAAGATCTAAACACCCATACCTATTACCTATTGCAGAAAATGTTTTATGGATGGTATTTGCATATTTTGTTTTTCCCAAGGGATGATGGGTCAGATGAAGAACAAGCAAGAGAAAGATTCTCGAGTGATTGAAGCTAATGAAAGAATGGGCCATACCACCATGGCTACATGGCGACAAGGGAATGGGTCATTCTACCATGGGTAAAATCCAACAAGGGAATGGGTCAGTGCACCATGGGTATATGCGAACATGGGAATGGATCAATCAACCATGGGTACATGCCAACAAGGGAAGGTCCAACAAACTATACATACTATATGCATAGTGTAATATACACTAGTGTATATACTAGTATATACAGTAGTGTATATACTATACATACTAGTATACAATAGTAATATACACTAGTGTATATACACTAATGTATATATCAATATATATATATTAGTTTCTATACTAGTATATCCACTAGTAATATATATTAGTTTATACACTGGTATATACACTAGTGTATATATTGATATATACAATGTTATATACATTGGTGTATATACTGTTATACACACTAGTATGTAACTAGTGTATATTACTAAAGAATGGAGAGAGAGAGTGTGGGAGTTAGGGTTGAGAGAGGGAGACAGATTATGAGTTAGCGTTGTGTGTGTGTGAGAGAGATTGGGAGTTAGGCTTGTAAGCGAGAGAGGGATGGGGAGGTGGTTAGTGTGTTACAGAGAGAAACTTCCTACGGCTTGAGGTAGACCACAACAGACTGAATGACACCAGAAATCAATCCACTTCAATATGCAAGAGAGATAAATGTTGTTAACACTAAAGGATACTGAACATACCTTATTCTGGACAGTTGTAGTATATCCTCGTTGAGATTTTCAACCACGATTGTACCTGCAATTCATCCTCAACAACGATGAACAAAACAAGCATGATATATGCTAAGTGTTAGGCCTACTCTAGCATATATAAATCCAACATATATAATCAAATACAACTATATCCATCGATAACAATATTCATAGTCATACACATGTAATGGACGAGAAATAGATATTTCTAGTGATAATGAACAGAGATAATAGTGACAAAATCTATTGGAACCTCGTTGAAATGGAGAACCGAGTCCTCCACCTGGGCCTTCACCACTTCAATCCTCCATCTCAATGGTAAGCTCACAAGGCAATGGAAATATTGGGAAGAGCAGCAATGTGTGCTCAAAAGGACAAAGGGATGCAGAATCAAGCATGTATGAATGAGGAAACAATGAACTATAGTTTCCTTGCTCTCAAATTTTCTACTCCTCTAATGCATCCAAGAGGCTCAATATATAGCCCTTCAATAGGCAATGAAGGGTCGATTCAGAGCATTTTCAGGCATATGCAAAGCCAAGAGTCAAGTTATATGCGCATATATGTCCTAGTTGTGGGATGATTTTATGATGTGGAAGGTAGAAATGTGCATATAATTTATGCCTTCCTTATATGCGCATTTTTCCTTCTGTAAATGCACATATAATTTATGCCTTCTGTATATGCACATATACGGAAGAGAGCTTCCATATATGCGCATTTCACCTTCTGTAAATGCGCATTTACAGAAGGAAAAATGTACATATACGGAAGCTCTCTTCTGTATATGCGCATTTTTCCTTCTGTAAATGCGCATTTTTCCTTCCGTAAATGCGCATTTTTCCTTCTGTATATGCACATTTAAGAAAGGTAGAAATGCACATATCTGGAAGCTCTCTTCCATATATGCAGGTTTTTTCCTTCCGTGTATGCACATACACGGAAGGCAGAAATGCACATATACAGAAGAGAGATTTCATATATGCGCATTTTTCCTTCTGTATATGCGCATTTACATAAGACAGAAATGCACATATACAGAAGAGATCTTCTGTAAATGCACATTTCTGCCTTCGGTAAATGCGCATATGCAGAAGGAGAAATGCGCATTTACAGAAGCTCGCTTCCGTATATGCACATTTTGGCTTTTGTAAATGCACATATACGGAAGGAAAAATGCGCATATATGGAAGAAAGCTTCTGTATATGCGCATTTTATCTTTTGTAAATGGGTGCCCGCACAAAGCTGCTACCCAATTATGATCCAATGGGAGCATGTAAGTGAGCTAAATCAACAACGTGCACGCACTGCATAGATGCGAGCATGCGCTTCCGCTTCGGACTGACGAACCTCCACGTCGGATTGCCAGCGTGGGAGATAAGAGCGTGCATGCGCACGCGCATTTGGATGCATGCACATGTTGAGCTCACGGTGAGATTGATTAGTTTATGAAAATATCGTTCAATATTAATGAAAATTAACATAGCAGTAAATTGTATGAGTTATCTTATTGTTTAAATGTTGCAGGGTGGCATTGCTGAGAGACTTGGATCACGGAGGAGCGTAGCCCGCTCACCACTTACAGTCTCGTCTTAGGTGATCTATTTAAAATTTGAAAACATAATTTTGATATTTAAATTATGTTTTATACTTGTATAATTGCCTGTAGGAGTTGAAATTAGATTGTTTTATGCAATTGATGCGCTCGTAATACTTATTGTTGACGAAGCAGTAAAGTCCGTAATTTCATAATAAAATGCATAAAAAAATTAACATTGTAGGTTAGTTAACAAAAAAATACACAAATGCATAAAAATACAGTCTTATTCATTGTCCAAATTGCAATAGAAAGAACTTGTCTGCCTTTGGTATTTACATAATAATTCTAACCTTTGGCCTTCTACTCCATTTTCTATCCTTGACTAACCCTAGGACTGTCTATCAAACTAGACTGTAATACTACCTATTAGGCAGCCATAAGACACACCTAAACCATTCTATTCTATCCTAACCCTTTCTAAAACCCTTTCCCTAGACTCCTACCTTTCCCTCTCTGTAAAGAAAGGCTTATTCCTTTCATTTCCACACTACTTAGACCCCCATGACTCTCCCTATATTTCTGAATGTAATATCCATTTTGGATAGCCCTAGAACACCAGTAACTCATCCTAAGATTACCTAACATATTCACTATAATATCCTATTTAGGGCAGCCCTAATGACCTTCTTACCCACCTATCATATCCTAAGGTCACTTCCTTGCCTTCCTATCTTACCCACTCACTAATGCCTCACCTCAAATTTGTCCATAACCCAATTTAAAGTGGCACAAAGACACCCTTAAGGGACTATATATAAACAATCATTCCCAACCATACTTAAACAAATTTGACAGTGGTATATAAACATCCATAACTTGGAAAAATACTAGAAAAGTCCTTGAATTGCTTGCAAGTCATTGTGTCATCAAAATCCAAGTGAATATACTTCTTATCATTCCTACTTGACTGGAAATTATATCTTGGACTGTCATAAGACATTTTACTTGACTGGAAATTACATCTTGGACTGTCATAAGACATATTACTTGACTGAAAATTTGATTTAGTTTAATAGTCCCATTGCCTTGGAAACTTGTCACTTTAAAATTGTTTATCACTGATGTTTACTTAAAAATATTGTACCTTTGTCCTGGTTAGCTAAAAAGTGAAATATAGGACTGTCATAATGCTAAATGCTTGGCTGGAAATACTTTTATGTCGGTTGCAAGAGAGGTTGACTTTGTACGATATGATGATAACGTCCCATCAACACCACTAACATGCTTCAACCACATGCATAATTGAAATTAAAACATCCCATGATGCTAACATCCCATAAAAATTGTTCTTCCTTGACAAATAAAAAATGAAACAAGTTCATGAATATGTGTCTTCTATAACGATCTAATGAGCACTTGCAATTTTAACGAGCTATTGTACTTGTTGCAATTTTAACGATTTCAGGGTTAGCATGCATAACCTAGGGTTTAGAATCCATGAGGAAACCCTAACCCTAACTGAAGTTTAAAGGTTAGCATGCATAACCTGGGATTTATAATCAACGAGGAAACCCTGACAGGTAATATCCTATTTAGGGAAGCCCTAATAGCCTTCTTACCCACCTATCATAGCCTAAGGTCACTTGCTTGCCTTCCTATCTTACCCACTCACTTCCTATCTTGTCATCCCTATTGATCCTTCCTTTGGTAGCGACATGTTCTCTTTGGGTGTACAATCATGGTTTGAAGGGTCATTTTGGCTAGAAGGTTCCTTTTATTTCAGAGGATTTTCCTTAGTCATCATCTTGATGGCCTACACAAGTGCATGATGACCTATCCAAAGGTCTGTACTTAGGATATTTAACAAAATAAACACCATTAAAGTTTACTTAACAAATTCAACCCAAAATTATCTCAAATTAGCATGCATAACCAATGCTAGAGTCTACCCAATCATAAAGATAATATAAGCTAAAATTCAAATCTCCACACTATAATTGTTTTCCTCATTAGGGTTTATAAACCCTAATCATCTTTCATCATAGAAGCACATGGCATTTCAGGCAAGTATAGCTAGGGTTAGCATTTCAGGCAAGTCTAGCATGTAACTATTCATCAATTACAATAGTGTTAGCTAGGGTTTAGGATAGCAAATAAATTCAATTCATAACCTAGGGTTTAATTCAATTGTAACAATTTCATAATTTGAGTATAGTTCCTAGCATTTGCACACATTGGTATTTGCATTTGTGAACATATGAAATAGTAAGTAGTTCACATTGGTATTTGCATTGGTCTTGTTAATCTCTTTTCTTTGACATCTATGATAACATATATTCAACAATGTATATATTTTCCAATAGGAAAATATCTGCCTCTCTAAATAAAGAGTGGCAATAAACTGTTCCAGAAGAACTTTCATTATATAATAACCAGAATCCTTTCTTTACAACAAAAATCTCAATTTTTTTTTTTTTTTTTTTTGCTGGAGGATATATTACACAGGTTGTGTCTTTCAAAACTTCTCAAAAAAGGCTCATATGTTTAACTTTACATCTTCAGTTGAAAAATTTAGAACTTCAGTATTTGTGTTCATATTCCTGAGATTTCTTTTGACTCCATTTTACCTAGGTCTAGAAGTAGAGCTAACTTGGACAGTCCATTTGCTTCCATGTTTACCTCTCTGTAAATGTGAGAAATGCTGAAACCTATGAAGAATTCCAATAACCTTCTGATAGCGTTTAGTAATTGTTTTAAATGAGGTGCATTAATTTGGATCTTCCTGTTCACCCAGTCAACTACCATTTTGAAATCCCCAAAAACTTGTAATTGAGAAATGTTGTTGTTTATGGCCAAATTTAGAACTAAATGTAGTGTTGCAAGCTCCATCTTATTATTAGTGCAATGTCTTCGAGCAAACCTTGCTTGGATCTTATGATTATTGGAGAGGTATAGTACTCCTCCCGATCCTCCCAGCGGGGGGTCCCCTTAACTTGCACCATCGAAATATGCCTAAGGAATGTCTTTGTTTATCTATGGAGGGACCAACATTATGATTTTTGGCTTTTTTTCTTGGGATCTATGCTCCCTGACCCATTGTATCACAAGAGCTAATGTTAATTTAGGAGGGATCATTTTGTTATTAAAAATCACAATATTTCTAACCTACCAAATTCCATAAGAGAAAAGGGATGGGAAAGCACTGTAAAGACATGCCAATTCATATTTTTATGGTATTAGAATTGTACTAATGCTCATAGAACTTCTTTTTTTTTTGTTTTCACTGAAAGTATAAAAATCTGTATTTACCCAAAACTTTAATAGATATTGATAACAATGACAGAAACTATGATCATAACCAGGCCAGTGTTGGTGTTGATTTTGGGCATCAAACCCATGGAGTGGGTACTCGTTGGATGCGGAATTTAATTCCGCATCCAACGAGTTCTCCCGATCAAAATTTGAGTAAAAGCACAAGGAGATATGTAAAAAATACAAACAAAAAAGTAGTTTTTTTCTTTTCTTCCTCCAAAATTAATAAATATTATTTTATTAATTTTCCTTAGGAGGCCCATTTTGAGTTGAAATTTCCTCTAATGTATACTAGAATATACATTAATATAGTCTAGTAATTGAATTAGGGCTCAACATGCCACTTATTAGGAATTGAATTTGGCCAACCAAGACAACAATCAATCCTCCCAACCACGGTACATAGACTAGTGTGGATACTAGAATATACACTAGTGTATCTACCTAGTTATAGTATAGTATATATTCTAGTATATACACTAGTGTATATACTAGAATATACACTAGTGATATACTAGGATATACATTAGAATATATACCACAAATTGAATTATGGAAATTAACAAGATAATTTAATTAATTACACTTTCTTAATCCCTAATAACAAGAGTTTTTAATTAATTACACTTCCTTAATCCCCAATAACAAGAGAATTTAATAAATTCATTTAGGGTCTCAACATGTCACTTACTAGGAATTGAATTGGGCAAACCAAGGCAACAGTCAATCCTCCCAACCACGGTGCATACACTAGTGTGGACTAGAATATACACTAGTATATATCCTATAATATACATCGATGTATTTTCTAGTATATACACCAGTGTATATACTAGAATATACACCTGTGTATATTCTAATGTATAGTATATACACCAGTGTATATTCTAGAATATACATAGGTGTATATTCTAGTAAATACACTAGTGTATATCCTATAGTGTAACTAGGTAGATACACTAGTGTATACACTATATTGATACTAGCATATACACTGGTGTGGGCCAACCAAGACAACAATCAACCCTCCCAACCACAGTACATACACTAGTGTGGATACTAGAATATACACTAGTGTATATACTTGAATATACATCGGTGTATATTCTAGTAGTATATACATCGATGTATATTCTCTAGAATATACACTGGTGTATATTCTAGTAGTATATACATCGGTGTATATTCTCTAGAATATACACTAGTGTATAATCTAGTATATACATTGGTGATACTAGAATATACACTAGTGTATATACTAGAATATACACCATGAATTGAATTATGGAAATTAACAAGAGAATTTAATAAATTCATTTAGTGTATATACTAGAATATACACCATGAATTGAATTATGAAAATTAACAAGAGAATTTAATAAATTCATTTAGGGCTCAACATGCCACTTACTAGGAATTGAATTGGGCCAACCAAGACAAAAATCAATCCTCCCAACCACGGTACTACATACACTAGTGTGGATACTATAATATACACCAGTGTATATGCTATTATCAATATTATGATACACTAGTGTATCTACCTAGTTATAGTATAGTATATACACCAGTGTATATACTAGAATATAAACTTATGCATTTTCTATAATATATATCGGTGTATATACTAGAATAGTAAGTGACATGTTGAGCCCCTAAATGAATTTATTAAATTATCTTGTTAATTTTTATAATTCAATTCCCGGTGTATATTCTAGTATATCACTAATGTATATTCTAGTATCACTAGTGTATATACTAGACTATACACTAGTGTATATATTACTAGAATATATACTAGTGTATATTCTAGAAGATATCTAGAAGATATCTAGAATATACATTAGTGATATATACACTAGAATATACTAGAATATACTAGTATCACTAGTGTATATATACTAGAATATACACCGATGTATATTCTAGTATATACACCAGTGTATATTCTAGATATCTTCTAGAAGATCTCTAGAATATACACTGGTGTATATACTATACTATAACTAGGTAGATACACTACTGTATCATACTATATTGATAATAGCATAAACACTAGTGTATATTCTAGTATCCACACTAGTGTATATACTAACCATGGTTGGGAGGATTGATTTTTGTCTTGGTTGGCCCAATTCAATTGCTAGTAAGTGGCATGTTGAGCCCTAAATGAATTTATTAAATTCTCTTGTTAATTTCCATAATTCAAATCCTGGTGTATATTCTAATATATCACTAGTGTATATTCTAGTATATACACTAGTGTATATTCTAGTATCACTAGTGTATATACTAGATTATACACTGGTGTATATACTAGAATATACACTGGTGTATATACTACTAGAATATACATTGATGTATACACTAGAGAATATACACCGGTGTATATTCTAGTAGTATATACAACGGTATATATTCTATATACTACTAGAATATACATCGATGTATATTCTAGAGAATATACACCAATGTATATTCTAGTAGTATATACATCGGTGTATATTCTAGAGAATATACACCGGTGTATATACTACTAGAATAGACACTGGTGTATATTCTCTAACATTTTATTGTGATCTATGCTACTTTTTACCATATACTGAACAAATTGGATCTCTGTGCACAGTGGGAGGTATGCACTAGTGTATATTACTAGTGTATAGACCAATATATACACTAGTGTATTACTAGTGTATATATCAATATATACACTAGTGTATATTACTAGTGTATAGACCAATATATACACTAGTGTATTACTAGTAGTGTATATATCCGTATATACACTAGTGTATATATCCATATATACACTAGTGTATATACCAATGTATTGATATATACTATGTATATACACTACTATATACCAATACATTGGTATATACATTAGTGTATATACAATACACAAGTACATATACACTAGTGTATATACCCGTGTATATTATTAGTGTACACACTATACTAGATATATTGGTATGGAAGGCGCTTATGTATATGTGTGTGCATATATGGAATGCGCTTCCATATATGCACACGCATATACATAAGCGCTTTTGTATATGCACATGCATAAACAAAAGAGTGCTTTTGTATATGAGCATGCATACATGATGATCCTTCCATACATATGGAAGCACTCTTCCCTATATGCACATGTATATGGAAGCACATTTCGTATATGCACATATATGGAAGAGTGCTTGAACCTATAAAACATTTATAAACTATGTATATACTAGTATATACACTGGTGTATACACTAATAATATTACTAGTGTATATACCAGTATATACACTAATAATATTACTAGTTTATATACTAGTATACACACTGGTGTATATACTGGTATACACACTGGTAATATTACACTAGTGTATATACTGGTATATACATCGATGTATACTAGTATATGTTCATGTATATACATTGGTGTATATATACTAGTATATACACTAGTGTATATAGTGGTATATACACTACTGGTATATACAATAGTTGTACACTGGTGTGTATATACCCATATTTATATATACATTAGTTAGTGTATATACTAGTATATACACTAGTGTATAGTCATATACACTATGGTGTATATACACTAGTGTATATACCCATATACTAGTATATACCCATATACTAGTGTATACACTATATTTGCTTTGTGTAG
The DNA here is from genome assembly GCA_001517045.1 of Pseudotsuga menziesii. NCBI lineage: Eukaryota > Viridiplantae > Streptophyta > Pinopsida > Pinales > Pinaceae > Pseudotsuga > Pseudotsuga menziesii. Next base: position 161,333 of record LPNX011200861.1, read on the forward strand.
GGTGTTAACTAGGCTCTATGTGAATGAGGCTATATGTATGGTATATACACTCGTATACATTCATATCCAACTCAAAGGCCAAATATCCCATTTAGAGGGAATATGTGGTGGCTCAAGGTTTTTTTTTCAATCCGTGGTCCTCAGAATCTCCACTTAAGGCCTAAGGTGCTTGTTTCCTAATGGACCATGGTTAAGAGCTCAACACCCATACCTATTGCAAAAAATGTTTTATTGATGGTATTGCATATTTTGTTTTGCCAAAGGGATGATGGGGATTGCTCAAGAGAAGAGGGGTTAGATGAAGGACATGCCACAATAAAATAACCTTACATGTGGAATGACATGACACAAATTTAGTGCGAGACTAGTGCATCAATGTATAACTATGAAGCTATGCATTTTCAAAATTATTAAAATATGTCGTTAAAGATACTCATGATTGTGCATCAACACATATATACTGCTCAAAAATATATTTATATTCTATAAAAAGATGAGAAAATAGCATTACACGTGGAATGGCATGACACAGATTTAGTCTGAGACTAGTGCTTTCGTGTATAACTATTTAGTTATGCATCTTCAAAATTGTTAAAATGTGTCATTAAAGATATTCATGATTGTGCATTAACCCTTATATATTAATCGAAAATATATTTATAATCTATAAAAATATGAAAAAATAACCTTAAAGATGGAATGTCATGACACAAATTTTGTGTGAGACTAGTGCATCCATGTATAACTATAGGGATATGCATCTTCAAAATTGTTAGAATGTGGTAATAATATTAAATGGGTGATGGTAAATTGAGGACTCTAGACTAATTCAAATCACAACCATATTAGTAATACATACATGTAATAAATTATGGTGATCATTCTCTTGATAATTTCTAAATGAACATCATTAATTAATGATTTTCGAGCAGTGAATAATTATATCATGGTGGTGCTACAATTGTAAAAATCATCTTCTTCCCAAGTTATGATTCATCATGACACAATATCAATGTGTTCATTGTTTATTTTTCTCAACAATCTTTGTGTCTTTTACGTGCAAATCTTGTCTATATGCATTTTTATCTTGCATTGGATCCACTAATCGTGTCATTGGATTGTAAATGTGCATATTTCCTTCTGTATATGCGCATTTATGGAAGGAAGAAATACACATTTACGGAATGAAGAAATGCGCATTTACGGAAGCTCTCTCTTCCGTAAATGCGCATATACAGAAGGCAAAATATGCGCATTTTCTCAAAAATATTAAATATAAATATTTTTATGAAAAATATTTTTATATCTATAACAAAAATTAGAATTGACATTTTAGATATTGATACTATGCATCTCAAGATTCACACAAAATGAAAAGTGTAGATATTGTTTATATAAGATTTTTGAACTATATTATGAAAAATGTTTTGACATCTTAGACATTGATGCTATGCAACAGAAATAGAAAGGAAATATATATAAAAGTAGTTGTGCACAGCCATTCAATACAAAAAGAGTGTACCAGAGTATCTGTGCTTAACAGAGAAGTAGCACAAGGAGGTCATCCACTGAGTTTCCCTAAACACTTTAAAATGATTCTGATCAAAACTCTTAAACCCTGGGGTTGTATAAACCCTTACAAACTGTTTGCATAATAGAAGACATAAATACATTTAACAAAGCTAAACAAAACAAAACTAAGGATTGCCTCTTGGCTACAAGACTGATTCCTCCTCCATTGGAATCACGACGTCATCAGAGGTTACATGAACTCGGCTGCTCTGGTTCATGGAGATGAGTTTCTGAAGGTCCTCAGCAATCCTTTCAACCTGGCCCTGAACTTCATGAAGACGACTCTCATTGTCATCAATACGTGAATCTTGGTTGCTGATTTGAAGCGAGGTGTAACTGACTGTATCTTCCATCTTCTTCACCACCTGAGCCATCTCTCTATTGTCCATTACATTGATGGAAAGCAGCTCGTAAAGGCGCCTTAAATTCTTCTTAATATCCACGAGCCCTGCATTCTCCCCATGCTGTGCCATTTCACTAGCTTTTGGCCAAAGAGTGATACGAGCAAACTGCTTCTGAATAGAGAGAACAGAACTGGAAATGGCCATAGAGCTGTTAAAGCAAGCCCGAAGAACCAGAAGCTCTTTAAGCAAATGAAGCCCGCTGTCACCACATGCCAATGTTCCCACGTCTCCCTTTTTCCACCCAGTGCACCTACATCCGATGACCAAACTGCTGTCCCAATTGCCTAAAGGAGCTGGAGTCGAAACTGAGAGGGAGCAGCAAAAACACGGGGAGAAGGCTGCAAGAGCCACCCTCTCTTTCACCACTGAGCGAATACAGGGAAGGACCTACCACGGAAGACCATGAAAATTCCCTTCTCCTATACCAGAGATAACATGCAAGAGAAAACTCAGAGCGTCGAACGAACCAGGGCCAAGAAGGGATGAGTAATGAGAAGACATAAGGCGTCCCGCAGAAGCCATATTGAAAACCGAATTGAATAATGGAGCGTGCGAGGGAGTGTTGATTAAATCCCCGAAAGGATGGGCTTTTAAAACCAGAGGAATCGAGAGGGGCGGTTTCCAACGAAGGGACCACGCGGTAGCGGGAACACGGGGGGTAGGACAGGGCCATAAAGGAGACATGACGGCGAAGGAAGTGGCTGCGGAGGACGAGCGGGAGGGATAAGACTTGAAAAATGAAGGGGAAGAGGAGGGGGGGAAAGGAAAAAAGGGGGGGCCAAGTGATCCCAAAAGGAGGGGGGTTAGAGGTGAGAGAAGAGAAAGAAAGGAGGGATAAGGAAGAGCGGGCGAGAAAGGGGAGAAAAAAGAATGGGGAAAATGACTCTGTTTTCCATGGAATTGGGCATTGAGGGGCTGGAAGGGGGGCTTCCAGCACCACCAATTAAGGGATAAATTTGTGAATAGGGCGATTTCCATTCTGTCGATACTGCCCTTGCGAGAGAGAAGCTCCCCCATTTTCCAGACTGTCAGCTGCCGAATTGTTGTGCCGGAGGATATGATATGCTTCATAGTCGCTGGACATAAGGAGCTTATCTTTTTCATAAAGTCGTCGACATTTGATGGCTCCCTCATTGTATCCATTAATTAATTTATAAATGACATGCCTAGAATCCCCAATGATCAAGGCCTTGCGAATTTTCTTTTCCTTAAGAATGTGGAGGCTCTGTATAAGAGCCATCCACTCAGCTTCATTGTTGGACCTGATGCCGAGCCCCCAAGCGAATGTATGTTCAACATGTCCTCCAGGATTCAGCAGAATCCCCCCCGCACCTGCCTCCCCAGGATGCTATGCATCTTATTCATAGAAAATGAAAAGAGCAAATATTGTTGATATAAGATTTGAATCCAATCATTAAAAAAAAAATTCTAACTATATTATAAAAAATGTTTTGATATCTTAAACAAACATATATATATCAAAATCAACACTAAAATTTAAAATTTAAATTACAATTAAAAAAAACATTTCAAAACAACTAATAATTATAAATCCCATATTCTCCAAAAATATGATATCTATTAACAAATGCTATGCTAACTTTTAAGAGTACTATTATCCAAAAAATACCTTATAAAATCATAACTTTTAACAAATCCATTACCATTATGAATTTTAACAAATCCCATATTAATATTAAGAATCCCTATTATCCAATCAAGTAAATCATAAAATCATTACTATTAATAAATTCCAAAATTTATAAAATAAATACTAATAATTTTTTTTAAAATAAATATTTAAATGTGACAAGAATAATCACTACTTTTAATAAATTTCAAATTTTATTAAATAAATAACAATAATTTTTATAAATAAATATTTTAAATGTGACAAGAATAGTATTTAGTAAATAAATTTTTCATTATAATATATATAAAGTAGTTACTATGTTTATATTCATGTCATAAAAGGTTAGAGCAAATATTGAAATGTCAAATAAAAAATGAATTCAACTTTCTTGTGGATACTTAAAAACAACTATGTTTATATTCACTTTGTAAATAAAAAAAATTGATAAAATAAAACTATTTAATATTAAAATATCAAATAAAAAATAAATATTTATATATTTTTTGAATTTTCAATAAATAAATAAATAAAAATTAAATAATTTTTTTCCATTTCATAAAAATAACCTAACTAATACCAAGTTCTACTTAATTTTATAACATTTTAATTATAAATCACAACATTCTACCATTCACTAATTAATATTATCTATATTCATATAAAAAAAAATTCATTCACTTACTTATTAATATTATCTACATTCATATAAAAAATTCTCATTCACTTACTTATTAATATTATTTATATTTATATAAAAAAATTTCATTTACTCACTTCATTACAATCACTTTCCTTAAATCTTATCCACATAAAACCATGAAAAAACTTGACTTGAGTATCACCCACTTACTTAAAATAACTTACTTTCTTACTACAATCGATATAAAGGTTTACTCATGTGCTAATCATTTATAAGTCAATGAAAATGATACAATTTATGCATTATTAATCTCTCATATATAACATTTATCCAAAATGTATTTTTTTTCTCACATACCTAAAATGCATTATATTGATTATTCAGATTTTATTCCAACTCCCAAACAATATATGAGTTTATTTAAAGAGATAGTTTTAAATTAATTCATTATTTATAAAATTTCAATATATTAAAATTTGAAAAAAATATTTAATAACTTTTTTATATATAGATAAAAAATTAATAAAATTAAAAATAAGTTAATCACTTAAATTAAAAACTTTTTTTACAATTATAAAACTGTAAATAAAACCTTAAAGTACAAATTCTTTACAATTATAAAGCTATATAAATCATTAAAAATTAAACGAACAAACGTTATGCATTCATACATGGACATATTCAATCACTTGGGTCTAAATACATTTTCCCAATAAGTTTCTATTAAAAATGCATTTTCCCAATCAGTGTCCATTAAAAAAACCTGTATGAGTACACTATTCCACAATAGATGCTATGAAAATTTTAATTAAAAAAACCTGTATGAGTACACTATTCCACAATAGATGCTGTGAATGTGTGAAAATTTTATGAGAAAAGTTGTGTCATATTACATGTTTATTAATTCTGATTAAATTTCAAATACAAAACAATTTTTATAAACTAGTTTAAGTGCTATAAAGAAGTTATTTGTTCTCCATGGTTACTTGCAAAAAGCTGCTTTTATCTATCCATCATCTATAAGTTATTCATGCATCAAATACCAGTTATCTAGCTATCAACTATTTTTGTGATATGCTAGCATAGATCCATCTAAAAGAAGATCTATCAAAATGAGTGTTTTCGGCCTAATGAACTTCTTAGACCAGATAATTTTTTTAATTATTTAATCCAAATTTAAAATAACTACCACAAAATCAATACAAAGAAAACACTTATATTATCTAAATATTATATATTTTCTTAAATAACATTTAAGCAGTGATTAACAATTAAAAATAAAAGACTGTTCCATACTACCAACACCATACTCCCCACGTCTAGGAGATGAGCCAGCCAATCCTAATTAAACTTTTCCCATGCCTGGAAGATTTTTTTGGTTTGTTTTTTCCATTATTCTTACTTTTTAATGAATATTATTTTATTTTATACTTTTAAAAACTTTTCTAAATTCAAATACCTTAATTTCAAGAATGCAGTGTGTTTTGGAGAAAATTTTAATAAAAACAAAACCTAAAACATTATTCACAATAATTAAGAATAAAAACCGACAGCATACATGATGAGAAATGCTGAAAACTATGTGGCTAGTTTATTAATTCTGATAAAATATCAATTACAAAACATTTTTTATAAATACAAATATGTTTATCTTTTTAAATATCATTTAAGTAGTGATTACCAAAAAAACAAGCATAAGCTGTGGTTCACAATAATTAACAATAAAAACAAAATCTAACAAAATCTATAGTGTGATTAACAACAAAACAGACTACTTTCTGAACATTGCTAAAATGAAGAAAATAACTCACCATCAAACAATGATTATGTGAGACCACAGCATCATTCTTACCAGATTTATGTTAGTGTTATCCACTCGATCATAATTCCCAATGGGAGACCCCAGGAGTTCAGTATTTCTCTAGCGAAAATGAGATTTTATACATAATAAAAAAAGTACTAGACTCTATTTATGATTCATCAAAAATTTATGGGATGAGCTCAAATATGAGTGGGAAGGTTCCTGAACACCTCCGCTTTGTTAGAAACTGCAATCTCCCTGGTCCACTACCTATTGTGACACCACATGTTCCAGCTGATTGAGGCGCTATGTGAGAGAAGTAATCTCCTGCAGGTAAGCCTTAGCCGGTTCCACAGATTCCACCTCGAACTCTCCAAGCTGAGTCAGATTCCGGCTCCTTCGCTTTCGAACAATGAGAAAGCGGATCTTGGTTTTCTCCAGCTCTGCCCACAGCGTCCTGCCTTTGGCTCTTGGCATTCTTCCAATACCCTGTTTTCTTTTTCACTAAGCCCATCAACCAACTAACATTTCCTAGGATGGAAACAAACCTTTTCATTCTCCCTGGCCCAACAATCCTAATCATAGACTGTTATTTTTAATACACTACGCCTTTATTTTTTGCATTCGAAAGAGTTTTCTGTTGTTTAAAGAACAGGGAGCAGGGGGAGTAATAGACTCACTTGCATATTCATTAGCAGGAAAAATCGCTCTAACAGGGAGTGTATTCTGTTGGGAAGGAAGGTGTGATTGTTCGGATGGCGGTCCCCATATAGAAAATCCGGATCGGTTGTGCGTTAAAATCGGGAAGGCAGGCGCCACTAAGAACTTTGTTTCAAAACATCTAGTAAAGAAGCAGTGAGCTTCAGGATTGAACGAGACAAGAGCCAGATTCACGCCATTAACTCAGAGGCCCCTTCGCTGGCGGTTATTCCCTCTGCCTTTGTGAATGAGAATGGCATCTACAGCGTCTTCTCTCATGGTGGAGAAGGGGGGGCTTGTGCCAGGAGAAATCGTTCATTGCTGACCCATGAGCCAATGTATAGATGTTACTTTCCTTGAGCGCGGGCATTTGAAATTCAAAATTCAAATTCGTTTTTGGAAACAAGCGACGGGATGTATGTTATGAGAACACTACTAAAGCTACGGGATATATGTCATGCATCATATGCATAACATACTCTTGGTGCATGGTTTGCATGTTATCACCCATGGTGGATGGTCGAACATAGTAGCCGAAAATCTCATTCCGAGAAATAGGATATGCACGAACGATTATAGGATGTCAGAGCTCCCGCAGCATTAAACACTGTGCTGCGGGGTGGATATTACTTGCGGATATATATAGGAGACAAAGAGGTACAATTATCACTAATGGACTCAATCTACATCAATAATATAAAATACCCAATTTAAAATGAAATGAAGCATCATTTAACCCTTAAACAGTATATGTGGTCAACTTATATATATTGTGGTAATGTCCAAGCACCAATGCCAAAGAAGATATTTGACATTTTATTAAGTGATGGAACCACAAACACTAAACTTCATGGCAATTAAGCATATGAGGCATGTGTCCAATGCCCTTAGGAAATGCGAAAACCATTAAATACAAGCAAGCAATATTAATAATTAGAAGACTTATGCAAAATATAGGATCATTCAACATTGAAGTTGTTTAAGAAAGCCTAGCTAGCCACCAACCCACGTGAAGAATCAAAATAATCACTTTTCTCCAATGAGGGACAATTGTCTTATCATATGTTTATATTTATAATTGTTTCTTTGCAACCTTTAATAATATTAAAGGACAAATGTAAAAGGTGGATATTCCTCTTTAGTAAAAGTCAAATTACCAACGGGTATGGCATGTGGATTAAATGGAGCATTTATTTAGATGGAGAAATGAAACGTTTTTGAAGAGGAAACACTTTGATATCAAAGGAGCCATTCAACTTGTGAGAAGAAAAAAGTTAAATATATTGGGGAGATTTTGCTATGATGGGGATTATTCTTGTAAACTTAATGGAAAAACCTTTTTACAAATTTCTAATAAGATTAAGTCATTTTTGGCCTTGCTATTTTGAAGACGAATTTCAAGTATGGGACCTCAATATGTGGAACCCTTTTATGCTAATTGGTTGCATTCTAGAACTGTTGTGAGAATATTTTTTGTATACTTTAGATTATTTTGTTGTGGAAGTAGCATTTCTTTCTCTAATTTACCTCTAGAATTGTTACATTATATCCAAATGAATAATACTATAATCAACTGTTCATTCTCAAGAATTTTTTAGTGTGCATCTGGTTATTTATGTTTTTGATATTGTTCATGTAGTAAATGTTTATTGAATATTAAGAAATTGACATATTTGGTGCTATGTTCACATTTATGGTTATGTTAGTTAGCTTGGGCATCATTTCGCACTTTGCATCCATAGATTAGTTTCATTCCATATATTGTATTTTAAAAAACCCTAAACAATTGATCGGGTCGTAACCGATAAAATCTAAAAACCATAATGGTTGTTGGGCCATAATATGAATGGGTTTCCTATTCCAAAAGGTGTTGGGTCTAATTGGAACCTTTCACTAGGGGTAACCCATGTTCTTTGTGTTAGAAAAACAGGATCGCAGAGCAATAACAATAAACAAGATGTAAATATTAAACACAAAAACACATTACAAGAGAAACATTAATATAACATGGTTCACCCAAGATGGGCTACGTCCACACAGAAATTGCCAGTCCATATGGGTTAATTTCCAACTTATAAAATACAGACAAAGTAGGAAAACAGAAGTAAATCGACTTAGAAACAGATAGGTCGCACTTAACAGGTGGATAGCCACGACTGGGTCACTAAATCAGGAAAAACAGAGGCAATTGGGTCACACAAACAACAAAAATAGGAGCAACTTGGCCTTGTGAGGCAAGTCACGCTTTACGGGGCTAAGGCCGTGACCCGTGTCGCGCCTAACAGGAAAAACTGTGCGACTCGGTCGCGGCTTTTGTCCTGAAAGGTGCAACTTGGGTCATACATGAAAAAATCAAGCAAAACAAGTCGACAAGGGCCGAGGGGAGCAGGCACTGGTGCTGTATAGGTTCGGATCGGCCGTGTGGGGGTCCGATCAATGACGGTTGTGAGTAAAAAACAAAGAAAAACTTGCAAAACAAGGGATCCAAGAGGATTGACCAGTGGAGTCGCCAAAACTGTAGCAGGGTTTTCACCCCTACTATGTGCAAAAGCACCTCCCTTCTGTCAATGGGACAGGAGGGTAGAGTTCATGGAAGAAAGCTACAATAATAAATGATATTAGTAAAACGAAATCAATAAACAAATACGACTAAACTAAATAAAAACAAATATGTGCCAAATATACCTTATTTCTCTTGAAAATGGGCCACTGTACCCGATCTCAGAAATGGACTGCCTCTCCACAGGCTAGTTGGTACGGAGGATGTCTCAACGTACCGGATGGGAGATGGCGTGGATATAGAATGATTAGAAAAAATGGTGTGAATACTTTGAGAATAATGGTTTCTCATCGTACTCACGGAATAGAATAATGGAAAAAAGGGATAAGAATTTTCTTGATAGAGACCTTCACACTATTTTTATAATATGTTTTTAGGTTTTTTTGACATTTTCTCTCTTTTAGGGTTTTGGAACCCTAATTAGGGTTTTAAGCCCTTTTTGGGTTTTCAGCATTTTTTGGGGTTTTTTTTTTGCCTTTTTATGGTTTTTTTGGTCTTTTTTGAGAGAGAATGAAGGTAAACCATAGTTGTGAAGGTCAAAGGTAAGGGAAATATGGTAGGAAAATTATGTATGTACGTGGTTTAGACCATGTAGAGTTAGGTGAGCAATTTTTTGAATTAACAAGCCTATTGTTGAGGCTTTTCCATTGAGTATGAAGAGCCTGTTGCTGAGGCTTTTCCATTGAGTATGAAGAGCCTGTTGCTGAGGGTTTCAAGCTGCGAAGTATGGTTTTGAAGCTGCCGCTGGATCTAAGTATGGCTTAGAAGGGAAGTACAAGTGGGATGGTTTAGCCATTGTAATATTTTGAAAATTCATCGATGTACTAGATGATTTTCATGTAAAGTTATATGGAGATAGTTTTTGAGAAAACTCATATTTATTGTAATACTTGCCAATTTCATATAATATAATTTGTGGTTAAAACTTTAATGGTTGTACTTTATATTATTTATAGTGTTCTAATTAACTAATTAATGTGATGTTGCATAATTCACATGTGTATTAGATGATGATAAATAATGTATGATTCTTTTTTTTAATTTAAACATAATATCATATTAAAAATTTATATTGATTAATAATGTACACCATTAAAACTACTAAAATATAATAACCACACCTAAAACGACTAAAAATGACTAAATAGTGACCAATAAATGAGATTAATGACCAAAATTCGCATATAAAATGACAAAAAATGGAGAGATACGTGACCAAACAATGAGATATAAATGACCAAAATTCACATATCAATAACCAAAAAACAGTTTTGGTGGCTAATTTATGGTCTTTTATTACACGACCAAATTTGGTCATATTCTAGGTTGTCATGTGGTCATTAATTTGGTCATAAATGTGGCCATATATTTGGTCATTTTTTCAAATATATGACCAAATTAATGACCAATTGACAAGCTATAAATGACCAAAATAAAAATGACCAATTTTGGTCGCGTAATAAAAGACCGTAAATTAGCCACCAATGATCGCCAAACCAAAAGTGGTCATTGATATGTGGATTTTGGTCATTGTTTGGTCACTAATCTCTCATTTTCCACTAATGTGTGGCTCCATACTGAGTCGCTGCAAGTGAAAAGTTAGGGGCATAGCTAGGCTGGGAAACACTAAGAGTGTTATCAGAGTGAGGTGGCATCGAAGGAGAGGTTGTGTACAAGTGGGGGTGCTGGGTGATAGATCCAATGACTCCATCAACAGCATGGGATGCCCCCGTATTATCGCATTGTGAGGAACCAGCACGAGGAGCATTAGGTATGATGTTGTAAAGGTAACCCGATTAGGAATAGATAAGATCAAATTGTTGTGCTTTCACTGTGCTTTAAGGATTGCTTCTTCCTCAATTTGTGGGAACTCGGATGCAACATCCTTGGCAATAGGGGGAGTAAGGCTTTAAGAAACCAATTAAGGAAGATCCTATCATCTGGATCAATTTTGCACAAACTACAATGACGACGCCACTCATGGATGTGATCCATGATGTGGGTAGTAGTGTTCTTTCTATAGGATAGCATGATTTCCATGCTACCCTCATCATAACATACAGGTAGTTGGAAGTACTGGAGGAACATCGAGGCTAAAGAGGAGAAATCAGGATAAGTGGCATGGGGCAGCTTCATGTACCATTTGGCTACAACACTAGTGAGTGTGTGTTTTATTAGCCGCAATCAGGTAGAGTCATATAGTATGTTGTTGGAGGAACACCATAAGTGGAAGGACATAATGTGGTTTTGAGGTTCTTCTCCTTCCTTTCCCTCAAACCTAGGGATGTACGAAGGGATTTTCATATCCATGGGAGGCCACGACAAGTCATGACAGATGGGGTCATTTGTCAACCATGCCAAATCGGAAAGGTTGAGACTAGCCATAAATGGTAGAATAAGACCTAGACTAGATCTAGGAGGGTCAACAATGGTGTTGGGGCCATCAGGCATGTAGTTTTTGCGTGAAAATGAGGGTTGGTAGGGTTGACTTCCAACAGTAGAAGTAGTCATTGGAATGGTGTGAATAGTCAGAATGGTGGTAGAAGGGCCAATTCCCCCATGCATAAATGTAGGTATGGTGTGAACCATGGTGGTTGGAGTGGGGCCACAACCAGTGGGTAGCATACCGACAACAATGTGTGTGGTTGTAAGGGGTCCACTAAGACTAGGACCTGTAGGTCTGGAAGAATGAATTCCTAGTATGACGGGTTGAGAGGTCACAAGTCCACTATCAACAATCCCCCCATAGAAGGGGTTGGGAGGTGCACCATCCATGGGGTTAGATCGGGTAGTGAACAAGGTGGGTTCATATTTATAGGAATCTAAATCTAACTTGGATGTAGTGTATGGCTCTGAAGGTGGTGAACGACGCCGAATATGGATCTGACGATGGTGGTTCAAGGAACCAAACTGAGGGGTATGCCCCCTAAGTCTTTGAGATTAGCATGGTGGAGAAATGGTGGTGTGATGGTGTGTTATATGATTAATGGAGGCTCAAGGGTGTCAAATGCAATCTCACAATTCCAACTACAATAAAGTGTGTAGAAGGAGAGCTAATAATTAGTGGCACACAAGACAAAAATCAAGCTCTAAAATCGAACGGTAACAGTGTGTCATAGTAGGCGAGTCTACAACAAAGTGACCATAAATCCAACAAGAAACACTACCTATGAATAAAATGAAACACTAACCTATGGGGTATAAGTGCAAGCAAGTTCCTAGCTACAATATGGAAGCCCCTCACAAATCGTATCTTTTGCAGGGTGGTGAAATCCACAGTCAAACAATATGAAATGGAAGAACCAAAGGATAAGATAATCCCACTATCGAGAGGGACCTCAATTAAAAGAGCCCTAAGAGATTGGAAACTAGGCTACCTTGTTCATGACACACTCGGGTTGGTTTCCTGGCACTTCAACCCTTTATTCCTCGACACCCAATATGGTCCTCGACATGCACGAGGAGGACTATGAAGGGATATCCTTCGGTATAGAATGGAGTGCAGTATTCCAACCTGACTTCCAGAGCCCCTTTGTTGCGACTTACCCCCGCAAAGCGGGAGCCCCCCCAATAAAGTGGCTGTGACCGTGTCAACAAATAATGGAGGATTTTGGTTCCCTAGAAGACAACAACTATGTCTCAGATGTATGTGGTAAATGGGTGCTATTTGGATTCCTATCCCTAATGTCCTAACTTAACTATAATATTGTTTTGGTTCTCAAATGAGGTTATAATGTTGGATGAGTTAAGATCAATTTTAGGCTCGGCTTGGGGTCATGAACCAAGCATTTATTTTGAGGTGTGAGATGTGTGCAGAAGTGAAATGTAATCTCTAAACCCTGGTGCTCTCATACCAGAGAAGCATATGTTGAAAAATAAAGAATAATAATGAAAGTAAATATTTTTCAACACCTAAAAACTAATTCTTCTAGATAATAAGACATACACAAGTAAATGAGAACATAACAGACTTCACAGGGTGTAGGAAACACACAGGGGGTCTCAACAACCAAGCTTGACTAGGATGGGCTCAGAGACAAGGAAAAGAGGACCATAAAACAAAACAGGGGGTTGTAGACAATCAAATATAAAAGGAAACAATTAGGGAAGGGGTAGAACACAAACAGGGAGTTAGAAAAGGGGCTCAAGCACCTCAAAGAGTTGGAAAAATTGCAGCTCACACTGTCAGCAGAACATGTGCATTCGGGGTCACACAGAACTATAAAATAGTCGCAACTAAGACAAAAAATCAACATAAAAACACAGGTCCACTTAACATGGGTTTTTGCGCGACAAGTCGCACGAAACTAGGTCACAGTAGCGACCGATATTGCTCTGGAATCATGGACAAGGATGATATGGAGTTTAGATCTAGGTCACACTTATCGAGGGAAAATGTGCGACTTAGGTTACGCTTATTGGGTAGAAAGGTGCGACCTGGGTCATAGCTTTCTGTCGGGTAGGTATGATCTGGTCGTATTGGAAGTTTTTAGGGAAAATTAGTTGGCTAGGGATGGGGGGGGGGCAGGCACCGTGACAAGATTGGTTCGGATCTGCCACAGGGGGTCATATCTGTGATGACTGAGGGTACCCAAGTAGAAAAAACCAACAAAAACATTTGCAAAAATAGAGATCCAAGGGGATCGAGCTAGTGGAGTTGCCAAAACTATAGTGGGGATTTCTCCCCTATTGCATGCAAAAGCACCTACCTTAGATCAACCGGATCTAAGGGTAGAGTTCATGGTGTAAGGTATATTTCTTGACCTTGACTCACAAACGAGTAATAACAGAATGTTTTAATATTTTATGATTTTTACTCTAACTAATAAGACAAAAGAATAAGCATACCTTTAAAATGGGCCACTTTAGTCATTTGAGGAAATGGTATGTAGGCTCCCACGATCCTGGTCTCTCTTTATCTCCAACACGGGTTTCCATAGGGAACATGATCAAGGGTTACACAGATTAAACTCAACGTGCAACGTGGGATGGTGTGGCAAAAGGTGTGGGAAGTGAAAAGGTTTCTAGAATTAAAGACATTAAGGAATGTAAGGAATGTTTTTGGGGAGACCTTCACAATGTATTTATAGTATGATCGAGGCTTTTCTTACCCATGGTATTGAGCCATGGTTTTTCATAGTGTATGGTATTTATCCATGGTTTTTTACCCATTCTCATTTTAGGTTTTTTTGGTCCTTTTTGGGAGAATGGGGGTTATGTTGCAATAAATGCCCAACTTCCCTATATTTACGGGGGAAGAAATAATGATGTTTTGGACCAATTTTGGTGCAATTTAATTGTGAAGGTCAAAATGGAGGAAATAATGGTGGGATTATGATGTATAATTATGGTTTGGACCATAGAGAGCTACGTGGACAATGTTTAGTGTTAACAACGACACAAAAAGTACCTAGAATGATGATAAAATATAGAATGATCCATTTTGTATCATACCTCCCCATATTGAGAGGTGTTGATGTCCAAAAAAGTTTACATCTAAAGGAGATTCGAAAAAAAGTCCATATCTTTCTCCTAGAGTTCTAATTTTCTTTGCTTTGAAGTTTCATTTTTAGCCCACCTTGCCAAAATTCTTGTTGACCCCTTCGGTCCTTCTAATCTTCTTTCACAAAACCATGTCTTCTAAAGGTGAAGGTGGAAAATATACATTGTAAGTTTCAAAAGGAGACTTACTAGTGGAACTATGGGCATTGTGCCCTAAATATCATACTATAAGTTTCCCTCCTTCCTTTGCTCTACACTATAGGAATAAAGCCCATGTCGTCCTATCCATTATGGTTTTTATCATGTCATGATAGTTGTTAGGGTTATTGGTTTTGCATTTTCTAACTACCAATTAGGGTTAGGTTTTGGACCCTTTAGAATTTCTCTATAGTCCACAAATGAGCGGAGAGAGCTAGTGAGGCAACCACTCGATATCTTAATGGTCAAAGTATAGGTCAACTTGTTGGAAACATTACTCCTTCATATGAATTCCTATTGAGATGATCTTTGGATAGCCTCTAGAAATTGCAAGAATAAAAATCACTAATTCAAATCAAAATTAGCACCTAAAATCTGCTTGACATGTCCTTAGTACTATTCTTCCATTGTAGAAAGGACCTAGAACGATAAAAAATATAATGATCCATTTTGTACAAGGCATATGCAATCATAATTTAGTTGGAAAGAAAGACCTATAAGCAAAGTTTAGAATATGAGAAAGTGGCCTTTTGATTTTGTTCTTGTTTCAAGTATGTGCACTTTGCAACCTCCTGCCAAAAGGTTGTGTTTAGTTAGAGTGGAAAATACCTATAAAAAGAAACATGTAACCTACCTAATAAACAAGCATTGAATACCACCACCATCATATTGAAGTAGAGGTTATGAATAAGGAGACAAACACATAATTAAAGAACCCCTTATATAGCTCTCTCGTTACTCCAATGGAGATCCCTTTATTTGGGAAGAACACTAAGGAAGATGGATCAATGTGAAGAAACACAAATAAAAAACATTGTTATTTTAAATATACAATTAAAAGAAATTAGTTGTTGCATAACCTTGGTTCACTCCAACTTATGTAGAAGATTCTCAATTAGAGAGCAACACAAACTTACCTTCTCAAAGAAGACTCAACCATGTTTTCTTATAATAATGAAACTACTACATATGCATCTCATATCTTAATAATGAAACTACTACATATGTATCTCATATCTTACCACAAAGGAAGGTGGGGCATGGATAAGTCTGGGTGAGATTTGAACTTGAGACCTCCTTTACAACATTCCTTCATTTACACAGCACTTGCCAGTCAGTCTACACCCATGTGAGCAAATCCCATTAAATAATTGTCATACTATTTAGTAATATTTTTTTTATTGTAAAGTATACTTATTAAGTCTATAAGAATCCTCTTATATCTCTATGGTTGGCTAATGAATGCAAATTCCATACTCTTTCAATACTTAAATGTATATGTATTTAAGCTTGTGAGCTAACTCGTAAAAAGTACTCATGACAAATAACAAATATATTTACCCTTTCCCTCACCTATGGATAATGATCCTTATTATGAAAACAAAACTATACATATAATTTAATCATTGATATACACTTAAATTCAAACTTTTAACGAATATAAACCTTTCATCAAGGTAACCCACCACATCAACATTGCTCAAATAAAAATAATAAAGTGTTGATATTCACAATAATATATATAAAAAAAAATACATATTATAAATTTAACCCACAACAACAACTTTATATATATAAATTAATATTGATGTTTACCCAAAGTTTTTAGGTTACCTACAATTATTATAATAATAAAAATTAACGTTTTTTATATAACTTTTTAAGTTGCTTGACCTTTATCTATAGTCGTATTTATCTTTTTTACATAAATTTTACTAAAAGAAATATATAAAATAATATTGATAGTTAGCCCACAAGCTTTTAGGTTACCTACAACTTTATGATGTAGACGGCTACTTCGCTACCCTCGTCTCTATTTCGTTGTCCACATTCTCACAGATAACCACTGGAGTCTTATCTTATCCAAGGATGCATTCTAATTGGATTCAGGCCTATTATCTTTTAAAAACTTTTATGGAAGAATAGTATTGGGGAAGCGTTTATGTAATTATTTTGAATCGTTTCTGAAGCTGTTTTTAGATAATATTTTTGGCTCTCTGGATAGTAGTGGATAATCAACCATCTTCTAAAGCGGACTAGATGGAAGAGTGACTCATTTTTGTCGCAGATGACACTGTATTGGTAAACTAGATGTATGTTTTGTTAATTTGATTATGAATGATATTTATATCATGAAGATGTAATTGATTACTTTTGATTCATTTTTATTCACTGATTACTTTTTGATTCAAAAGAAACTACTATTTTTCTTCTGAAAAACAGTGAAGTCTTACACAAATGCACAAGGATAACCAACTAAAAACAAAATTTTAGAATATGTCGAAAATAATTGTAATTTAGTATTGGTGGATTCCAGATCATACTGTGGGACATTTATAGCTTTGAAGTTGGACTAAATCCTTATGTAATATTAATTTAATTTTTTTTAAATCATAAATTATAGCACAGTTTTTTAAATCATAAATTATATTTTGAATAAACAACTTTAAAGATCGGATGGAGTCGGTACGATGACAAAGGACTTACTGTTTTTTAGAAGTTAAAAAATAGATTATTCAAGACTCCTATTTAGAATTATACAGTCCGTATAGATATTTATTGTATGTGATAGAAGATTTATTACAGAAAACTTAAAAGAGTCTGTGAAGAGTTGGTAGCATGTCAACGTAAATGAAATTATGACTTCTTTTTCGTACACGAAAGATTGCTACGCCAAAGGAAGTTTATGATTCAGCCATCGGTCAATGGAACGAAATTTCGACGAGGAATAGTCTATTTTGGCAGTGCAATTTGCACTAAAAGATTTAAAAAGAAGCCATATATCTTGTCACAGAAGCAGGGTTAGGCTGGTTGGATTTTGATTTTTAGTTGGTTTAGTTTAGAATCAGATTTAACTTGTTCATTAGACAACTAAGTTCTCAGTGTAGTTTCCTGGTTGTGTGTTCATATTTTCAGACACCCATGATCTCATAATGGCTTATCACTTTCCTGTTAATAGTTACACAGTTCCACTGTTCATAATCTGAATATCTAAATACGAGTGTAGAAGTTTTGCTTACTGACTATCTGTATCTAGATGCCATGTCCAGTCCTAATTGCAGTTGCTTATTGGTTTTCTATTACCTGGTTGTAGTTGAAATGTAGAAATTTTAAATTAGCAAAGCTTGACTCCATATTTGTTAGGCGTCCACGTTCTCTATGTGGCTCACTTATCACCTGTTACCTGTTAGCTGTTGTACTGTTTGTAATCAGGGGAACACTGTCCAACAATTATGTCAATTCCAATATCAATAATATATATTATTGTTATTCAATGTATGGTTGTTGCAGATGGAGCCGTGAAGCCAGGATCCAGCCTTAGGCCTTCTTTGGCTTCCTCCTCCATGCAACAACAGTTCTGGAAATCCCCAAGTGGCAGCTTCAGCTTTGGATTTCACCCAGATGGAAAGGATGGATTCTATGTTCTAGCGATTTCAGTCACTGGCACTGAAGACAAAACACTGGTGTGGAGTGCAGGTGACAATGGTGGGATCAGAGTGGGTGACAAGGCTTCCTTTAATTTCCAGATTGATGGCAACCTTGTATTGCGCAATGGAACAAACACAGTGATGTGGCAGACTAATACTGTGAACCAAAGCATAGTCTCTGC
>LPNX011200861.1:180596-200071 GCA_001517045.1 Pseudotsuga menziesii
TCACTTGAACTTGGTTAGGTTAATTGGATTTTGCTCAGAAGGCCGCCATAGATTGCTGGTTTATGAATTCATGAAAAATTCTTCTTTGGACACATTCCTTTTTTCTTCTTCAGAGCAATCCAAGACGCTAGATTGGGATAAGCGCTTTGGATTAGCCCTTGGGACTGCAAGGGGCATCACTTACTTGCACGAAGAGTGCAGAGATTGCATTGTTCATTGTGATATTAAACCTGAGAACATACTCCTGGATGATCATTTCAATGCAAAGGTCTCCGATTTTGGGCTTTCCAAGCTTATCAATCAGAGAGGTCATCACAAGCGAACATTGACTAGTGTTGAGGGAACCAGGGGATACCTTGCTCCAGAATGGCTTGCCAACTCACCCATCACAACTAAGTCCGATGTTTTCAGTTATGGCATGGTTTTGCTGGAGATCATAAGCAGTAAAAGGAATTTCGATACCATGACCTCAACGAGGAAGAAATTCTCAGTATGGGCATTTGAGGAATTTGAAAGAGGAAACATTCTAAACATTACAGACGAGAAGCTTGGTAGAGATATTAATATTGATCAGGTAGAAAGAGCACTTAAAGTTAGTTTTTGGTGTATTCAGGAGCAACCCTCACAGCGGCCAACTATGGGGAAAGTTGTCCAGATGTTGGAGGGGATTTTGCCTATTGACAAACCACCTGCTCCTAAATCATTGGAAAGGCTTGAAAGCAGTACCAGTGGCAGTCCTAGCGAAATAGTAATGCCAGTGCTCACAACAGCCAGTCAGCCGGTTGCTTCTATGTCCTCTATGAATGAAATTCTGTCTTCAAATCTCTAAAAAATATGGAACAGAGACTCTCCAGCAGCAGGTAGCTATCTTATCATGGCCATTAAGTCTAAACCTTATGACAAGACAAGTTCTTTGTGCATGCCTGTTCAATGGAAGAATCACCTTTACTTGGTTTCTAGTGTTAAATTAAGAAAACAAGAATTATTTTGTCAGTTTTATTGTGCCATTGCTCGTATCACGGACCCTATATCGACTCCACACTTGCCTTTTGTTAGGGTTCTTAGCCTCTGAGGTCGCGTGTGTATACGAAAAGCAAACTGGATATTGCAATGCTAAAGAGGCGACTTTGATCTGAAAGCTGCATTTTCTTTTGGAATAGATCATTCAATCTCAGAGGAATAAATTTTCGTTCTCAAAAGAAAATTGTAACCAGGATAAGTAAATCTAGGAATGACGATCATTTAGCTTTGTTTGGCATTATTAACGACTAACATGCCTTATCTCTGTTAGATAGCTGAAGTCTGAGATCCTGATTTTATCAAGCTATCCCTATTACTACATAGGAGGAAAATGCTTGTTTAATAAGTTTCTTTACTCTTCATAGGAGGAAAATGCTTGTTTAATAATTTTGTCTACTCTTCATATTCCTATGGTGGAGCACTTGAGCAGGTTCCTGTTGCGAACCTGCTTTCTTTCTTTCTGTTTTCAAAATACGTCATATGTTCCACTTAGTAAATCACTGGGTTGAATTCATCAGCATAGTTTTCCTACTAATTTTTTAACTTTTGGATTCTAAAAATTCTAGGAAAATGCTTGTTTTATAATTTTCTTTACTTTTCATAGGAGGAAAATGCTTGTTTAATAATTTTGTTTACTCTTCATATTCCTATGGTGGAGCACTTGAGCAGGTTCCTGCTGCGAACCTGCTTTCTTTCTTTCTGTTTAGTAAATCACTGGGTTGAATTCATCAGCATAGTTTTCCTACTAATTTTTTTACTTTT
This sequence comes from Pseudotsuga menziesii, assembly GCA_001517045.1. Taxonomy (NCBI): domain Eukaryota; kingdom Viridiplantae; phylum Streptophyta; class Pinopsida; order Pinales; family Pinaceae; genus Pseudotsuga; species Pseudotsuga menziesii. The sequence goes on from LPNX011200861.1 coordinate 182,379, forward strand.
GGATTCTAAACATCTTAAGACAGGTAATTATCATACAAAAGTATTATCACAAATTTCAGCAGTTTAGTGCACTCTCTGATCCACCTTGATCTAGTTTATGTTTTCATCTCAAACATAGCCCTTCTTCAATTGCCCATACTTGTCTTCATCAGTTTTTCTCTAAAGCAGAAAAAAGATCTTGCCAAAAGCAGTTTAGTGCACTATCATTAGCTTTTTAACTAAATATTCTATGGAAAAGCATGAAGTGTGCAATGTAATTTAACCCATTAATTTAATTTTATTTTTATATTATATAAAATTTAGAAGTTTTTTAATTTTTTTTGGCACTCTTATAAATTACAATTTTTTTCAATTGCAAATTCATCATGGTTCATTTAGTAGAGACACCAAACTCTTTCACAAATGAGCTGGTCATGCACGGACTGATAATTTGAAGCAAGATTATCGGGGCATCGTTTACAACTCATTATCTGCACATTGAATGCAGCCCAATGAAAAGTTAAAGCATTGCCTACCCGCTGAGAAAGTAAATTATTATTGGTTCTTGGAAATTAAGATTTTCTAAAGGTTTTTACTGTATGAATATTATTTCATAGGAAAACAATGGTTTTTTCTTTATTTGATAACTTCATTAAGCTTGTGATTACAATTTTTTTTTTAAAGTCATATGGGGCTTGTTTTTAAATTCTTTTCACAAATTTTGTTTGTAACTAGTACAGCTACAAGTTAAGTGGTCTGTGAACATTGATAGATGTATTAAGCCACTTAATTTATAGAAATAGTTTGCTGTTAAACAAATACTAAATATTAAACTAATTACCAAATATTTATAAGTATCTATTTAACTTATAACATAAATATTAAACTAATATAAAAAACATAAAACAAATACTATTTAATAAAAACAAACCAAAAAAAAACTTATAAAATATAAAAATGTAGTGAATTATAGATTTATAAATAATTAAAGTGTAAATTCTTAAATGAAGCTTTTTTAAATATTAATTAAGATGTATTCAAGGTTAACAAGATATGACTACCATGAAATGAATCTCAATTGTACACTTGTTACACTCGAGTTAATCTTGTTGATTGGCTTAAAGAAGTCCAAACTATGAGATAATATCTAAACATCTATGAGTGTAATTATACATGTTTATACTCAGCTTTTTTCCGTTTGGAAAAAAAAATATACAAGTTTATAGATATTTATGCTCTTCTTGCATTTTTAAAAATTAAAATTAATTTCCTGCAGTTACTTTATGAGATTTATATTTATGTTCTTTTTGCATTTTCTAAAATTAAAATTAATTTACTAGTCATTTTATGAGATTTTTTATTGCAAATTTTAATTATCCTCTAAAATAAATGTCCGGTCACAAAAACAACCTAATATGGAGGAGATGTTGTAATGTTCCTACCTAACAAAACAATATAAAATAAAATAAAAATGTCGGTCATAAAAACAACACAATATGGGGGAGATGTTGTAATGTTCCTTCTTAACAAAATAACAAAAAATAAAAAATTGAATTATGCCCAAAAAAATGTTGGTTGTGCACATGGTTTTAAAACCATGTGCAAGGCTTCCTAAACAACCCATGGTTTTATTGTACATGGTTTAGGAGGGCCTTGCAAAGTCCTTTTAAACAACCCATGGTTTTATTGTATATGGTTTAGGAGCTCATTACAAATGGTTTTAAGACCATGTGCAATGCCTCCTAAATAACCCATGGTTTTAGGAGAGCATTGCACATGGTTTTAAAACCATGTATGGGGGAGATGTTGTAATGTTCTTTCCGAACAAAATAAAAAATATTATACTCCCCCGTCTAGGAGATGAGCGAGCCAATCCTAATTAAACTTTTCCCATGCCTGGAAGATTTTTTTGGTTTGTTTTTTCCATTATTCTTACTTTTTAGTGAATATTATTTTATTTTATACTTTTAAAAACTTTTGTAAATTCAAATACCTCAATTTCAAGAATGCAGTGTGTTTTGGAGAAAATTTTAATAAAAACAAAACCTAAAACATTATTCATAATAATTAAGAATAAAAATCGCATACACTGAAAAATGATGAGAAACGGGAAAACTATGTGGCTAGTTTATTAATTCTGATAAAATATCAATTACAAAACATTTTTTATAAATACAAATATGTATATCTTTTTAAATATCATTTAAGTAGTGATTACCAAAAAAGCAAGCATAAGTTGCGTTTCACAATAATTAACAATAAAAACAAAATCTATACTGTGATTAACAACAAAACAGACTACTTTCTGAACATTGCTAAAATGAAGAAAATAACTCACCATCAAACAATGATTATGTGAGAGCAAAGCATCATTCTTACCAGATTTATGTTAGTGTTATCCACTCGATCATAATTCCCAATGGGAGACCCAGGAGTTCAGTATTTCTCTGGCGAAAATGAGATTTTATAAATAATAAAAAAAGTACTAGACTCTATTTATGATTCATCAAAAATTTATGGGATGAGCTCAAATATGAGTGGGAAGGTTCTTGAACACCTCCGCTTTGTTAGAAAATGCAATCTCCCTGGTCCACTACCTATTGTGACACCACATGTTCCACCTGATTGAGGCACTGTGTGAGAGAAGTAATCTCTTGCAGGTAAGCCTTAGCTGGTTCCACAGTTTCTGCCTCGAACTCTCCAAGCTGAGTCAGATTCCGCCTCCTTCGCTTTTGAACAATGAGAAAATGGATCTTGGTTTTCTCCAGCTCTGCCCACAGCGTCCTGCCTTTGGCTCTTGGCATTCTTCCAATACCCTGTTTTCTTTTTCACCAAGCCCATCAACTAACTAACATTTCCTAGGATGGAAACAAACCTTTTCATTCTCCCTGGCCCAACAATCCTAATCATAGATTGTTATTTTTAATACACTACGCCTTTATTTTTTGCATTCGAAAGAGTTTTCCGTTGTTTAAAGAAAGGGAGCAGGGGGAGTAATAGATTCACTTGCATATTCATTAGCAGGAAAAATCGCTCTAACAGGGAGTGTATTCTATTGGGAAGGAAGGCGTGATTGTTTGGATGGCGATCCCCATATAGAAAATCTGGATCGGTTGTGCGTTAAAATCGAGAAGGCAGGCGCCACTAAGAACTTTGTTTCAAAACATCTGGTAAAGAAATAGCGAGCTTCAGGATCGAATGGGACAAGAGCCAAATTCACGCCGTTAACTCAGAGGCCCCTTCGCTGGCGGTTATTCCCTCTGCCTTTGTGAATGAGAATGGCATCTGTAGCTTCTTCTCTCATGGTGGAGAAGGGGGGACTTGTGCCAGGAGAAATCGTTCATTGCTGAGCCATGAGCCAATGTATAGATGTTACTTTCCTTGAGCGCGGGCATTTGAAATTCAAAATTCAAATTCGTTTTTGGAAACAAGCAACGGGATGTATGTCATGAGAACACTACTAAAGCTACGGGATATATGTCATGCATCATATGCATAACATATTCTTGGTGCATGGTTTGCATGTTATCACTCATGGTGGATGGTCAAACATAGTAGCCGAAAATCTCATGCCGAGAAATAGGATATGCACGAAAGGTTATAGGATGTCTGAGCTCCCGCAGCATTAAACACTCTGCTACGGGGTGTATATTACTTGCGGATATATATAGGAGACAAAGAAGTGCAATTATCACTAATGGACTCAATCTACATCAATAATATAAAATGCCCAATTTAAGATGAAATGAAGCATCATTTAACCCTTAAAAAATATATGTGGTCAACTTATATATATTGTGGTAATGTCCAAGTACCAATGCCAAAGAAGATATTTGACATTTTATTAAGTGATGGAACCACAAACACTAAACTTCATGGCAATTAAGCATATGAGGCATGTGTCCAATGCCCTTAGGAAATGCGAAAACCATTAAATACAAGCAAGCAATATTAATAATTAGAAGACTTTTTTTCAGAAGAAAAAAGCCTGCCTTGTTATTCATAACTGAATCAAAGACATAATAACACAGCAGTAAGCAAACAGTAATACAGTAATACAGTAATACATCGTGGAGTTTTCGCCAGGGGGAAAGGCGAGCCAACAACAAAATGATCCCATCAGAAAGCTGATTCATCATAATGTAATCTGCCAGAACAGCCACATCTATCGAGCGTCAACAGGCGCTGAAACCACAATCCAAAAGAGATCTCTCATACTTAATCAATGAACTGATATGATGGAAAAGTAGCATCATATGAACAGCCTCAGTAAAGCTGAAAAGTATCATGCGAGACCAAAATGTTCTCAATAAATTCCATAAAACTGGCAATCCCTTGAGGATGAGAGAGCGCAATTTTAGAGAGCTGATCAGCCAGCCGATTGTGCTCTCGATAGATGTGGGCGAATGACAGGTCATGAAAGGCGGCCAAAAGGTTTTTTGTCTCCTGACACCAATGAATAAGATCAGGTGGGGAGAGATCAGCTGATCCACGTACCCAATTGATGATTACTTGTGAATCACCGTATACTTGGGTAAGCGGGATCCCCATCATATGGGAAGTGTGGAGAAGTGCCCAAAGACTGAGCAATTCAGCCTTCATGTTGGTGCCATGTCCGACCCCCAGTGAGAACTCCAATCGATGTGATTCATTGATAAAAATACAAAAACCAGCACCAGCTGTCAAGAATTTAGAGGCACCATCCATAATTAGAAGACTTATGCAAAATATAGGATCATTCAACATTGAAATTGTTTAAGAAAACCTAGCTAGCCACCAACCCACGTGAAGAATCAAAATAATCACTTTTCTCCAATGAGGGACAATTGTCTTATCATATGTTTATATTTATAATTGTTTCTTTGCCACCTTTAATAATATTAAAGGACAAATGTAAAAGGTGGATATTCCACTTTAGTAAAAGTCAAATTACCAACGGGTATGACATGTGGATTAAATGGAGCATTTATTTAGATGGAGAAATGAGACGTTTTTGGAAGAGGAAACACTTTGATAGTTACTCAAAGGAGCCATTCAACTTTGCTATGACGGGGATTATTCTTGTAAACTTAATGGAAAAACCTTTTTACAAATTTCTAATAAGATTAAGTCATTTTTGGCCTTGCTATTTTGGAGACGAATTTCAAGTATGGGACCTCAATATGTGGAACCTTTTTATGCTAATTGGTTGCATTCTAGAACTGTTGTGAGAATATTTTTTGTTTACTTTAGATTATTTTGTTGTGGAAGTAGCATTTCTTCCTCTAATTAACCTCTAGAATTGTTACACTATATCCAAATGAATAATACTATAATCAATTGTTCATTCTCAAGAATTTTTTAGTGTGCATCTGGTTATTTATGTTTTTGTTATTGTTCATGTAGTAAATGTTTATTGAATATTAAGAAATTGACATATTTGGTGCTATGTTCACATTTATGGTTATGTTAGTTAGCTTGGGCATCATTTCGCACTTTGCATCCATAGATTAGTTTCATTCCATATATTGTATTTTAAAAAACCCTAAACAATTGATCGGGTCGTAACCGATAAAATCTAAAAACCATAATGGTTGTTGGGCCACAATATGAATGGGTTTCCTATTCCAAAAGGTGTTGGGTCTAATTGGAACCTTTCACTAGGGGTAACCCATGTTCTTTGTGTTAGAAAAACAGGATCGCAGAGCAATAACAATAAACAAGATGTAAATATTAAACACAAAAACACATTACAAGAGAAACATTAATATAACATGGTTCACCCAAGATGGGCTACGTCCACACAGAAATTGCCAGTCCATATGGGTTAATTTTCAACTTATAAAATACAGACAAAGCAGGAAAACAGAAGTAAATCAACTTAGAAACAGATAGGTCGCACTTAACAGGTGGATAGCCACGCCTGGGTCACTAAATCAGGAAAAACAGAGGCAATTGGGTCGCATAGACAACAAAAATAGGAGCAACTTGGCCCTGTGAGGCAAGTCGCGCTTTACGAGGCTAAGTCCGTGACCCGAGTCACGCCTAATAGGAAAAACTGTGCCACTCGGTCATGGCTTCTGGCCTGAAAGGTGCAACTTGGGTCGTACATGAAAAAATCAAGCAAAACAAGTCGACAAGGGCCGAGGGAAGCAGGCACTGGTGTCGTACAGGTTCGGATTGGCCATGTGGGGGTCCGATCAATAACGGTTGTGAGTAAAAAACAAAGAAAAACCTACAAAACAAGGGATCCAAGAGGATTGACCAGTGGAGTCGCCAAAACTGTAGCAGGGTTTTCACCCCTACTATGTGCAAAAGCACCTCCATCCTGTCAATGGGACAGGAGGGTAGAGTTCATGAAAGAAAGCTACAATAATAAACGATATTAGTAAAATGAAATCAATAAACAAATACGACTAAACTAAAAAAAAACAAATATGTGCCAAATATACCTTATTTCTCTTGAAAATGGGCCACCGTACCCAATCTCAGAAATGGACTGCCTCTCCACAGGCTAGTTGGTACGGAGGATGTCTCAACGTACCGGATGGGAGATGGCGTGGATATAGAATGATTGAAAAAAATGGTGTGAATACTTTGAGAATAATGGTTTCTCATCGTACTCACGGAATAGAATAATGGAAAAAAGGGATAAGAATTTTCTTGATAGAGACCTTCACACTATTTTTATAATATGTTTTTAGGTTTTTTTGACATTTTCTCTCTTTTAGGGTTTTGGAACCCTAATTAGGGTTTTAAGCCATTTTTAGGGTTTTTTTGGCCTTTTTATGGTTTTCTTGGCCTTTTTTGAGAGAGAATGAAGGTAAACCATAGTTGTGAAGGTCAAAGGTAAGGGAAATATGGTAGGAAAATTACGTATGTACATGGTTTAGACCATGTAGAGTTAGGTGAGCAATTTTTTGCATTAACAAGCCTGTTGCTGAGGTTTTTCCATTGAGTATAAAGAGCCTGTTGCTGAGGGTTTCAAGCTGCTAAGTATGGTTTTGAAGCTGCCGCTGGATCTAAGTATGGCTTAGAAGGGAAGTACAAGTGGGATGGTTTAGCCATTGTAATATTTTGAAAATTCATCGATGTACTAGATGATTTTCATGTAAAGATATATGGAGATAGTTTTTGAGAAAACTCATATTTATTGTAATACTTGACATTTCATATAATATAATTTGTGGTTTAAAACTTATATGGTTGTACTTTATATTATTTATAGTGTTCTAATTAATTAATTAATGTGACATTGCATAATTCACATGTGTATTAGATGATGATAAATAATGTATGATTCTTTTTTTTTAATTTAAACATAATATCATATTAAAAATGTATATTGATTAATAATGTACACCATTAAAACTACTAAAATATAATAACCACACCTAAAACGACTAAAAATGACTAAACTAGTGACCAATAAATGAGATTAATGACCAAAATTCGCATATAAAATGACAAAAAATTGAGAGATACATGACCAAACAATGAGATATAAATGACAAAAAAAAAACCAAAATTCGCATATCAATGACCAAAAAACAGTTTTTGTGGCTAATTTATGGTCTTTTATTACACAACCAAATTTGGTCATATTCTACATTGTCATGTGGTCATTAATTTGGTCATAAATGTGGTCATATATTTGGTCATTTTTTCAAATATATGACCAAATTAATGACCAACTGACAAGCTATAAATGACCAATTTTGGTCACGTAATAAAAGACCATAAATTAGCCACCAACGATCGCCAAACCAAAAGTGGTCATTGATATGTGGATTTTGGTCATTGTTTGGTCACTAATCTTTCATTTTCCACTAATGTGTGGCTCCATACTGAGTCGCTGCACGTGAAAAGTTAGGGGCATAACTAGGCTGGGAAACACTAGGAGTGTTATCAAAGTGAGGTGGCATCGAAGGAGAGGTTTTGTACAGGTGGGGGTGCTGGGTGATAGATCCAATGACTCCATCAACAGCATGGGATGCCCCCGTATAATTATCGCATTGTGAGGAACCAACACGAGGAGCATTAGGTATGATGTTGTAAAGGTAACCCGATTGGGAATAGATAAGATCAAATTATTGTGCTTTCACTATGCTTTAAGGATTGCTTCTTCCTCAATTTGTGGGAACTCGGATGCAACATCCTTGGCGATAGGGGGAGTAAGGCTTTAAGAAACCAATTAAGGAAGATCCTGTCATCTGACTCAATTTTTCACAAACTACAATGACGACGCCACTCATGGATGTGATCCATGATGTGGGTAGTAGTGTTCTTTCTATAGGATAACATGATTTCCATGCTACCCTCATTGTAACATACAGGTAGTTGGAAGTACTGGAGGAACATCGAGGCTAAAGAGGAAAAATCAGGATAAGTGGCATGGGGCAGCTTCATGTACCATTTGGCTACAACACTAGTGAGTGTGTGTTTTATTAGCCGCAATCAGGTAGAGTCGTATAGTATGTTGTTGGAGGAACACCATAAGTGGAAGGACATAATGTGGTTTTGAGGTTCTTCTCCTTCCTTTCCCTCAAACCTAGGGATGTACGAAGGGATTTTGGTATCCATGGGAGGCCACAACAAGTCATGATAGATGGGGTCATTTGTGAACCATGCCAAATCAGAAAGGTTGACACTAGCCATAAATGGTAGAATAGGACCTAGACTAGATCTAGGAGGGTCAACAATGGCGTTGGGGCCATCAGGCATGTAGTTTTCGCGTGAAAATGAGGGTTGGTAGGGTTGACTTCCAACAGTAGAAGTAGTCATTGGAATGGTGTGAATAGTCAGAATGGTGGTAGAAGGGCCAATTCCCCCATGCATAAATGTAGGTATGGTGTGAACCATGGTGGTTGGAGTGGGGCCACGACCAGTGGGTAGCATACCGACAACAGTGTGTGTGGTTGTAAGGGGTCCACTAAGACTAGGACCTGTAGGTCTAGAAGAATGAATTCCTAGTATGACGAGTTGAGCGGTCACAAGTCCACTATCAAGAATCCCCCCTAGAAGGGGTTGGGAGGTGCACCATCCATGGGGTTAATAGATCGGGCAGTGAACAAGGTGGGTTCATATTTATAGGAATCTAAATCTAACTTGGATGTAGTGTATGGCTCTGAAGGTGGTGAACGATGTCGAATATGGATCTAACAATGGTGGTTCAAGGAAACAAACTAAGGGGTATGCCCCCTAAGTCTCTGGGAGTAACATGGTGGAGAAATGGTGGTGTGCTATATGATGAATGAAGGCTCAAGGGTGTCAAATGCAATCTCACAATTCCAACTACAACAAAGTGTGTAGAAGGAGAGCTAATAATTGGTGGCACACAAGACAAAAATCAAGCTCTAAAATCGAACGGTAACAGTGTGTCATAGTAGGCGAGTCTGCAACAAAGTGACCATAAATCCAACAAGAAACAGTACCTATGAATAAAATGAAACACTAACCTATGGGGTATAAGTGCAAGCAAGTTCCTAGCTACAATATGGAAGCCCTTCACAAATCGTATCTTCTGCAGGGTGGTGAAATCCACAGTCAAACAATATGAAATGGAAGAACCAAAGGATAAGATAATCCCACTATCGAGAGGGACCTCGATTAAAAGAGCCCTAAGAGATTGGAAACTAGGCTACCGTGTTCATGACACACTCGGGTTGGTTTCCTGGCACTTTAGCCCTTTGTTCCTCGACACCCAATATGGTCCTCGACATGCACGAGGAGGACTATGAAGGGATATCCTTCGGTATAGAATGGAGTGCAGTATTCCAACCTGACTTCCAGAACCCCTTTGTTGTGACTTACCCCCACAAAGAGGGATCCCCCCCAATAAAGTGGTTGTGACCGTATCAACAAATAATGGAGGATTTTGGTTCCCTAGAAGACAACAACTATGTCTCAGATGTATGTGGTAAATGGGTGTTATTTGGATTCCTATCCCCAATGTCCTAACTTAACTATAATATTGTTTTGGTCCTCAAATGAGGTTATAATGTTGGATGAATTAAGATCAATTTTAGGCTCGGCTTGGGGTCATGAACCAAGCATTTATTTTGAGGTGTGAAATGTGTGCACAAGTGAAATGTAATCTCTAAACCCCGATGCTCTCATACCAGAGACGCATATGCTGAAAAATAAAGAATAATAATGAAAGTAAATATTTTTCAACACCTAAAAACTAATTCTTCTAGATAACAAGACATACACAAGTAAATGAGAACATAACAGACTTCACAGGGTGTAGGAAACACACAGGGGTCCTCAACAACCAAGCTTGACTAGGATGGGTTCAGAGACAAGGAAAAGAGGACCATAAAACAAAACAGGGGGTTGTAGACAATCAAATATAAAAGGAAACAATTGGGGAAGGGGTAGAACAAAAACAGGGAGTTAGAAAAGGGGCTCAAGCACCTCAAAGAGTTGGAAAAATTGCAGTTCACACTGTCAGCAGAACAGGTGCATTCAGGGTCGCACAGAACTATAAAATAGTCGCAACTAAGACAAAAAATCAACATAAAAACACAGGTCCAGTTAACATGGGTTTCTGCGCGACAAGTCGCATGAAACTAGGTCACAGTAGCGACCGATATTGCTCTGGAATCATGGACAAGGATGATATGGATTTTAGGTCTAGGTCACACTTATTGGGGGAAAATGTGAGACTTAGGCTGCGCTTATTGGGTAGAAAGGTGCGACCTGGGTCACAGCTTTCTGTCAGGTAGGTATGATCTGGTCGTATTGGAAGTTTTTAGGGAAAATTAGCTGGCTAGGGATGGGGGGGGGAGCAGGCACTGTGACAAGATTGGTTCGGATCTGCCACAGGGGGGTCATATCTGTGATGACTAAGGGTACCCAAGTAGAAAAAACCAACAAAAACATTTGCAAAAATAGAGATCCAAGGGGATCGAGCTAGTGGAGTTGCCAAAACTGTAGTGGGGATTTCTCCTCTACTGCATGCAAAAGCACCTACCTTAGATCAACCGAATCTAAGGGTAGAGTTCATGGTGCAAGGTATTTTTCTTGACCTTGACTCACAAACGAGTAATAACAGAATGTTTTAATATTTTATGATTTTTACTCTAACTAATAAGACAAAAGAATAAGCATACCTTTAAAATGGGCCACTTCAGTCATTTGAGGAAATTGTATGTAGGCTCCCACGATCCTGGTCTCTCTTTATCTCCAACACGGGTTTCCATAGGGAATAGGATCAAGGGTTACACAGATTAAACTCAATGTGCAACGTGGGATGGTGTGGCAAAAGGTGTGGGAAGTGAAAAGGTTTCTAGAATTAAAGACATTAAGGAATGTAAGAAATGTTTTTGGGGAGACCTTCACAATGTATTTATAGTGTGATCGAGGCTTTTCTTACCCATGGTATTGAGCCATGGTTTTTCATAGTGTATGGTATTTATCCATGGTTTTTTACCCATTCTCATTTTAGGTATTTTTGGTCCTTTTTGGGAGAATGGGGCTAATGTTGCAATAAATGCCCAACTTCCATGTATTTATGGGGGAAGAAATAATGATGTTTTGCACCAATTTTGGTGGAATTTAATTGTGAAGGTCAAAATGGAGGAAATAATGGTGGGATTATGATGTATAATTATGGTTTGGACCATAGAGAGCTACGTGGACAATGTTTAGTGTTAACAACGACACAAAAAGTACCTAGAATGATGATAAAATATAGAATGATCCATTTTGGATCATACGTCCCCATATTGAGAGGTGTTGATGTCCAAAAAAGTTTACATATAAAGGAGATGCGAAAAAAAGTCCATATCTTTCTCCTAGAGTTCTAATTTTCTTTGCTTTGAAGTTTCATTTTTATCCCACCTTGCCAAAATTCTTGTTGACCCCTCCGGTCCTTCTAATCTTCTTTCACAAAACCATGTCTTCTAAAGGTGAAGGTGGAAAATATACATTGTAAGTTTCAAAAGGAGACTTCCTAGTGGAACTATGGGCATTGTGCCCTAAATATCATACTATAAGTTTCCCTCCTTCCTTTGCTCTACACTATAGGAATAAAGCCCATGTCATCCTATCCATTATGGTTTTTATCATGTCATGATAGTTGTTAGGGTTATTGGTTTTGCATTTTCTAACTACCAATTAGGGTTAGGTTTTGGACCCTTTAGAATTTCTCTATAGTCCACAAATGAGCAGAGAGAGCTAGTGAGGCAACCACTCGATATCTTAATGGTCAAAGTATAGGTCAACTTGTTGGAAACATTACTCCTTCATATGAATTCCTATTGAGGTGATCTTTGGATAGCCTCTAGAAATTGCAAGAATAAAAATCACTAATTCAAATCAAAATTAACACCTAAAATCTACTTGACATGTCCTTAGTACTATTCTTCCATTGTAGAAAGGACCTAGAACGATAAAAAATATAACGATCCATTTTGTACAAGGCATATGCAATCATAATTTAGTTGGAAAGAAAGACCTATAAGCAAAGTTTAGAATATGAGTAAGTGGCCTTTTGATTGTGTTCTTGTTTCAAGTATGTAACACATATTTCATTAAATTTGTAATTATTTAGTCGATCTAGAATTTAGAAGTTCCGTTAGATTGAGTTCTTTCAAAATGAGGAAAGTCATAGACTTTGAATCCTTACATAATGTCTAGTAATATTATTTATAGTTTGTATTTAATTTTAAGTTGATTAAATTATTTTATGACATAATACCAACATTGTATTTGTTACTACAACAATTAGAAATATTGTCGTAGTAATTATTTGTGTCTTTGATGAGTATGTTGTTTTATTTTTGGAAGTTCACACCACTTATAATCAAAACAAGAAAATATTTTATAACTTTAAAGTCTAAGTTTTACCCTTGTAATGATTAAAATAATTTATGAATTAAAATAGCATCATAATTTATTGTTGTTGTTGTTGGTAGTGGTAGTGGTAGTGTATTAAAAACTAAGTTGATGAATGTTTACTTTATGAATTATAGATTAACGTGATAAATTTCTTACCTATAAATTTATTTAATGATATTGATGTTAGTAAAGCCTCCCTTATTTATTAATATTATTTATTTTAACAATCAAAATTAATTATGAACTAGAATAGCATTAGTGCAGTAGAGTTTGATTTTTTTAATATACAAGAGGAAAGGGGGAAAACCAACTTAATTAATTATTGCAAGTGTTCATTATTTATTTATGAAGTATTTGAACAAGGTGTTTAATTAAAAAGAGCATATTTTTATTGAAAATATAGATATCTTACAATATTTATATTATCAATAAGATTTAAATCATGTCTTAATTTATGTTAGGGCACAGAGGAATCGAACCACCATCGTCCTGCTTGGAATGCAGCTGCTCTTCCATTGAGCTAGCACCCTTTACAACATGAGGGGAGAGGGATTGTGTTAACACTTGGATTACACATTTCTAATCCTCTGTGACAAAGCAAAATGATGTTTTATTCAGAGAGGAAGTCTAGAATATGTTTTAAGGTTCATTATTGAATATGATTATGCACATTTGATATAGTGACATGTTGAGTTTATGTAAAAAAACAAATTGAAAAGTTAAAAATTGAATGGTGTTATCTAATTCACATAAAGTACCATCACATGAATTAACATGGAAGTTGAACCAAAATTTTCATATTAGTAAATAATATAAAATTCCTCAAAAAAGGCTTGAAGAGAATATTTGATATACAACAAACATTTAAAAGTGTTCCTTCTTGTATATTAAGAACTTGTTCAAAGAGAAAATTACATTCATGAATCATCTCCACATAATCTCCTTATATTCAGTCAAGAAAATCAATTACAACTTGTACACCACATTTATTTATTGTGGTCTTCCTGCAATCTTCTTTCTTTTGCATCCATGCCCAAACTATGGTATTAACTGGAATAGATCCAAGTCATGTGTCATCAAGGTTTGGTACCCAATATTGTTCTAGAATTTTCCTTTGGATTTTCCTGAACTAGGCTTCCATCAATCAACCTTTACATGAAGAGTCTCACTTCCATCATTCTGGAAGATATATGAGGTGGTTTTTGCCATCCAAATCGTCTCTCCTTCATCCTTAGTTCATGATCTAACTACCAACACCTTTACTTTCTCAAATTCAATCATAGGATTGAATCTTGGCTTTAGCTTGTTGCACCTGGGTCTAACATATACTAGTTCATCCGTCACATTATCAAATTCTCCATCCATAATACGTATATTACATGCAGTGCATTACGATCAGCATTAAATCTCACATGGATTAAATTGTCTTTATGATGCAATGTCTTTGATGATAATGTCTAACATGAATTAGAGCTAACATGATGTTATCACTTAATGATTGATTTTCTGGATTAAGTTATGTGAAATATTTTCAGTCCACAATGAATTTTTCATGGTTCCTGTAACAAACATGGGTGGAGTGTCCACTCAAAACGTTGGTCTGAAAAACGTTCACACAGTTTAATCCAGAAAATCAATCACAATGATGACAAACTGATAAAACCTGCACGCTCAAAATGTTAGTACTGTATTTATTGAGTATAAGTTAATATACTACTACAAAGTTGGCACCACTTTATAGTCTACACGAGAAAATATAATTATGAATTTGAATGCAACATAGTAGTACAATTAAATTTATATCAACTATAATAACGAATAATAGGAAAAACTCACTTCAAATCTTATTGCAAGTGCCTTACATTTATTCACAAAGCAACTCTATAAGATATTTTAAGGTGCATTCGCATAAAGTATCATCACATGAATTAACATTGAAGTTGAACCAAAATTTTCATATATGTAGCAAATAATATAAAATTCCTCAAAAGGTAGCTTGAAGAGAATATTTGATATATACTACAAACATTGACAACTTTTTCTTCATGTATATTAATTAGTCATTCAAAAAGAAAAATTATATTCATGAATCATCTCCACCTAATCTCCTTATATTTTCTCAAGCATATCAAGTACAGCTTCAGGATGAAGATTTCTATAGTTAATCATAATGACAAAGAGAGTTTATGGAATTAAATTGTGTGTATTGAAACGTCCCTACGTTTCAAGTGGGCACTCCGCCAATCATCAGGGGAACAAAATGAAAAGCTCAAAGTAGTATTGAAGAGATTGAGCAAAAGCTAATAATAAATAAAAGGATTGTGTACATGCATTAATGAATATAATTATGCACATTTGATATAGTGAGATGTTGTGTTGATATAAAAGACAAATTGAAAAGTTAAAATTTAAATGGTATTATCTAATTCGCATAAAGTATCATCACATAAATTAACATTGAACTTGAAGTGAAATTTCATATATGCATTAAATAATATAAAATTCCTCAAAAAATAGCTTGAAGAGTATTTATTATAACACAAACATTGAAAAATGCTTCTTCATGTATACTAAAATTCATTCAAAAAGAAAAGTTACATTCATGTATCATCTCCACCTAATCTCCTTATATCCACTCAGGCAGATCAAGTACAGCTTGTACACCACATTTATTTATCTTTGTCTTCTTGCAATCTTCTTTCTTTGGCATCCATGCCCAAACTATGGTATTAATTGGAATAGATCCAAGTTCTGTGTCATCAGGATTTGGTACCCAATATTGTTCTAAAACTTTTCCCTTGTATTTCCCTGAGCTAGGTTGCCACCAATCAATCTTTACATGAAGGGTCTCGCTGTCATCATCCTGGAAGATATCTGAGGTGGCTTTTGCCATCCAAATCATCTCTCCTTCATCCTCATTTCCTGATCTAACAAGCAACATCTTTCCTTTCTCAACATCAATTCTAGGATCGAATGTTGGCTTTGGCTTGTTGCACTTTGGTCCAACATATACCGGTTCATCTGTCACATTATCAAAATCCCCATCCATAATACTTGATATTGCATGGAGTGCATTACCATCAACGTTAACATTTTGCCTCATCTTTGGCCAAAAATCATCAGAAGAAGAATCACTTTCATCCAAGGGTGTATGGTCATTGTAGATTCCATCTAATGCATCAAGAACTCTTTTCCAATAATCTAGTTTTTCATTCCATTCCTCTATAACAATTGGTGAATTCTCATTGCCAATAGTCTCTTTCCACATTTTTATGTATGATGTTATTCCTTCCTTTAGTTCTTTTAAATATGCATCATTGTCTTTGGGACGTAAGAAAGATGGCTTCCCTGTGGGCAATATAAGTCATCCTTCATCATCTATATTCCACAACTCCACTGGTTCTGACCACTTAATGTCTCTGATGGATTCTTTATACCTCATAACTGGAACATCATTGAGTACAAGGAATTGGAAGTATTGGACATTAAGATGTCCAACTGGTGCATTTTTTCCCTCCTTGATGTACCCATTAAGAAAACTTTTGAAGTCATACACTTTGTCAATAAGTTTAGGTGGAAACACCTTTTTTTCTTCTATTGTGCGATATGTATCCATCATCTAAGGTAAAGAATATCTATCTTTACTTTTCAAGTTGGAAGACATTCTTCCGTAGGTTCCATCTATGTCTTCATGGATGTGACCCATAAGCAAGAACCCAACCTCAATAGTGATGAAGACACCAAGTGCAGTTAATAGTGATAGAAACATGAAAACATAACGATTCTTATTATCACTAGCTGCATTGTCCATCTGTAACAACAAATGTGGAGGAAGAGGTTTAAAATCAAGATTTTGATTTGTTGAGCTTCCATTTAAAGATAGGAAAGCATCCTTGTACACTCTACATTTTGAGTAAATAGAGTTTTGAAGTAATGCATTTGAAAGTGTGTTTCTTGAACTTCCACTCTCATAAAGCAAATCACCATACATATCAAGGTGTGGGTCTTCAAGGTCCCTCAAGCACTTTGCAAGAGATGTAATGGTAAATTGTGATCCCATGTGTACAAATGGTAGGGAAAAATGACCAAAACCTCCTGTGCTATGCCCATGTGTTAGCATACCTATCAACGACAAACCCAAGTTTGTTCTTGCAACAAATTTTGATTTGACACGTAATCTTGGGATTGAAGTCTTTGCTTTGTCCATTTTATCATGGATAATGCTCAAGTATTCCTTTGGATACCGCTCTGACATAATTCTGTGGGCATAGTAGGAATATCTTCCACACATAACAATCTTGTTATGTTTCTTCAGTCTAGCTCGTGCCTTTTCTTTCAGCTCTTTTGTAGTCACTATCTTCATCTGTGCTTTCAACACGATACATTCACTACATTTACTGAAGTTAGTGTTATTTGAGAATGCCACATCTGGAAAATGAGTATTCCAAATCTTGCTCATTGTTGGTTGTGATATTGATGGAAAATTTAGCTCTTGAAGAGCCTCGTTGATCTCTTTTAACAAATAACTTTGGGTGTACGTTAATGGCATCAATCTTAAAGGAATAGATGTTCCATGTTCTTCAACTCGTCATGTTTGGTTCGGTGAAAAATATGAATTATCCATTACAATTTTGTGCAATATTTCTATGGTTGCCACAGTATGTGCACGTGGTTTGCATTTGTTGGTGTTACCATGAATTCCTTTGACATGTCCTTGTTGGAAATTATGTTGGTAAGTATAGAAGGTACTTTGAGGAATATTATGTATCTTGTACCATGCTTTCTTACTAATAATATCTCCATTAAACCTCATGTCCTTTGCTTTCCTAATAGTAGGAGGTAGGCCATGGCCATGGCTCTTTGACATGATTGTGTTGGAAAGGAGTGAA
>LPNX011200867.1:0-26212 GCA_001517045.1 Pseudotsuga menziesii
TTTCAGTTTATTTTTGTTTACATTATTGAACTGCTACTAAGGATTCCAGATTCCTTAGTAGGTGCTCATCAGCACAAGCTAGGGTGAAAACCCTAGCTACAGCTGGTAGTTCTGCTGGAGTCTCTGCATTGTTCTCCAGCCTTGCCATTCTGGCATTCAAAACTTCAAGAACTTCCTGGGATCTGTCGACGAAGTAGGAGGAGGTCTCCATGATTTCCCCTAACCGGTTGTCAATCTGAAGGACCTTACACCTTTCCTCCTCTAGAGCAATCTGTAGTTGGAGCATCCTAGATTTCTGGGCTAAGATATGTTCTTTGAATGGCTGGAGCAACGAAGAGATCTGTTCCTGATGTTCCTTTATCAGATCTTGGGAGTGCATATCATTGGATGTCAAGATGATCTTCTGCTGCTCTTCTAGCTCCTCCACCTTTGCCAGCAACCGCTCCTTCTCCTTCTTCAACTCTTGATCTTCTGCTTGCACTTGCTCAAGGTGTTCTTATGTAGTCTCCTGCGCCTGTCTCTCTTCATGTAGGGCCTGCAATTCAGCTTCAACAGTCTTCATCTCCCTCTGTAAGTGTTCAAATTTCCGCTTTAACCTGCTTCCTTCCTCTCTCTCTCTTTTCAGGGTATCCTTCAGCTGAGCAGAAGATTTCTTGTATGACTCTAGTTCAGTCATCACCTTATCTATGTTATCCTCTAAAGCATGTAGTATTGCAGTCCCAGCCCTTATGGTAAGCCTTGGATATAGGTCCGTTCCTAGCATAACAACAGTATCTGTTATCATTTTTCCAGGCATACCTTCTACTTCTACCTTCCTTTCCGTCCTTTTCATTATTCTCTTGGTGGCCCTATCATAATAGACAGTATTGAAGTCGGGGACTTCTTCACCCTTTTTTTGGATGAAAGGCACTAGCTGGAGCGAAGGGGCCACAGGGGTGCTAGCAGCGGGTACTTGAGAGATCTGCACCTCAGGGTTTTCCTCCTCCTGGGTCTTCCCTGCTGTTGTTTCAGAAGCTAATTGCTGTGTCAACTTTATTCTTTCAGCTTCCTGCTCTCGGAGCTCCTCATCGAGCTTTCTCTTTGCTTCTTCAGCTGCTTGTCTAGCTGCTTCTTCTGTTTCCTTGGCTGCTTCTTTTGCTTTCTTAGCTGCTTCTTGGGTAGATTTTCTTTTCTCTTCTTCTCCCATCTGCAGCCATTCTGTAGCCTCCTTTTCCAACCTCTGAGCTTCTTTATTTCTTCTTTTAATTCCTTCTTCATCCTTTGCCTGTTCATCACCTTTCCCACCTATGGTAGTGATTTTCTTCTTAAAACTTCTGTTCAGTGCGGTCATGTTTGGGGCATTCCGGAAGATAGATTCTTCCTTATCGAAATGATGGGTATATTCGAAAAACACCTTATGCTCTTTACAGTGCTCCACAATTTTACCGAGAGTATCATTTCGGTGGAAAGGCATCTCACCAAAATGGAACTTCCCTAGTTCCTCTATGAATTCGGCAGCTTGTTTCACCCTGGTGAATTTGTAGCTACCTACTCTGAATGGTAAAGGAGGGTATGCAGTCTTCTTGTGTTGGAACAATAAACTACCTATTCCATCAATGAACACCTTCCTGACTGCCTCTTTATGGACTATATAATCCGTTGCATATTTGGGCAGCAGTAAAGGTGTCTTTGATCCTCCATACATTCGGATGTACATGCCATTTTCAGTGAAGAAATAATCAGCGTATTCTCCTATTACCTGCATGGCACCTTCTGACATACAGTCACATTCCTTCAGGAAAATGAGCATGTAGAGTGGCATAATGAAGTGCTCGCAGACCTCTCTGTAATGGCTATGGTACTGGTGAGCCCATAATGGTCTATAAGCGGCATACACATGCATTCTTTCCCTGTCCCAGATGCATTTGAGACCGGGGAAGGGCTGGTTACACAATATGCAATCTATCAATATTGAACTCATGTAAAACTCAGACCTTTTCTGAGCTTCTCCTCCCAAGGCTGCGGCCAAGCAAGAGGACAGACTACTTGACACAAGGCTGGCCCAATTGAAGACTGTTCCTTGGGTTGCCACATGAAAGATAATAGGTATCCATTCAAGCTTGAAGAGTCTGCCATGAGCTCTTCCAAAGATTCTATTAAGCATCAGCGCTATAAACCTGTAGGGAGCCCTCAAGCTCGCTGTATCATACTCATCGGTCTGTCTATATCCGTAGAGCTTTCCTTGCAAGAGCATTTTCTTAAGAGTTTCCACCAGGTCCATTCTGATGCTGTCCAGCCAATCGTCAGATAAGAAAACCTGGGCTTCTGGTAGGTGATAGGCCAACGCCACATATCTAGGGCTAAATGCAGCATAGCGCTGTCCTTCAACGTTTCCTATGATCATTGTGGTTGTATTTACATGGGGCAAAATCCATCCAATTACCTCAGAGCATGGGAACAACTCTGGTCTGGTGGCAACTTTCATGATAGAAAACTTCTCTATGTTAGCATAGATAGATTCTTCTTCGAGGCCCGTGTTGGGAACCTCCCTGCGGGAAATCAATCTGTATATTTCACCCCATTTGTACTTGGGCTCAACACCAGCAACACATTGGGTGTCTTCATATATGTATTCAGTCTTTGTCTCAACTTCTGCTTCTGGTACTTCTTCCACCACTGGGGCCTTCTTCTTTTGTCTTTTGGACATGATGGACTTGACTTCTTCCTGCCATATATAACATTGTAATATTGAGATATTCAAGGTGCATACATTTACATGACAGTGTGCAGCATTTTGGTTCTTTCTATGTGTATCATGGTAGCAACTATTCGATGAAACTAAGATATAAGTTTGCATAACTTGACTGACCAAATGCACACTATTTAGTGCTCTTGTCTATATCTCAGCATGATGCAAAACATTTCTGTATAATATTAAAACATCCCATCAACCATCTTCTAGACTGCAATAAAATTACATCCATATGCAAAGTGCCATTTTCATGTGTTTAATGTGATAGCAAGTAGAGAAACAAATGCATGCATGTACCACCCAAAAATGCCCTGACTATCAGAACTGCTGAAATTGGTGCGCAGTATTCCATGACCTTATCTATACCTATCATGAAGCAAAATCAGTCCTGTGCAATAAAGTGGGAAAATACTACTGCTGCATGATACTAAAACTTTATCAATCATATTTGAGCCGACATTAAATCTACATTACTTCGCAATGTGCCTTTCCTCCCATGAAAACAATTCGTAAAGCAAATGCATGTATCTCAAGTGCAGGTGAAAATGCATTTTTCCAACATCGAACATCTTTGACGACATAGCTTTAGCAAGGATAAAAATTGGCAATGACTTATGCTGCTCGCGGAAAGATAATTACATTAACCCGGCTATGCATTTCGCTTTCTTTGGGGACTACTGCCACTCTGCTGTACTAGGCAAACGGGTAAAACTACATGCGATGTCTATGGTGCTTATGACTCTGCGTTTTAGGTTAATAAAACACATCCCGTAGCAGATCACGTTCAACCAGCTAGGGTTATAGAACGGCGTGGAAAAACAGGTGCTCAAGGGTGTGGGAAATTTTTTTTTTTACTCAACAAAGGGGAAACCACCACATGCCATAAAAAAAAACACCACAAACCCTCCCCCCACTTGTCATCATCACACTTGGGGTAGCTAGGTGCAGGCGGCGAATCGGCCGCCTGCACCAAGCCTCCATCTACTCTATGCGGGGCTTGCAAACAAAGGCCATGGGCCAAAACAATTCTTTCGCGGGTTTAAAAAAAAAATAACGCCCCCCAACCGCGAATAGTGGTTCCACAACAGACTCCCCGATATATAGGTGCAAAACGCAGGGTGGACAAGAAGAAAAGAATACGACAAACCTAACCATGGGTAGACCCTTGTACGTATGTGAAATAGGGTTGGTAAAACACCTAACCGCAGCAAACATCACAAAAAAACCTTGAACAGAAGGAGGTATGTCAAGAACGGCCTACCTGGCAGCGACGCGTAACTGATGGGGCGAAAGTGGTCAGGCTTCCTCAATTGACACCTGGGCGCGAGTACCGGCACGGTGGTCCACAAGCTTCGAGGGGTCGACAGCGCAGGACGATCATGACAGATCGAGCAAACTAAAATAATAGAAAAATCCACCTCTCTTCTCCCTATATAAAAAAATGTTTTGCACGTGTGAAGACTTAATGGGTCGGACGAGAAACAATTCTGGATTGGAAGGTGAGAGCTCAAAACCTTCCGCAATGGTGGAAATCCACAACATCAATCCGTCTGCAACGGTGAGCAAGGCACGCGAAAATAGTGATAGGACGTCGGCTTCCTTTTGGGTTGGAAGTCAACAGCTTAAAAACTTCCGCACGGCGGACACTCATAACAAAACCGTCCACAACGGCGGAGAGAGCGACGGTAAAAGGCTCCGATGCACAGCCAACAAAAAACCAAAAACATAAGTCGGAAAGAAAGAGAAAGTCAAAACCTGAACTGATCCGCAACAGTGGAGGCCAGAAGCGAAGATCCGTCTGCAACGGCGGACAAGGAAATAATCGTCGTAGAACCAAAAACCATCCGCAATGGCGGAAAAAGACAAGGCACAGACCTCCGCAATGGCGGGAAATTCAAATGAACCAACTTCTTATTTAGAATGAATTCAAAGGTATTTAAAAGGAAATGATAAGCTCGATTATGCATGTGATTATTTTAAGCATTAAGGAAAACATCAGATCGATTGATAGAGCAACCCAAGCGCTGAAAAACATTCCAAAAGTCATTAGACCGAAATAAGGAAGAAAATCGAACTAATTCAAAGTAGAGGGGGGTCCTAAATTTTTTTAGAATTTTGGAAAATTGTTGCAGCTGCAACAATTGGCGACTACCTGGTGAACCCCAGAATTCTGAATTAACTCTTTTCCAGTGCAAGACCATCTGAATAAAGTTGAAATATTCTAGATGTCCTTATCCTCGGGCTGGCCAATTTAAGCATTTAAACCATTGAGAAGTAGTCTATTCTTTGGGGAAAAGGTAACACAGAAATATTGCTAGTTTGAATAACTCTTTTGAGGCCAAATGGGTGAGGTTTATTTTTCCTGTCCTTAGGTAGTTTCCAGCTCGGACACCACAGGATTGCAACATAGTGTAAACAGTATTATCCGTTTGTTCATCATTCCCATGCCAACTGCACTTTTGTGCCTTCTGAACTTTAGTTCTTTTGATATGAGTCGTCCTGCAGGCCTTTCTTACTGAATTTTAATTCAGGATCCTCTATCCCATAGTGCCCTTTTGTGTGAACAATATACTTCATATTTTAATTCACGGACGGAGAGGTTCTTGTGGCCATTTAGTACTTCATGCTTTGATATTTTGCTTTGATAGGTATTGCTTTCTTTCTTTCAGGAGTTTTGACTCTTAATAGCTTTTATATTTTCTGAAATTATGGCATGGGCTCATTTATATATGATATACCGTTTGCCCCGCTTCCTCTGCGTGGGTCTTTTGCTGTCACCCCTTTGGGATTTTAAGATGTGAGGTGGATGGAGCCTCGAAATAGTATTCCAGACCTCTTTTACTTCTGAGTTATTTACAGGGGTTAAGTAAGACTTCAATGAATGCATTTCCAGTTGGGAAAACTGCTACTACAAGACATTCTATACTTTAAAGCACAGTCTTTCACTCAAGATCCCATTTAATAAAGAACCCTGATGTTTCCATTGCAACCAAAAGTTTGCCTCTTTATTGAAAACCAAAAGAAAAACTAGCAAAGCAATAACTCAAAAGAAAACAATATTAAATCAATTAGCAAAAGAAAACAACCTCAAGCATCAAAGAAACAAACAATTTATTTATGTACAAAGCAAAAAGAAAGAAAAACTTGGCCCACTCCTGAAATTTATATTTTTTTAAATCTAGAGGGTTAATGGGTGGGCTGGATCACAGACATGGGACACCTAACCATGGTCTAGCTGTGCTATTTTTGAAACTGAACCCATGTCTACAATTCTATAATCATCTTTTACAGCCTGAGGAATTTGAAGGAGCTCAAGCTGAGTGTCAGTCATATGACTAGCCTTTTTTGGAGTAATATGTCTTAACTCAAACTCAGTCAGATAATTTCCCAGAACAGACTCAGCAGATTCATTTCCCTCTCCTAGCTTAGTGACATTGTGCTTCAAATAGGGCTCTCTTACTATCTTAATCAGGTTTGGGCTTCCCTTCTGAGGTAACCATAAGTGAGACCAATCTGAAGCAAAATACCCATTCAGTCTTTCTGTCCAATCTCGGTTCAGGATCATTCCATAGCCATCAGGTATGTCTGCTACTACAATATCAATGTAGTGACATATCCTTTCATTTGCAAACAACCGAATCAGAACATTTTCCATCTCCCCCACTACTTTGACACTAGTCTTGTCTAGTTGAGTGACGTCCCAAAGAGTAGGTTTTAGCTGCCCATTAAGTTTTTTACAAACTTCCAGAGGCATAACATTCATCGATGATCCGGAGTCTACCAAACAATTATGCACATTGTGATTCAGCATCTTTAGGGTCAAAAGGAAAGGTGGAGTGTTAGTTTTCCTTGTCCTGATTAATTCGATCTTTTCTTCCACAGGTTGGTTTTTTGGAGGCATCTCCTCTTTAAGTTTGTCAGCTTTTTCTTCCTCATCATCGTCCATAGGTTTAGCAGGTTCAACGAGTGTCTCTATTTCCTGTTTGCAATTAGTGGCTTTAGGTGTGTCATCTTTAACATTCAGGGCTACCTGTCTCTTGACATTTTCTTGCAGACTTTTAACCTTTGGAAGTATTACATTTCCCTTAATTTCTAGGTTTTTATCTTTTGTGGACAGAGGTGCATATTGAGATTTGAGGGCGTTTTCCTCTATGTTTAAAAGCGAAACACCATTCCATAAGAGCATGGCATCATCATCTCCCTTCTCTATGGTCTATTCTTTTCCTCCTTTTTCATCACTGTCTTCAGTCAATTTGGAGTCCAGCAACTTATTCATTACCAAAGACATTGAATTCAACCATTGAGGGCACTTCTTCTCAGAGTGAGGTTGCTGGTGAAAAGTACAGAAATTATCCCCCCCTATCTCTGTTATATTTATTGAGGCCAAGTTTGGGGAAGGGATTTTCCATTGGTTATTATCCTCTCTTTTCGGATAGTAGGGTTTATAAGTTTTCTGAATGTCCCTTTCTTTTTCTAGGTCTATTATTCGGTTGTAAAGCTTCTGCATTGTTTTCATCATTCCCTTAAGGTCATGTGAGTGTTCCTCTTTGGGTTTGGACGAAACCAGAATTCTTTTATCTGCAGTTTTCTCTCCAGGTAGATCAGGATATTCTTCTAAACTTTCCCTCTCGGCCTCTACTCTTTCGTCCTCTTCATAAGTCTCTATCAATGTGGGTTTGGCTTTCATCTTGGCGAACATATCCAGCTCAGGCCCTAGGGCTGATGTATAATACTCAACTAAGACCTTGTCTGAGGGTCTGTCCGCTTCAGAGAATTTCTTTAGGTATATTGAAAATTGCTGAGTGAAAACATGTACTTTCTCATTCTTCTCTTTTCTTAACAAACCAAGACCTTTCATTAATGAGGCATGTGTTTTTTGGGTGGTGTATTTACTTTTGAAAACCTTCTCGAAGGTGTCCCAATCAGGAATAGAATTTGCAGGTAAATTGAAATACCAGGATGCTGCTGCTCCTTTAAGGGTGTGAGGAAACAATCTACAGACAACGTCTTCATACTCCCCAGCCCTTAATCTTTCTAGAGCCAAGTAAAAACTTTGCAAGTGGTCATCTACAGCCATTATTTCTTCGAGATTAAACTTAGGTAACAGCTTGTCAAAGGCTTGAGGCAGGTTATGCAAAGGCGGTGTGAGGTTCAAAGGAGTTCTTTCTCTCCATGCAGGCACTGGGTTGGGGTGATTTACATTCATGCTAGCCATAAGCGCAGCTGCGAGAGCGAGAGTCTGAGAAAAGAACAACGCAGGATGAGAATAGGCTTTCTTGCTTCAAGGTATAACCAGAACCTGTGAGTACATGGGTCAGGCTTAAAGCTTCAACTCTCTGCTGGTAAGGTAATCCTAGGAAAAGTAATTGTCCATGGCCAGCCATGCACTGACGACCCTCCTTCTAGCGCCAATTCTGTTGGGGCCTGGAAAATCGCAGGCGACAACAGTAAAGGATTCTCCCCAATCAACGTTCCCAACTAGCCCGTTGACTGTTTGGTGTAGGGAATCCGTCCGGTTTGCGGTCCAGCTACCGTAGGTCAAGGTAACAAAACAGAGGGTTTTACCGGTTGCGGCTTGGTCCACCGAGTTTTTGTAATTTTGACTTACTGTATGCAATGCAAATGCCTAACTAACAAATGCATGGTGATAAAGATGCAAGGAACTACACAATGTGATGCGCAGGTTCTTACCTCTCGTCTTAGGTTCACAAACATCTAAATCACATATGCAGCCATGAAGTAAATCAATTAACTATCTAATCACCTATATATCTATCCCCGGGGATCCAAAAGAATGATTATTTGTGAGTAATGCGTTATTTCCATGTATGATAAACAAAAATTACAGATAGCTGATATTCATATTTACAACACATGAATGAGAAAAATATTCTAACAATCAGATAGCTAATTGTTATATAAGCAACATACATTACTCTTGGTGAAATTTCCACAAAAATAAATCAGAAATCATTCAACAAGACATAGGCCATAAAATTGGAACGATCTCACGATTCATGGATACAAGCTGAAAAATAAAGTAGTTCATCTTTCCGCCATCCATTGCATAACATTAGGAAATTTCACATCCCCTTCTCCAATAGGAAAACTGTAATTTTTTATTGCAAAAGGAAACATTTCTTCTTATAATATGTCTTCCAGTCTTACTGGGGAAAAATCCCCTCTTCTCTTCTTAGTCTATTACATTTATACAAAAAGAGTGAAATGGTTGGGCTGCCCAAAGTAGCCTTTGGGCTTCCCAACCTTTCATTTTCCCAACGCTTTAATTTTTCCCAACGCTTTACTTTTACAAAATATTACAAAATATAAAGATGACCCATCCCCTACGAAGAGGGCCCAACTTGGCTTTCTAGGAACTTCTTCCACGCTGCAGCCTCACTAGGGATGCCTTCAAAAGTGCTAGGCTCCAAAAACTGAATATTTATCTCAAATTTCTCGGCTTGATTCTTGATAGCCTCGATCCTTGCTGGGCTCAAACGAAGCTGATATTCCAAAAATTGTACACTAACGGCTGGGTGGCCCACCTCATTCTTCAAAACTAGGTCATCAATAGCCTTGATCTGTTGTGTTCTGGCCTCTCCATCCTGATATCTACTCTGCAATATCTCTATGAAGGTTTCATGGTCTAGGAGCTCATCAAGCTTATGCTCAGCGTCTGTCTGAGACCGGTTAAATGTATTAAGGATCCTCCTGAAATATTCTGAGCATGCTCCCTGAGTCCTTTTGACGGTCTTCTTGAAGTCTTCCATAGTGCTGACAACGAACTCTACTAGGTCATGATCTCTTTTAAGGGCTTGATGGTCTTTGGCTGGTAGTTCTGCTGGAGTCTTTGCATTGTTCTCTAGCCTTGCCATTCTGGCATTCAAAACTTCAAGAACTTCCTGGGATCTGTCGACGAAGTAGGAGGAGGTCTCCATGATTTCCCCTAACCGGTTGTCAATCTGAAGGACCTTACACCTTTCCTCCTCTAGAGCAATCTGTAGCTGGAGCATTCTAGCTTTCTGGGCTAAGATATGTTCTTTGAATGGCTGGAGCAACGAAGAGATCTGTTCCTGATGTTCCTTTATCAGATCTTGGGAGTGCATATCATTGGCTGTCAAGATGATCTTTTGCTCCTCTTCTAGCTCCTCCACCTTTGCCAGCAACCGCTCCTTCTCCTTCTTCAACTCTTTATCTTCTGCTTGCACTTGCTCAAGGTGTTCTTGTGTAGTCTCCTGAGCCTATCTCTCTTCATGTAGGGCCTGCAATTTAGCTTCAACAGTCTTCATCTCCCTCTGTAAGTGTTCAAATTTCCGCTTTAACCTACTTCCTTCCTCTCTCTCTCTCTTCAGGGTATCCTTCAGCCGAGCAGAAGATTTCTTGTATGACTCCAATTCAGTCATCACCTTATCTATGTTATCCTCTGAAGCATGTAGTATTGCAGTCCCAGCCCTTATGGTAAGCCTTGGATCTAGGTCCGTTCCTAGCATAACAACAGTATATGTTATCATTTTGCCAGGCATACCTTCTGCTTATACCTTCCTTTCCGTCCTTTTCATTATTCTCTTGGTGGCCCTATCATAATAAATAGTATTGAAGTCAGGGACTTCTTCACCCTTTTTCTAGATGAAAGGCACTAGCTGGAGCAAAGGGGCCACAGGGGTGCTAGCAGCGGGTACTTGAGAGATCTGTAACTCAGGGTTTTCCTCCTCCTGGGTCTGCCCTGCTGTTGTTTCAGAAGCTAACTGCTGTTTCAACTTTATTCTTTCAGCTTCCTTCTCTCGGAGCTCCTCATCGAGCTTTCTCTTTGCTTCTTCTGCTGCTTGTCTAGCTGCTTCTTCTATTTCCTTGGCTACTTCTTTTCCTTTCTCAGCTGCTTCTTGGGAAGCTTTTCTTTTCTCTTCTTGTCCCATCTGTAGCCATTATGCAGCCTCCTTTTCCAACCTCTGAGCTTCTTCATTTATTCTTTTAATTCCTTCTTCAGCCTTTGCCTGTTCATCACCTTTCCCACCTATGGTAGTGATTTTCTTCTTAAACCTTTTGTTCAGTGCGGTCATGTTTGGGGTATTCTGGAAGACAAATTATTCCTTATCAAAATGATGGGTATATTCGAAAAACACCTTATGCTCTTTACAGTGCTCCGCTATTTTACCGAGAGTATCATTTCACCGGAAAGGCATCTCACCAAAATGGAAATTCCCTAGTTCCTCTATGAATTCGGCAGCTTGTTTCACCCTAGTGAATTTGTAGCTACCTAGTCTGAATGGTAAAGGAGGGCATGCAGTCTTCTTGTGTTGGAACAAGAAACTACCTATTCTGTCAATGAACACCTGCCTGACTGCCTCTTTATGGACTATATAATCCGTTGCATATTTGGGCAGCAGTAAAGGTGTCTTTGATCCTCCATACATTCGGATGTACATGCCATTTTCAGTGAAGAAATAATCAGCGTATTCTCCTATTACCTGCATGGCACCTTCTGACATACAGTCACATTTGTTCCGGAAAATGAGCGTGTAGAGTGGCATAATGAAGTGCTCGCAGACCTCTCTGTAATGGCTATGGTACTGGTGATCCCACAATGGTCTATAAGCGACATACACAGGCATTATTTCCCTGTCCCAGATGCATTTGAGACCGGGGAAGGGCTGGTTACACAATATGCAATCTATCAATATTGAACTCATGTAAAACTCGGACCTTTTCTGAGCTTCTCCTCCCAAGGCTGCGACCAAGCAAGAGGACAGACTGCTTGACACAAGGCTGGCCCAATTGAAGACTGTTCCTTGGGTTGCCACATGAAAGATAATAGGTATCCATTCAAGCTTGAAGAGTCTGCCATGAGCTCTTCCAAGATCCTATTAAGCATCAGCGCTATAAACCTGTAGGGAGCCCTAAAGCTCACTGTATCATACTCACCAGTCTGTCTATATCGGTAGAGCTTTCCTTGCAAGAGAATTTTCTTAAGAGTTTCCACTAGGTCCATTCTGATGCTGTCCAGCCAATCGTCAGATAAGAAAACCTGGGCTTCTGGTAGGTGATAGGCCAACGCCACATATCCAGGGCTAAATCCAGCATAGCCTTGTCCTTCAACATTTCCTATGATCATTGTGGTTGTATTTACATGGGGCAAAATCCATCCAATTACCTCAGAGCATGGGAACAACTCTGGTCTGGTGGCAACTTTCATGATAGACGACTTCTCTATGTTAGCATAGATAGATTCTTCTTCGAGGCCCGTGTCGGGAACCTCCCTGCGGGAAATCAATCTGTATATTTCACCCAATTTGTACTCGGGCTCAACACCAGCAACACATTGGGTGTCTTCATATATGTATTCAGTCTTTGTCTCAACTTCTGCTTCTGGTACTTCTTCCACCACTGGGGCCTTCTTCTTTTGTCTTTTGGACATGGTGGACTCGACTTCTTCCTGCCATATATAACATTGTAATATTGAGATATTCAAGGTGCATACATTTACATGACAGTGTGCAACATTTTGGTTCTTTCTATGTGTATCATGGCAGCAACTAGTCGATGAAACTAAGATATAAGTTTGCATAACTTGACTGACCAGATGCACACTATTTAGTGCTCTTGTATATATCTCAGCATGATGCAAAACATTTCTGTATGATATTAAAACATCCCATCAACCATCTTCTAGACTGCAATAAAATTACATCCATATGCAAAGTGCCATTTTCATGTATTTAATGTGATAGCAAGTAGAGAAACAAATGCATGCATGTACCACCCAAAAATGCCCTGACTATCAGAACTACTGAAACTAGTGCGCAGTATTCCATGACCTTATCTATACCTATCATGAAGCAAAATCAGTCCTGTGCAATAAAGTGGGCAAATACTACTGCTGCATGATACTAAAACTTTATCAATCATATTTGAGCTGGCATTAAATCTACATTACTTCGCAATGTGCCTTTCCTCCCATGAAAACAATTCGTAAAGCAAATGCATGTATCTCAAGTGCAAGGTGCAAATGCATTTTTCCAACATCAAACATCTTTGACGACATAGCTTTAGCAAGGATAAAAATCGGCAATGACTTATGCTGCTCGCGGAAAGATAATTACATTAACCCGGCTATGCATTTCGCTTTCTTTGGGGACTATTGCCACTCTGCTGTACTGGGCAAACGGGTAAAACTACATGTGATGTCTATGGTGCTTATGCCTCTGCATTTTAGGTTAATAAACCACAACCCACAGCAGATCACGTTCAACCAGCTAGGGTTATAGAACGGCGCGGCAAAACAGGTGCTCAGGGGTGTGGGCAAAATTTTTTTTACTCAACAAAGGGGAAACCACGACATGCCATAAAAAAAAAACACCACAAACCCTCCCCCCGCTTCTCATCATCACACTTGGGGCAGCTAGGTGCAAGCGGCGAAACGGCCGCCTGCACCAAGCCTCCATCTACTCTGTGCGGGGCTTGCAAACAAAGGCCACGGGCCAAAACAATTATTTCGCGGGTTAAAAAAAAAAAACGCCCCCCAACCATGAATAGTGGTTCCACAACAGACTCCCTGATATAGAGGCGCAAAATGCAGGGCAAACAAGAAGAAAAGACTACGGAAAACCTAACCATGGGTAGACCCCTATACGTATGTGAAACAGGGTTGGTAAAACACCTAACCACAGCAAACATCACAAAAAAACCTTGAACAGAAGGAGGTATGTCAAGAACGGCCTACCTGGCAGCGACGCGTAACTGACGGGGCGAAAGCGGTCGGGCTTCCTCAATTGACACCTGGGCGCGAGTACCGGCACGGTGGTCCACAAGATTCTAGGGGTCGATAGCGCAGGACGATCACGATAGCTCGAGCAAACTAAAACAATAGAAAAATCCACCTCTCTTCTCCCTATATATAAAAATGTTTCGCATGTGTGAAGACTTAACGGGTTGGACGAGAAACAATTACGGATCGGAAGGTGAGAGCTCAAAACCTTCCACAATGACGGAAAGCCACAACATCTATCCATCCGCAACAGTGAGCAAGGCGAGCGAAAATAGTGATAGGACGTCAGCTACCTTTTGGGTCGGAAGTCAACAGCTTAAAATATTCCGCACGGCGGACACTCGTAACAAAACACCATCTGCAACGACGGAGAGAGCGATGGTAAAAGGCTCCGATGCACAGCCAACACAAAACCAAAAACATAAGTCGAAAAGAAAGAGAAAGTCAAAACCCGAACTGATCCGCAACGACGAAGGCCAGAAGGGAAGATCCGTCCGCAACGGTGGAGAAGGAAATAATCATCGTAGAACCAAAAACCATCCGCAACGGCGGAAAAAGACAAGGCACAGACCTCCACAACGGCGGGAAATTCAAATGAACCAACTTCTGATTTAGAATGACTTCAAAGGTATTTAAAAGGCAATGATAAGCTCGATTATGCATGGGATTATTTTAAGCATTAAGGAAAACATCAGATCGATTGATAGAGCAACCCAAGCGCTGAAAAACGTTCCAAAAGTCATTAGACCGAAATAAGGAAGAAAATCGAACTAATTCAAAGTAGAGGGGGGTCCTAATTTTTTTTATAATTTTGGGAAATTGTTGCAGCTGCAACAATTGGCGACTACCTGGTGAACCCCAGATTTCTGAATTAACTCTTTTCCAGTGCAAGACCGTCTGAATAAAGTTGAAATCTTCTAGATGTCCTTATCCTCGGGCTGGCCAATTTAAGCATTTAAACCATTGAGAAGTAGTCTATTCTTTGGGGAAAGGGTAACACAGAAATATTGCCAATCTGAATAACTCTTTTGAGGCCAAATGGGTGAGGTTTATTTTGCTTGTCCTTAGGTAGTTTCCAGCTTGGACACCACAGGATTGTAACAGAGTGTAAACGGTATTATCCGTTTGTTCATCATTCCCATGCCAACTGCACTTTTGTGCCTTCTAAACTTTAGTTCTTTTGATATGAGTCCTCCTGCAGGCCTTTCTTACTGAATTTTAATTTAGGATCCTCTATCCCATAGTGCCCTTTTGTGTGAACAATATACTTCATATTTTAATTCACGGACGGAGAGGTTCTTGTGGCCATTTAGTACTTCATGCTTTGATATTTTTCTTTGATAGGTATTGCTTTCTTTCTTTCAAGAGTTTTGACTCTTAATAGCTTTTATCTTTTCTGAAATTATGGCATGGGCTCATTTATATATGATATACCATTTACCCCGCTTCCTCTCTGTGGGTCTTTTGCTGTCACCCCTTTGGGATTTTAAGATGTGAGGTGGATGGAGCCTCGAAATAGTATTCCAGACCTCTTTTACTTCTGATTTATTTATAGGGGTTAAGTAAGACTTCAATGAATGCATTGCCAGTTGGGAAAACTGCTACTAGAAGACATTCTATACTTTAAAGCACAGTCTTTCACTCAAGATCCCAGTTAATAAAGAACCCTGATGTTTCCATTGCAACCAAAATTTTGCCTCTTTATTGAAGACCAAAAGAAAAACTAGCAAAGCAATAACTCAAAAGAAAACAATATTAAATCAATTAGCAAAAGAAAACAACCTCAAGCATCAAAGAAACAAACAATTTATTTATGTACAAAGCAAAAAGAAAGAAAAACTTGGCCCACTCCTGAAATATATATATATTTAAATCTAGAGGGTTAATGGGTGGGATGGATCACAGACATGGGACACCTAACCATGGTCTAGCTGTGCTATTTTTGAAACTAAACCCATGTCTAGAATTCTATAATCATCTTTTACAGCCTAAGGAATTTGAAGGAGCTCAAGCTGAGTGTCAGTCATATGACTAGCCTTTTTTGGAGTAATATGTCTTAACTCAAACTCAGTCAGATAATTTCCCAGAACAGACTCAACAAATTCATTTCCCTCTCCTAGATTAGTGACATTGTGCTTCATATAGGGCTCTCTTACTATCTTAATCAGGTTTGGGCTTCCCTTCTGAGGTAACCATAAGTGAGACCAATCTGAAGCAAAATACCCATTCAGTCTTACTGTCCAATCTCAGTTCAGGATCATTCCATAGCCATCAGGTATGTCTGCTACTACAATATCAATGTAATGACATATCCTTTCATTTGCAGACAACCGAATCAGAACATTTTCCATCTCCCCCACTACTTTGGCACTAGTCTTGTCTAGTTGAGTGACGCCCCAAAGAGTAGGTTTTAGCTGCCCATTAAGTTTTTTACAAACTACCAGAGGCATAACATTCATCGATGATCCGGAGTCTACCAAACAATTATGCACATTGTGATTCAGCATCTCTAGGGTCAAAAGGAAAGGTGGGGCGTTAGTTTTCCTTGTCCTGATTAATTCGATCTTTTCTTCCATAGGTTGGTTTTTTGGAGGCATATCCTCTTTAAGTTTGTCAGCTTTTTCTTCCTCATCATCGTCCATAGGTTTAGCAGGTTCAATGAGTGTCTCTATTTCCTGTTTGCAATTAGTGGCTTCAGGTGTGTCATCTTTAACATTCAGAGCTACCTGTCTCTTGACATTCTCTTGCAGACTTTTAACCTTTGGAAGTATTGCATTTCCCTTAATTTCTAGGTTTTTATCTTTTGTGGCCAGAGGTGTATATTGAGATTTGAGGGCGTCTTCCTCTATGTTGAAAAGCGAAACACCATTCCATAAGAGCATGTCATCATCATCTCCCTTCTCTATGGTCTATTCTTTTCCTCCTTTTTCATCACTCTCTTCAGTCAATTTGGAGTCCAACAACTTATTCATTACCAAAGACATTGAATTCAACCATTGAGGGCACTTCTTCTCAGAGTGAGGTTGCTGGTGAAAAGTACAAAAATTATCGCCCCCTATCTCTGTCATATTTATTGAGGCCAAGTTTGGGGAAGGGATTTTCCATTGGTTATTATCCTCTCTTTTCGGATAGTAGGGTTTATAAGTTTTCTGAATGTCCCTTTCTTTTTCTAGGTCTATTATTTAGTTGTAAAGCTTCTGCATTGTTTTCATCATTCCCTTAAGGTCATGTGAGTGTTCCTCTCTGGGTTTGGACGACACTAGAATTCTTTTATCTGCAGTTTTCTGCAACGGCGGAGAGAGCGACGGTAAAAGGCTCCGATGCACAGCCAACACAAAACCAAAAACATAAGTCGGAAAGAAAGAGAAAGTCAAAACCCGAACTGATCCGCAACGGCGGAGGCCAGAAGTGAAGATCCGTCCGCAACGGCGGACAAGGAAATAATCGTCGTAGAACCAAAAACCATCCGCAACGGCGGAAATAGACAAGGCACAGACCTCCGTAGTGGAGGGAAATTCAAATGAACCAACTTCTGATTTAGAATGACTTCAAATGTATTTAAAAGGCAACGATAAGCTCGATTATGCATGGGATTATTTTAAGCATTAAGGAAAACATCAGATCGATTGACAGAGCAACCCAAGCGCTGAAAAACGTTCCAAAAGTCATTAGACCGAAATAAGGAAGAAAATCGAACTAATTCAAAGTAGAGGGGGGTCCTAATTTTTTTTAGAATTTTGGGAAATTGTTGCAGCTGCAACAGGATCATGTACATATTTCTTAAGCAAAGAAACATGAAAAACATTATGAGCTCTAGTACTAGCAGGCAATGCAAGTCTATATGCAACTGGCGCTATTATTTCAAGCACTTCAAATGGCCTAGAATATCTAGGTGATATCTTGGCACAACTTCCAAGCTTCAAGGAACTCTTCTTTGCTTTCACCCTGAGGTAAACATGATCCCCAACACTGAATTCTTTGCTCATCCTATGCTTATCTACATAGATTTTCTGTCTGTCCTGTGCTGCTTTCAGATTCTTCCTAATCTTTACAACCTCTTGCTCCATTTCCTTGAGCAATTCCGGTCCAAGCACAACTCTATTCATTGGGTTATCCCAAGTCACTGGTGTCCTACACCTTATTCCATACAAAGCTTCATACGGACTCATCCCAAAGGATTCCTGCTGTCCATTGTTGTAAGCAAACTCTACCAAGTGTAAGTAATATTCCCACTTGGTTGGTTTGTCCATCAGATACATGTGAAGCATATCTTCAAGCACCTAATTAACTCTTTCTGTCTGCCCATCTGTCTGAGGATGGTATGCAATGCTGAAGTTTAACTTTGTACTCAAATCTGCAAACAACCCCTTCCAAAAATTGGAAGTGAACTTGACATCTCTGTCAGAAATTATTGCTTTTGGCAATCCATGCAATTTGAAAATCTCCTTCATGAAAATATTTGCAATGTCATCAGTCTTGTGCGTAGACTTCACTGG
Organism: Pseudotsuga menziesii; assembly: GCA_001517045.1. NCBI lineage: Eukaryota > Viridiplantae > Streptophyta > Pinopsida > Pinales > Pinaceae > Pseudotsuga > Pseudotsuga menziesii. Next base: position 17,990 of record LPNX011200867.1, read on the forward strand.
TATAAAATGTGCTGCTTTTGTCAACTTGTCTACCACAACCATGTTGGAATCATGTTGTCTCCAAGTCATCGACAATTCTGTAATAAAATCCATGGAAATAACTTCCCATTTCCATTCCGAAACTGGCAAAGGCTGCAACAAACCTACTGGATGTTGATGCTCAACCTTTACCTGTTGACATTTCATGCACCTTGAAATGAATTCAGCCATGTACTTTTTCATACCTAGCCAAAAGTACTGCCTTCTAGCTGTAGCAATTGTCTTCTGATATCCTGGGTGACCAGAGTGACAGAGCTTGGTGGATTTCATCCATAACAACTCTCCTTAAATCTGCTACATTCAGAATATAAATTCTGCCTTTAAAAGTGAGAAGTCCATCTTCTTCCAATTTATATCCCTCATACCTCTTCTCAAGACTTTGCTGCTGCAATTTGTCTTTTACCTGCTCATACAATTCATCTCCAGCAACATGATTAACAATCTGCTGCCTCAATTTTGATTGGCAAATACTAAGAGATGCCACATGCATTTCCTGTACCTTCCTGCTGAGTGCATTTCCTACCGTGTTCTCTTTTCCTTTTATGTGCTTGATTTCAAAATCAAACTCACATAGAAATTCCAGCCATCTTGCTTGCCTAGCATTCAGAGTAGGCTGATCAAACAAATACTTCAAACCACAATGGTCTATTCTGAGCTCAAATCTTCTACCCATCAAGTATTGTCTCCACATCTTGATTGCATGTACTATGGCTACAAGCTCTAGATCATGAGTGGCATAGTTCTTCTCATGCTCCTTCAACTTTCTCGACTCATAACATATCACGTGGTTGTCCTGCATAAGGACTCCCCCAAGCCTTTGTCCACATGCAACGGTACATACCACAGAATAGTTTTCTGGATTTGCAACTTTCAATACTGGTGCATTGGTGAGAAGATTCTTCAACCGCTGGAAGCTTTCTTCTCACTTCGAAGTCCATTCGAACTTTACTCCCTTCTTTTGCAAGAAAGTGATGGCATGTGCAAACTTGGAAAATCCTTCAATGAATCTCCTGTAGTATCCTGCAAGTCCCATAAAAGATCTTACATCCATCACATTTCTTGTAGTAGGCCAATTCATAATGGCTTCAATCTTACCCTCTTTTGAGATAATGTGACCCAAATACTGAATTCTATCCCTATAGAAGTCACACTTGCTCAACTTTGCATACAGCTGATGTTCCCTGAGCACTTGTAATGTCAATCTCAAATTCTCTTCATGCTCTTCCTCATTCTTAGAATAAACAAGAATGTCATCAAGGAAAACAAGAACAAACTTGTCCAGATACCTACTGAAGACACTGTTCATAAGGCACATAAATGTAGCTGGTGCATTTGTGAGACCAAATGGTACCACTACAAACTCATAATGTCCATACCTTGTCCTGAAGGCTGTTTTATGAATGTCTTCATCCTTGATTCTCACCTGATGGTAACCAGACCTCAAGTCAATCTTGAAAAATACCTTTTCTCCTCTCATTTGATCAAAGAGGTCATCAATCCTGGGCAAAGGATATTTATTCTTCACAGTAACCTTGTTCAACTGTCTGTAATCAATACATAACATGAGTGTACCATCTTTCTTCTTTACAAACAGAACCGATGCTCCCCAAGGAGACACACTTGGTCGGATATACTTCTTTTCCAACAGCTCTTGCAGTTGCATCTTCAACTATAGCATCTCTGGTCCTGTAGGGTGTTTTGGACACTGGTGCTATTCCTGGCACAAGTTCAATGGTGAAATCAATGTCCCTCCGCGGAGGAATCCCTAGAATCTCATCAGGAAACACATCCTTGAATTCCTGTAACACCTGATAGTCCTCCAACCTAGGAGTTTCATCTCCCATTGATTCCAGAATATGAGCTACATACAATTGGAAACCTTTCCTATAGAACTTCTTCAACTGCATTGTTGAAACTTGCCTTACTGAAATTACCTTTGGAATACCCTTCACTATTACTGGGTTTCCTTCTTCATCCATGCATTTGAAAGTCTTGTTTTAAAAGTCAAGCTTCACTCGGTGAGCTTCTAACCAATCCATTCCAATGAGAACATCATAGGAACCAAGCGGTAGAACATTCAGATCTACACAAGTGATCAATCCATCCATAACCAATGGAAATTTCTCTACCACTTCACTGACCTTTCTCTTAGTCCCAGTGGCTAGCTGAACTAACCAATATTTTCTATGCTTTACCTTCTTAAAAGCACAAATATCCACTACCCTAGGAGTGATATAACTGTGAGTAGAACTAGGGTCAATCAAAATAGAAATAGATTGTTCAACAATCTTGCTTGCAACTTCAACCACAATTGATTGATGATCTGCCTGGCGGTCCTCCAGTGCTACATAAATTCTAGGGACTGCTCTGGCTACCTAACCCACTGTTTCTGCTCCCTGAATGTTATAAGATGGTCTTGCACTTTCATTCTCAAGTGGACAATATCTACGCAAGTGAGGTCCTTCACATTTCCAACATTTGAGTGGACCTTTATTCGGATGTGACTCTTTAGGCTTTCCACCTGTCACTCCAACTAGATTACTCGCAGCTTGGGATGGCTGCTTCTGCTGATTCTTGAATCTAGAAGGTTTGAAACCTTTCTTTCTTTGGTCAAACTTTTCATTCTTCTTGTCCTTCCATGCCTTATGGTAATCAGGTTTACCTTTGCTTTGCTCATAGCAATATTTAGCCTTTCTTATTGCTTCTTCGAGAGTTCTCGGCTCATAGAACTCAATTCTATATTTGAAGGCTTGAGGAAATCCACTTAGAAACCGCTGGATCTTCACTTTTTCATGTCTGATGTATCAGACATACCTCAACAATTCCAAGAATTTATTTGCATATTCATCCATGGTTTGCTGTCCCAATCTCAGCTCATGGAACTCCTTGATCTTGTCATCATCATACCTGTCAGAAAGGTATTTCTGCCTAAAATACTTCTTGAACTATTTCCACTTCAGTTTCCTTTCATTGATCTTCTTTACCTACTTGAAGTGTTCCCACCAAATGGATGCCCTTCCATTCAGATTGAATATGGCAACTCGTGCCTTCATGTTTCCGGAATAATCCTACACCTGAAAGAACTTCTTTATCGCAAGAAGCCAAGCTTCAGCTTCTTTTCCCGTCTTTATCTCACCATCAAATGTAGGAGGTTTAGCTTTCCTAAATTCATCTCGAGAGAGATCCCTATGGTGCCTTCTTCTTTTCTTATGAGAAGATGAACTTGTATCCCCACTGGATACTTCAGAATCAGATGATCCACTAGAAGTCCTTCTCCTTCTCCTAGTGCTGCTCTTATTGCCTTCTGGTCTTGATGTACCTCGTCTAGAATCTATCTTTTTCTGTAAATCTGTCAAACTCTACAATATGGCAGCATTCAACTGATGCTGCTCTTCCTAGGCTTTAACCAAGATTCTCATGGTGGCCGCAACCTTGGACGGTGTCCCTTGGAATCTCCTTCCATTAGACTCTATGTCATCATTTCCATTACGGACATTTTCTCCCATGGCATCTTCTACTCGTTTGTAACAATCTTGAGCATCATACCCATCATGGGTTCTCATGACTGAACCACCTCTTGTTTTACCACACTGTTCTTTCTGGAGTACTGCTCTTGGAAGTTGTCTGTAATTTTGCAATGTGTTAGTAGAAAACTGTTAGATGCATAACATTAATATAAATCAAAACTACTTACCTTTTCTTCTGGAAATTTTTATAAACAACAATTATGCTAAAACACATAATTTTCCCTATTTCTTTTCAGCCCTATGACTGCTGATAATCTGCTGAAATTTGCTGAAAACCAGCTGAAAACTGTTTGAAAAACTGCTGAGAAATACCTTTGAAAAACCCAAATTTCCTTAGGCCCAATCGGACCTTTTCCCAGCTATTCTTTCGACACTGCAGTAGTCAAAACAACTACACTTCCAATCTGCATTGGCGAGGAAGTTGACTGTGCATCGGTGGTGTGTTGCTGATTTCTTTCCAGCGTTTCGGCGGGAGAAACGACTAGACTCCCGATCTGTATCAGCGAGCAAATAAATTGTGCATCGGGTGCATAGTCCTTTGAGCATCCGCAAGGGAAGAAAATGATATTCCTACCATTTCTGTGGGCAAACTGACCGAGCTTCCGATCATTAACACATCTTCGATGCTTTTTAACTCTTCAAAGTTTTTCCTCCGATCAGGTCTATTATCCCACGTCTTCGTTGGTGATTCGTCGGTCTATTCCCTTCCGTCGTATCGGCCCCACAGTGGTCTATTGTTACAAACTTCATCGGCGATAGCATAACCTATTAGTCACCTAGCTTTTCATAATGGTAGCCAACAATCTCCTTAAGTCTTCCACAGCCGTAAGTCTATCGGAGGTTGGAAGCACTAGCTACTGCGGTGTCGGAGGGATAGTTGACTAAGCAGTCGCAACGACAGGTCACCTTCATTGAACTTTTTTGGATTGACGATCTGATCCACTAACATTTCCTGATGGACGATGATCTCATGCCTTGGAGAAAATTTTAAATTTTCTTCTTGCCTTGTTTTCCGCGGCATCGGCTCTTCCATCTTCTATTCATCGGTGATGTCAACGACTATTCTCCTCTTATCGCCGATAATGCTGTTCCTTTTTTTGAAATTCTATGCCATTGGTGGTCAAAGGCTCTACTCATTGGATGCGTAGTTGTCTAGCCATCCGCAACGGTGGGTGCTCAATCAACTATTTTTTGCCGACGATTTCAACACTTAAACAAAATTTTGAAACTTTCTTCTTCTGTCGGCAGTCGGAACCACTAAGCACTATGCGTCGGTGTTTTAGTCCACACAGCAGCAGCAACGGCGGGCTGTCAAAAAGATAAGCATCAACGATCCAACTGTCTAAGTGTTCCGATGTGCTGACGGCCCAACACTTAAAAAAATTATGAATTTTCTTTTATTGCGTCGGTGGTCGGAGGATCCATCCGTTAGAAGGATAGTCCTCTAGATATCTGCAATGGCGGTGTAGATCATCTAATACCTTCCGCTGTTCATCGGGGACTACATCATCTGATCATCGGCGATGTGCTCAACTAACCATCGCCGATGGTCGATGATTCCATGCCTTAGAAATTTTTTTGAATTTTTTCTCTTTTCAGTCTTCCTTCCCTCCGCATCATCGGCTCAACTATATTCTATTTTACGTCGATCCTTTTCTTATCTATCGGTGAAAAATTCCTCTATCCATCGCCGGTCAAACAACTCTTTGTCGCCGCTTCCTAAAGCTACTGTTCACTAACTCCTTGGCATTGACGACTGGAAGGTTTAGTGCATCGGCGGATTAGTTCGATTAGCAGCCGCAACTGCGGCTTATCAACTTTGATATTTCTTCGATCGGTGGCCCAGTCCGCTAATGACTTCCGATCAGCGGACTAAAGCGTAATTTTTGACTGCCATCGGCAGTCAGAATATTTACCCATTGGAGGTTTAGTTCTTTAGACTTTCGCAACGACGGCATGCAAACCGTTAACTCCTTTCAATGTCCATCGGCGACGTCATCCACTAACATGATCCGATGGCCGATGAAGTCAATACTTACAAGAATTTTCAAAAATTCTGCGCCATCGGCGGTCGGAGGCTCTACCCGTCGGAGGCATAGTGGTCTAGCCATCCGCAACGACGACGGTCAATCGACTAAGCATCGATGATCCATCCGTCTAAGTGTCTCGATGTGCCGATGGAAAAACATTTAAATTTTTTTGAAATTTTCCTCCACAGTCCTCCGCCGCATCGGCCGTCGGATTAACTATCCATCGGGTGGCCTTCCCACTAAGTGCTCTGCTACATTGGAAGAACTTGTCACTAAGTTTTTCGATGGGCCGATGATCCTGGCACTTAGAAAAATTTCTGAAGTTGTGGTTTTTCTATCCCAATTTTCTGATTCCTGTTGGGAAGAAGGCAACCTACTTCTGGTATCTGATTTGTCATGGCCCATTCAGGCCCATGCTGCAACCAGTGCTCCAATACCACATAGTAACATCTCGGACCCTCCGACTGGCGAAGAGGATGCTACTATACGTCAAATCATCCAAGCATCTAGCCCCATGAACATGAACATACATACATAGAGTTCTGAAGCATGATACTTAAAAAATGAAACATTTTACGAAGCATAATCATTCATATCCACAACGGAAGCAAAACATATCAATCCACATTCATGCATATATAGATCAGCATTTAACATGTATATAATCATTCATTAATGGTAAATATATAATTGCAGGCACAAATTGGGCAAGCGTACTTATCTTATAGAGAACTTGTTTCGCAACTAGCTATGTTGCTGCAATGTTCCACCCAACCATAGGCCCGCATGCTCCTTAATCTCTCAGCAATGCTGCCACCCCCGAGCTGGGCATGATTCCCCAAGGAATAAGGAACTAATAGGCTTACGTGTAGCTAAGGATAACAACACCACTAGGGTACACAGTTCAGCCAAGCCAACACAGTTGGGTTTATCAGGCGAACAACAAATTAGCCAAGCCAACAAAGTTGGGTTTATCAAGCCATCCAGGAGCTGGGAAAGGATAAATGATAAGATGGTGAGCCCATTGAAGAGCTACAGACACCAACACTAGAACCATCCTGGCTTCTAGAACACCCACACACACCCAACACAAGGAATCAACCCTTTCTCTGCAATGCAGTCCCTCAAACCCTGATCTCCCTTCTAGTGCTATTCAGGGGTTATGGAGAAGAAATCCAGCTCAGTTTCTCTGTCTATGTGGTTCTCAATCCACTAGGTTTATCAAGCACCTCAGACCCTCATTCACCACTCCAATGTAGTATGAGGACAAAATCACTGCATGCAAGTAGCCAAGCAGCTATTCAAGCTTTTATAGGGGGAAAACATAGTTGACCAGAACGTAGGAACTCACAGCAGTCCTTCAAGCGATACCACCACAAAAGGGAAAAACACAGCCAAACAAATCGTGGAAAATGACATCCCACGATCAAACCTGAGCCCACATCACACAAATCTCACTGCAGTCACTGGGAAAACTTACACAGACCAGGAATGGAAAATACCATACTTCTAAACTTTGTGTGAGAGACAAAATGCAACCCACATAACTATGGATGCAATTACAGACACAATTTCAACGATGGGAAGAACAAAGCATCATGTAGCCTGAAAATGGTGGAAAAAGACACAAACTCTGCGTGAGAAGAGGAAATAAAATCGATCCGCCAGCCCTCAAATTCATGAGGTAGAGGAAGAGATAACATGCTCGCAAGCCAACATTCGGTGAGGCAAAAAGGAAATGAACCCTCTGCAATGGAAGGTGGAACCTTTTATCTCAGCTCGCGTGAGAGGAGATGAACAGACTCGCGATCTGGTGAGTGGACAGACCAACAGATGCATTGTGGGAGAGTGAGCGGGCATGGGCGTGGGCGTGGTGGTGGTTTTCCTGCCAGCCAATCGCCTTCAACTAACAATGGAATAATTAAGGGTGGTGGTGACACATGGCTTTCCCCCATGACTCAATGTTCAACATTCCCCTTCCTTATCCTTTGGAATCATGCCCCTTCTCAATTTAGTTGTCACGAACATAGCTGGTTGGGTTATTTAATTAAAATGCGTGTTTACATGATGCCACAATTAAATATATGCCGTATGTCCCGATATACCATCGGTGACCATTCCCAAAACAAAAACACAACATAACCAAATCGATGGTGGGGCCTTGGCGTTTAGCTCCACACCAATATTATTTACAATATGTGTATCATGTATATTTAATGCAAGCGGGGTTAAAACTAGGGTGTTACAATCATCAAGTCTAGATCATCATCATCGGTGCTATCTTAGAATGGTGCTATCTCTCGATTCTTCTCGTCATAGGAAGTTCTACAGAGCCAGCCCTTTTTCATGCTAGTTGTAGGCCTACCCTTCATGTAGGTCTTCAACACTTATATCTGACCCTAAGTCAGAATGGCCCACCTAGATCTTACATCTGACCTCATCTTGTTAGAAAGGCATGCTCAGCACTCACATCTAACCTCATCTTGTCAGAAAGGCCCAACACTCACATTTGACAATGTGTAAACACATCATTAGAGGAAATTTGAGGTCTAAAATGGGCCTTATAAGAAAACGTGCCAAAATAAGTTTTTGTGAGTTGGAATTCAAGAACCAATAGAATTTCAATA
>LPNX011200867.1:26462-40117 GCA_001517045.1 Pseudotsuga menziesii
GTGCTAGAATGGCTCAACACTTATATCCAGCCATGTGTGAACACACCGCATCGGAAAGGCTTAGCACTTACATCCAACCATGTTCGAAAACACCGCATCAGAAGGGCTCTTCACTTACATTCAACCATGTTTGAAAACACCGCATCAAAAGGGCTCTGCACTTACATTCTACCATGTTTGAAAACACTGCATCGAAAGGGTTCTTAGTCCCAAACTGAGGATTCCTGGTAATTGACCAGGTGCCTCCATTCTCCCAGAGAATGGCATCAACCCTTATATTTGATCAAGTGGGAACACATCCCTCAATCACATCAGAATGCCCATGCACTCACATTTGATCATGTAATACTACATCCCATAGTAATATTAGAATGGCCCTAAGTCCCAGACTGAGTATTCCTGATAACTGACCAGGTGCCTCCATTCTCCTAGAGAATGGCAACTCAACACCAAGCTGAGTATTCCTGGTAACTGACCAAGTGCCTCCATTCTAAGAATGGCATTCAACACTTATATCTGATCATGTAGGAACCAATCCTACAGTCACATTAGAATGGATTAGCACTCATATTTGACATGGAAGGAACCAATCCTCTCACCATGATAGAATGGATCAGCCCTTACATCTGACCATGGAAGGAACCTAATCCTCTCACCATGTTAGAATGGCTCTAGGTCTCATCATTTTCCCTTGGAGGGAACCTCAATCTAGAGAACACCAAGATTCTCCCTAAAGTACTCAAACTTCACTCTAGCCAATGGCTTCGTCAACACATCAGCTATCTGTTCGTCCGTCACAACATACTGGAGCTTCACTGCTCCTCTTTGCACCATATCCCTAATATAGTGATACTTGATCTCGATATGCTTCTACTTGTCATGGAACATTGGGTTCTCTGACAACTTCACAGAACTCTGGTTGTTGCAATATATACAAGTAGCATCCAACTGGATATCAAATAAATCGGATAGTAGCTTCCTTAGCCATACTGCCTCACAACTAGCTGAACAAGATGCGACATACTCTGCTTCAGCTATACTTAGTGCCACACAGGATTGCTTCCTGCTAAACCAAGAGATCACACATGATCCCATACTGAAGCAACATCCTGAAGTGCTCTTCCTATTGATGGCACTGCCTTCCCAATCTAAATCAACATAACCCTCCAGGTTAATCTTCTAATTTGCCTCGTACTTGAGCCCATTGTCAACTATACCCTTCAGGTACCTTAGAATATGCTTTGCAGCAATCAAGTGAACATGTCTTGGATCTGTTAGGAACTAGCTCAAGGTGTTCACAACAAAGCAAATATCTAGTCTTGTGTTCATCAGGTACATCAAGGACCCAATCATCTGATGATACATCGTAGCATCAACCGCTTCTAATGAAGCATCACTCAATAGATTTAGGTTCAATGCCATAGGTGTGGTTATGGCCTTGCAGTCCATCATCCCGAATCTCTTCAGGATCTATACTGCATAGTTCCCTTGTCCAAGGAATATTCCATCTGCATTCTGCCATGCCTCCATGCCTAAGAAATAGTGCATCATACCCAAGTCTTTCATTTCAAACTCGGCAGCAAGTTTCCTCTTCGTATCAAAAATCAACCCATCCATACCTGTTACAAACAGATCATCCACATACAGTAGGAGTATCACTGGGTTTCTATCTTCAACCTTGTAGTAAAGGTTGGAATCTTCTTTACTCTTGGCAAAGCCCAAACTGGATAGGAAACCATCAATTCTATCGTACCATGTCCTAGGTGCCTATTTCAAACCGTACAGGGGTTTCTTCAATCTGTACACATGAGATTCCCTGTCATGTGTTTCAAAACCGAGTGGTTGCTCCACATATACTTCTTCTTCTACTACACCATTCAAGAAGGCAGTCTTGACATCCATCTGGTGTATCTTCAATTTCATCACTGCAGCCAGAGAAAGTACTGATCTAATGGAAGTGTATCTAGATACAGGTGCAAAGGTTTCTTCATAATCTATTCCTTCTTTCTGGGAGAAACCAGGAGCCATGAATCTTGCTTTATATTTATCTATGCTGCCATCTGCAACATGTTTGATCTTGTAGATCCATTTGGAAGTTACAATGGACTTCCCTTCTGGTCTTGGGACAACATCCCAAACATCATTCTTCATGATCGATTGATACTCTTTGATCATAGCATCCTTCCATTCTTTCCGTTCTGCTGCTTCTTCATAGTTGGAAGGTTCTTTATCAATAATGTCACATAGCAGGGCTACATAACTGGAGCAAGCCCTAGTTCTTTTTCTTCCTCTAGGTGTTTCTTCTGAAGCTCCATATATTTCTGCACCTTGTATAATTTCACGTACCCAAGTAGGTTTCCTCTTATGAGGATTCTTCTCTTGAGGTGGATTTACAAGTTCTTGAGGTTCTTCTAATTCTCGATCTTCTTCTTGAATTTCTTCGTTCATGGTTGTATCATGAATTCTGGGTGCTCTTGTTTCTTCAGGTTCTTCAGCCGGTCTCTTCCTGGATTTGATGTAGGCTGAATCTTTGTCAAATGTTACATCTCTACTAATGTCAATCTTCTTGAACCATGGGAAGTATATTATGTAAGACTTCGAGCTTTCAGAGTATCCCACAAATATGCCCTTCTTTCCTGAAGGATCTAACTTCGTCCTCTTTTCTTTTGGAATGTGTATGTATACAGGACAACAGAATATTTTGAGATGGCTAACTTCTGGTTTCTTTCCGGAGAAGACTTCTTCAGGAGTCTTATTCTCAAGTACTCTGTGTGGATTACGGTTCTATACATACACCGTTGTTCTGGTAGCTTTTGCCCATAGATGCATAGGAAGATCTTGATCATGAAGCATAGCTCTTGAAACTTCCATGATAGTTCTATTCTTCCTTTCTACAATCCCATTTTGTTGTGGATTATATGGAGTGGATAACTCGCTCTTAATCCCTGAGTCTTTGCATAACTATTTGAATTGATTCGATGTGAATTCTCCGCCATTATCTGATCGAAAGGTCTTGATCTTATTTTCAGTGTGGTTGTCGATCAAGGCTTTGAATTCCTTGAAATTGCTGAAAACTTCATCTTTGTTCTTCATGAAGTAAATCCATGTATTCCTAGAAAAATAATCAATGAAAGAAACATAGTATACATACCTGCTTAGTGAACTGGATGACATTGGACCACATACATCGGAATGGATGATTTCCAAGATTCCTTTTGCCTTGCTTTCGCTACTTGGAAATGTCTTCTTTTCGCACATCCTTTGCATACACCTTCATGTTTTTTCTGCATTTCTGGGAGACCTTTTACAACTTTGCTTGCAAGTGGTAGTGCTCTGTAATGCACATGTGCAAGCCTTCTATGCCAAAGCTCGTTTGGTTCTATCGAGTCATGAACCAAATCTTGTTTTGGATGGCCCTTCAATTTGTGTAAGCCTCCTTCTTGTTCCCCAATCACTACTGCATCATCAATAGTCTTTCCTTTTGTCCACATGATGACTTGACCATCTATAAATGCAACCCTCATTCCTTTTGCATCTAATGCAAATATGGAGAGGAGATTCTTCTTTAGTCTTGGTACAAACAATACTTCCTTCATTGTCATAGAATTTCTAGAGTCTAGCTTATAGGAGGATTCCCCACTACCTTTTATTGGATACTGGTAATCATCTCCAATTTTCACCTTGTGAGGTGATTCATGTTCAAATAATTTCGCAAAGGATTCCTTGAATCCTGTCATATGTTTGGAAGCACCACTGTCTATAAGCCAATCATTGCTGCCATGTGTGACAATTCCCGTGAGAGCGGAAATCAGAACATATTCTTCACCACTTGAAGAATCATCACTGACTTGTCTACTTCTCTTTGTGGAAGGTTCATCATCCTCTGCAACATGAGCATGATGTCTTCTCTTGTTTCCGTTCTTCTTGTGAGAGCTACTTTTGTTTCTAGGACAATCTCTAGAAAAGTGTCCTCTTTCATCACATGTATAGCAAATGTACTTAGACATATCTCTAGGATTTCTAGGGTTATTCCTTTGATGAGAGTACTTAATTTTGTGTTGGCTAGATCTAGATTTCTTGGATTGTACTATGAGAGCTTGATATTCACTTCCCATCTTTTCTTCTTGAGTTGCTATCCGAGCTTCTTCTTGTGAGCATTCTTCCCAAAGTCTGCTGAACTTGACTAACTTCTTCCTGGCACAAATACCTTGAATAAAGGAGTCCCATGATCTAGGGAGACCATTCAAGGTGGTCATTACAATATCTGCATTTTCCACTTCTTCATCTACTGCTTCCAGTTGTTCCTTGATCTGAGAAACCCTTGTAAAGTAAGACTAGATGGTTTCCACATTCTAGATCTTTACATTCTTTAGTTGGTTTCTCAGAGTCATCTTTCGGTTTATGTTCTTCCCTTCAAACAATTTGGTTAGGGAATCAAACATAGATTTAGGTGTCTTTGGGGAGGACACCTATGGTATGAGGTGATCCTTGATTGAATCAGAAATAATCCTCTTTTCCATAAACAACTTCTTCTTATGTAAGGCCTTAGCCTCATCTCCCTCTGGAACTGGAACCTCCTCACTGATATAGGAGTCCAACTGATTTTCTTCTAGGACCAGGGAGATCCTATACTTCCAGGATCGGAATTTATAGCCTCCCTCAAGCTTTTCATCAAGATTGGTATGATGATACATCTTAACTGAGAACCTCAAATGTAAATACAAAATATTTAGATCTTACCAGGTCAAGATGTCGGATCTGGATTTGGAGCTGAAATTCTGCTGTGCTGGTTTAGGAGCAGATTAGGGTTTTTCTTTTTCGGAGTTCTTTCCAACCAAATTATTTGATCTTGATCTCTAAACTTCTATTTTGAGGAGGAGAAAAATCCAGGCCCGGGATCACTGAAAAATTCCACTTCTGTGGAAAGCCCTAATTTCTGGTAGTAGTGTTGAGTCCAAAACTGAAAAACCTCAGAATTGGATTCTGCTTCAACAAAAATATGCGCCCTAATGAGGAGATTTAATCCAACCTTCTTTTGCTAAAAATATGTGGAGGAAGATCCACAAAGTAGGAAGCCCTAGTTCCTGCAGCTGCACAGTGTCTTCTTCTCACATTAGCTCTGATACCATGTTAGATTTTTAACATTAAGCTAGCATTATTAGGATCTTTAACTAAGAGAATAACAACCACATCAATCAAACACAAGAAACAATGAACACACTGTTTTTCCTTGGGGAAACCATAAATGGAGAAAACCCCGCAACTTCCTCGGAGATAAAATCAACACCAAATAACAAAGCCCCAAAACAGTAAAATGATCTCCCGACAGCAGTAACCTCTTTCTTCCTAGCCCCAATGTCTTCTTCTTCCTCAGCTATGTGCTACAACTGAGTGTGAGTGAGTGTGTGACAAATAGAGAGGCTCACTCTCTATTTATACTAATTCCCGACTTGACTAAAACCTACTGTGGATGACTTCACTAGGTAAGTCTAACAACCCTAGTGCCCCGGAATTGCGGGGAATTTAACCCTTGAACAATAGGAAGGTTACCCACAATGACTTGACATGACTTGTTTACATTATAGAACCTCCCGATCAGAACATCGGGGCATGACATGACTCAATTACATTACAAACACATCCCAAAATAAACATGGGGGTACAAGACATAAGATATATAAGTGAATACATTCCGAAGTTACAAATACATCAACATGTCCTAAAGCTTACTCTTGTTTGTATTCCATGTTGACAATGTTTACAAACTGATTGTATGGGATTTGTAATCCTTGCGATATCCCTCATAGCCTGTTGTTTTCTAATATTGACAATATTGTCGAATTTATATGTCCTATTCATCCGTGCTAAACCAAACTTTCATCTATTATCCCTAGAGAAAATTTTGCTTCTTTTTCATCTAATATATAGACATCGTTTGAGGTTTTGGTTGTAGTTGCTACTAAACTTCCTGTATCTTTATCATTAAATTTTCATTTCTCTAAATGATAGGTGCGAGTATGTCCTTGGCCGCACATGTGACTCACAATCAATAGATTATGCTTCATATTCTTAACTAAAAAGACATTGTCTGCTTTAGTTTTTTGGTTTCCATGACTAACCATTCCCTTATCAATAATTTGGACAATCCATTGTCTCCAAAGTATACAATTCCTCCCTTTTCTTCTTTGAAATTCAAGAAATTTTATTGATCTCCTGTCATGTGATTGGAACATCAACTGTCAATATACCATTGACCCTTTTTTTCTACACGTATAGTGCTAGGATTCACCCTTCATGAATCGGTCGATCATAATTTTTCTTCCATATTTTTCTAGAGTTTTCTTTAACAGGACTATTTCAGATGTTCCGATCAATGAAGATTGATTTCCACAATCCTTGGTCATATTTCCGTGATTTTTCACATTTTTGACATTCACAGTGTGTACTTAAAGGACTGAAGGGGTTTAAATTTTATTTTGGGATTTATATCCCTTTTTTAATGTCATTCCTCCTATAGGAGGATCTATTCTCTTTAGGATAGTTCTTCAAATGTGCTTTACAGTTGACTGCTTTGTGACCAAAATTATTACATAAAAAATAGTTTCCTATGAAAAGTGTTTGGTACCTGGTAAAGCGAGAACTTTCTGATTGTGTAGGGATGATGTTCTGATGGAGGTACATCATCCTCCTTTTGCAATTTTAGTCTCCTCTTGACATAAGATCCTAGACTGCATAGGCATAGCTTATTTTCTTTGAATCTATGTAATATAATCCCGTCTTTCCCATTTTTTGTCTTTGATATTTAATAGTTCCTTCTGGAGTCCCAATATTCTTTCTAGACTTTTGGCAGAGGTTCAACTGATCATTCACTTTGTGTAGTTCTCCTTTTAGGTGAGTAATTTCAATTTCCAGTTTTTCACCCTTTCCTCTTTGTGTGCTAGTTATTCCACGATCTCCATTTTTTACTTTGTTATTTTCTCAACTTGTTCTTTATGCTTTGAAAGTTTCTCCTTCAATAATTTATTCTCCAATATTGGTGTTGTCGGTTGAACTATGCATAGATTTGTTGATATGGTTGTGCAATATTTTTGTAATGTGTATAAAGCTTTCATATTAGATATATGGAGTATGTTATCAAGTTATTTGGGTTGATTTTGGGGTTTTAGGCTCAATTTGGAGCAGTTAAGAAGGATTTGGGATTATTAGGAAGTGTTTGGACCAAGTTGGAAATTAAGACCTTCATTGAAATGAAATTTAAGCTACTCTTTCTACATTCGAAATTATGCTTATGGAGTTCTTCATATTTGAAAAAATATGAAGAACATATCATTTTCTACTGCTACATTGAGGTGATAACTTTCCTCCTCTAAATTGGTGATAATATATTTAGTACTCTAATTTTTCAATATTAATGGCAAAGAGGTTGCATACAAAGTATTCGAACAAAGTCATGAAATAGATTTAAAAACCAGCCACAAAAAATTTATATCAGACCCGATATAGAGCATTATAGTGGGTTCAAAGTATATTTTATGGGACACACATTTTAATTCAAACACAAATTTATATACATAATCCACTNACCCAGCCACAAAAAATTTATATCAGACCCGATATAGAGCATTATAGTGGGTTCAAAGTATATTTTATGGGACACACATTTTAATTCAAACACAAATTTATATACATAATCCACTGTTGGGATAAGTTGAAAATTAATAAAATTTCCTTTGGAAAATTGGAGTTAATATTCCTAGTTTTTAATTGGGAATATTACAAGGTGTTTCCATGATGTGTCTAATATTAGGCTATGATCATGATAAAACCATTGACCAAACAATTATATGATCCATGGAAGCAATTTTTCCCCTTCAAGGTTCACCTTTTTTCATGTTCAATTATGCATAGTATTTGTTCAATGCAATTCATCTACCACTAGTAAGATTCAACTCCACCAAAATATTTAGATACCAATCCTATTTGATATACCTCATCTTGTATTCTCAATGTTTGAATTTCCAACATATACAACTAAATAGACATTATGAATTCAGAAACCTTGCTTCTCTCACTAAGTGGACACCTTTGCTAAGGAGGCATGCTAAAAATTTGGGTTTAACCAATTTCATTCATAGGTTTATGTTTAGTGTCCATATAATTTTTTATGAACATTTTCGTCATAGAAGGTTTCATGAGCACAAGAAGTTACTACAATTAAGTCATGATACGTGTGTGGGGATTTGGTACCTCAATGAAGATCACACAATCATAAGTATTTAAGGATCAAAGATAAATCCTTTCATGTTACCAGTGTATTTACTCTGATAATTTGTTCCGTGCAAAATACCAGACAATGATTTAATTTAGATTATGTTCAATTTGCTACTAATAATTGAAATATTTAGCTTTAAGTTTCCTCAAGAAGTCGTTTCAAGTGAAGGCTAGAATATCTCAAGAAATTATGGAGAGAATGTTATTCATTAGACTTGATGGAAGAGGGAAAATGGTTGTATGATCCTAGTCATATTATTTCCATAGGAATGATGGAGGAAGGATTGGGTCCTTATCTACATCACCCCAATTTGCAGCTCAAAATATTGGCAAATAAGGAGAGTTGGGATCAAGTTTTAGAAATAATGAAGGAATATCCCTAGCAATAGATTGAAGATGCCATAAATCATAGAAAGTTATAAATTTAAATACTCAAGTTCAATTTGGAAAGGGTGTGAAGAATTATTTAACTATTAATGAAAGTATGTACTGTAGAATACTCAAGCTTGCATAGGGGTATAGTGGATACCCCCAGAAGAATGACAAAGGAGATAAGAGACAAGAACCATAGAGAACTATAGGAATCGACATAAATGAACATTATTCACAAGTATAGGAAAGTAAAGAGATTATAAATGATAAATAATAAGTACAAGGTGTCATTATAGAGGAAGTTGTTTCATAAGGACAAAATCCCCAAGAAATTGTTTTCAAGAGATATTATATTTAGATCATTTCCCTTAAACCTTCATTTGAATGGAATAAATTCAAAAGGTAGGGACATCATCTACGAGAGGTGAACACAAATCTAAAACTTATTTGTTCACTCGTATAATGGATGCAAAAGTCCAAATTGAAAAAGAGATTAAGGAAATGCACCCTCAAACACTGAATATGGGAGAAGAACAATGTAGACTAATCTATATTGTACAATTTAAACAGGGTACTTTCAACATGGTTGTTATTCATTCTAAAACACGAAAAATATAGTCAGTAGAAGATTACTAATCTACTTAGATCATATTGAAGTTAGATTAAATAAATGATATGGATAAGATCTAGTTACATACGCATACATGAGAAATAACTTTTAGGGACTTATTAAAACGCACTGCTAGATGTATGGGAAAACTACAAACCATGGTCAATAAAGTGGAGAAGAAATTAAGACAAGAAAAGATTGGCAACAGAGAAAACCAGCTTAAAATAGTTACTCTTGAGTAGAAGGTTGTTGCTTTGAGCATTGATCCTATATACCCTCACCCAATACATCCCTTATCAAAGAAAATGATGCAAAAATACATGTTTTGAAAGAAAAATTCAAAATTCTTGCTTCAGAACATGTCCTGGAAAATGAGCTTATATAAATTCAACAAGAGAAAGAAAATACATCTAAGCAGATAATGAATTTAAAATATAAAGTCAAAAAGTATAAGTCCTTATATGAAAATCATTCTATGTGGATGACATCATTTTTAGAAGTAGTAATGACAGCCTTAGCCAAGACTTTTCCCTTGGGAGAATTATTCTTTTTCCTGGGGCTACAAATATCTCAATTCTAGAATGGAATTTTCATCTCTCAAACCAAGTATGTAAAAGAAATGCTGAAAAAATTCAACATGGAAGAATGCAAACTGGTATGTACTCTGATGATTACTAGATGCAAACTGAGAAAAGAAGGTGAAGAAAATGAAGTAAACCAAAATATCTATTAGTCAATGATTGGGAACTTGCTATATATGACAGCCTCAATACCAGATATAATGCAGGTTGTGGGACTAGTTGTAAGAGTTCAAGCTACACCCAAAGAAGCTCATGTCCACGTGGTGGAGAGAATTTTCAGATATCTAAAAGGAACCTTGGATCTTGGATTATGGTATTTGCATAGTGACAAATTTACATTGGAAGTATACACATATGCAAATTGGGCAGGAAAAGTTGATGATAGAAATAGAACAAGTGGAGTCCCTTTCTTCTTAGGAAAGTGCTTAGTTTCCTAGCTAAGCAAGAAACAATCCTTAGTGTCCTTATCAACTGTAGAAGTAGAATAAATTGTTGCAGTAGCATGTTGTGCACAAGTCTTATGGATGAGGAAAACTTTGAAAGATGTTCAAGTAGAGTATGATCATCCCATATCAATCTTTTGTGAAAACACAAGTGTGATCAGTATCTCAAAAAATTCAGTAACACATTTTAAAACAAAACACATTCCCATAAAATATCATTGTGTAAGAGAACATGTTGCTAAAATTATAGTCAATTTGGAGTATGTGGATATGAAGGAAAAAATTGTAGACTTTTTCACAAAGCCACTTCCTAGAGAAACTTTCGAGTATCTAAGGGGGAAACTAGAAATAGTTTTTGCTCCAAAATAAGCGGTGACAACGTAGAATGGAACAATTAAGTGTATCTAACGCATAGATGGATTATGTGTGACCTGGCACACCAAAAGCAAGATAGATATAATAATGAGCATGAATCTATAGGGAGTTAATGAACCTGCACAAGGAGAATAAATGGAATTGAAGATGGATATATGGAAAAGAACTAATAACAGAATCAAAGGCATAATTACAGAGGAATCCTTTTGCACATTGTAGAAGAGCTCACTTTCAGGGGGATCTTATGGTAAGTTTGTGTTGTAATAAGGTGGTGTTGAAATAAATGCCAAAGTGGGATATTGTTGAACATGTGTTGTCATCGATGTCAAGGGACAAAATGTTGAACTAAGAAAATAATCAAAGGCATAATAACAAGAGGAGCCTTATGTGCATTGTAGGAGAGCTCACTTTTAGGGGGATCTTATGGTAAGTTTGTGCTATGATAGGGTGGTCTTCACATCAATCCCAAAGGGAGAGATTCTTGAAAATGTTTTTTCATTGATTTCAAAGGACAAAATGTTGAACCTAAGTGTTATTATTGATGCCAAAATAAAATGAAGGGTTCCTCAAAATCCACTTTGAATAAATACATAAGTTCATAGTGTGCAAATATCAAAATATGACATGGGTCATATGTGCACATATAACAACTTTGAAATAAGAATATGATGTGCACGGAAACTACTTTGGTACATGACTTATGAAGAAGAATATGAGATATGAACTTGTGTGTAAAATCCCCACAAAGAAAATGACATTTGAGCAAATCCCACAAAGATAAATTATGATAAGTGGCACATTGAAATAGATGACAACTTGATCAAGATGCAAACAAATGGAAGCATTATTCAAGTAAGAGGACATTCAACCAGTGGACACATATATTCCTCAAATTTGGTAATCAAATAATGCATCATCTAAAGGAAGGATCTATTGAATCTTCCTCAAATAAGGTACTCAATTAACACACCATCTAGAGGAAGAATCAACCAACCCTTCCTCAAATATGGTACTCGGATAACGCATCATCTAAAGGAAGGATCGGACAATGCTTCCTCAAAAATGGTACTCGGGTAACACATCATCTGGAGGAAGGATCGATTGATCCAAGTTGAAATATGGTACTCGAGTAATGAAACATCTAAAGGAAGAATAGGACCCTTCCTCAAATTTTGTAGTCATGTAATGCATCATCGAAAGGAAGGATCGACCAACCCTTCGTCAAATATGGCCTTGTGGCCATGCATCATATAGAGGAAGGATCAATTAAACCTTATGGCCCAGGGATGGCTGATCCTTCCTTTCAATGATGCATTAAATGACTACAAAATTTGAGGAAGGCTCCTATTCTTCCTATAGATGTTTCATTACTCGAGTACCATATTTCAACTTGGATCAATCGATCCTTCCTCCAGATGATGTGTTACCTGAGTACCATTTTTGAGGAAGGGTTATCCGATCCTTCCTTTATATGATGTGTTATTTGAGTACCATATTTGAGGAAGGGTTGGTCCATTCTTCCTCTAGATGGTGTGTTAAGTGAGTACCATATTTGAGGAACATTCAATAGATCCTTCCTTTAGATGATGCATTATCTGAGTACGATATTTGAGGAAGGGTTGGTCTATTCTTCCTCTAGATGGTGTGTTAATTGAGTACCATATTTGAGAAAGATTCAATAGATCCTTCCTTTAGATGATTCATTACTTCATTGCCAAATTTGAGGAAGAGATGTGTCCACTGGTTGAAGGTCCTCTTACTTGAATAATGTCACCACTTGTTTGCGTCTTGATCAAGTTATCATCTATTTCAGCGTGCCACTTATCATAATTTATATTTGTGGGGTTTGGTGCTCATATGCCATTTTCTTTGTGGGGATTTTACACACAAGTTCGTATCTCATATTCTTCTTCATAAGTCACGTACCAAAGCAGTGTTCTAGCACATCATATTCTTATCTCAAAGTTGTTATATGTGCACATATGACCCATGTCATATTGTGATCTTTGCACTCTATGAAATTATGTATTTCTTCAAAGTGGATTTTGAGGAACCCTTCATTTTCTTTTGGCATCAATTATAACACTTGGGTTCAACATTTTGTCATTTGAAATTAATGAAAACACATGTTCAACAATATCTCGCTTTGGCATTGATGTGAACACCACCTTATCATAGCAAAAACTTTCCTCCTCTAAATTGGTGATAAGATTAGTACTCTAATTTTTCAATATTAATGGCAAGGAGGTTGCATACAAAGTGGTCAAACAAAGTCATGAAATAGATTTAAAAACTAGCCACCACAAATTTATATCAGACACGATATAGAACCTTATAGTGGGTTCAAAGTATATTTTATGGGACACACATTTTAATTCAAATACAAATTTATATACATAATCCACTATTGGGATAAGTTTAAAATCAACATAATTTCCTTTGGAAAATTGGAGTTAATATTCCTAGTTTTTAATTGGGAATATTACAAGCTGTTTCCATGATGTGTCTAATATTAGGATATGATAATGATAAAACCATTTACCAAACAATTATATGATCCATGGAAGCAATGTTTCCCCTTCAAGATTCACCTTTTTTCATGTTCAATTATGCATAGTATTTGGCCAACACAATTCATCTACCACTAGTAAGATTCAACTCCACCAAAATATTCAGATACCAATCCTATTTGATATACCTCATCTTGTATTCTCAATGTTTGAATTTCCAACATATACAACTAAATAGACAATATGAATTCAGAAACCTTGCTTCTGTCACTAAGTGGACACCTTTGGTAAGGGGGCATGTTAAAAATTTGGGTTTAATTTCATTCATAGGTTTATGTTTAGTGTTCATACATTTTCCTCCTAGAAGGTTTCATGAGAACAAGAAGTTACTACAATTAAGTCATGATATGTGTGTGGGGAGAGAGAGAGAGAGAGAGAGAGAGAGAGAGAGAGAGAGAGAGAGAGAGAGAGAGAGAGAGAGAGAGAGAGAGAG
>LPNX011200867.1:42284-93974 GCA_001517045.1 Pseudotsuga menziesii
TCTTTTATCAAAGAAAACCTCAAAATAAGCTCAAAGGAATTGGTCAGGACTTTATCGTAGTTGAAATTTTTAAAGAAGAATAAGTATCCCATCTCAAAAACACTATTGAAATGTAGGAAGAACATGTGGTTATTGTACAACATCAATGTTGAACATGTGTTGTCACTGATGTCAAAGGACAAAATGTTGAACCCAAGTGTTATCATTGATGTCAAAATACATGTGGTGTCATTGATGTGAAAGGAAAAAATGTTGAATCCAAGTGTTATCATTGATGCCAAAAGAAAATGAAGGGTTCCTCAAAATCCACTTTGAAGAAATACATAAGTTCAGAGAGTGCAAACATCCCAATATGACATGGGTCATAAGTGCGCATATAACAAATTTGAAAGAAGAATATGATGTACACAAACACTTCTTTGGTATGGGACTTATGAAGAATAATATGAGACATGAACTTGCATGTAAAAGTCCCACAAATAAAATGATATATGTGCACAAAACCCCACAAAGTTGAATTGCGATAAGTGGAACGTCGACGCAGATGATAACTTGATCAAGATGCAAACAAGTGGGGGTTTTATTCAAGTAAAAGGAACTTGAATAAGTGGACACATTTCTTGAGTTAAAAAGAGTATAAATAATAAATATATGGATGTGTTGAAGAAATATTGTAGAATGAATACCTTAAGATAATATGTTTTGGGAAAAGCTTCATTTTTGGGGTATCAATGGCTCATTGATCATAGAAAAATATTTTATATAGTGGAACCGAATTGCGTAGATCAGCAAAGGATGAATAGCAAGAACAACGCTAGATAGAAGGATACCTGGAAATGAGGATGTGTAAAGGTGCTACTTAGTAGATTACCAAGACCTCTAAATCAAAGAAGTGACCAAGTAGTATAGGAGTGTAGAAAAGTCGCAGATATAGTCGCACATCATAGCTCAAGCAACTGGATATTTTGATGCAAATAATCAGAAGCAAGATGCATATAAGAAGAGTTACAACAATTGCAGTTTACAGATAAGGTAATTTTCATATTTCAGTTATTTGATATACACACTTAATTCTTATAAGGGAGGTAAGAAGGCTCAAGGATAAGGGAGTTGGAGCTCTCTTTAGGTATTGGTAAAACTTCTAAGGGTGGAAGAATGGGATAAGCAAGAGTTAGTTGTAGCTTCCTTCATGTCACAACTGGTAAAACTTGGGGAGTGGGTGATTCCTTATAGTGGTAGCTTGTAAAACAATTAGGGGGTTGGATCCTCCTTCCAATCGGAGATGGTAAATATAATTTGGGAGTGGGTGCTTCCATTCAGTGGCAGCTGTAGAAAAAATTAGATATTACAGTGTTTATAGTATTCCATGGGTCAGTTCCTGATAGCTATGAGTCACAGTTTGCATAGTAAGACAGACATATGTTGAGGTTGGTGCCTAAAGTTCGCGAGTTGGTGCTCATGCAGATAAAGGTCATTGTAGGTAGGTGCATGTAACCAACAAATTGTTACTTGTGGATCAAGTTGGATCTTGAAATGAGTTGGTGCTCATGTTTGCATCTTGTACTCTACCATTGATGTAATAATTCATTTTATCTATATCTATCTATATATATATTGTTATTATTCGTTCTTTGTGCGCAATGGTGTTTGTTTCAGCTGAAAATTTTTAGGTGGTGAAAATTATTTAATTGTGAAATAATTTTGCATTTGTGCTTTATATTGACACCCCCCCCCTCTCTAACAATTGGTATTAGAGAGGGTGTCTTCAGTGACATATTAACTTCTAGAAGATATA
Organism: Pseudotsuga menziesii; assembly: GCA_001517045.1. Classification (NCBI taxonomy): domain Eukaryota; kingdom Viridiplantae; phylum Streptophyta; class Pinopsida; order Pinales; family Pinaceae; genus Pseudotsuga; species Pseudotsuga menziesii. The sequence goes on from LPNX011200867.1 coordinate 44,080, forward strand.
TTCTTGCATATAAATTAAAATATAATAAATGCTCCTTATGACCATGGAGAATGTTTGTAAAAATGAAGAATTAGGAGACAAAAAACTGGTTGAAGTATACTTTGAAGGAGAACTAATCAATGCTTTGGAATAATTAGAGAAATATAGGAAGAAATTTTTTTTTTTGAAGGAGAAACTTTCAAAGCATAAAGAACAAGTTGAGAAAATAACGAAGTAAAAAATGGAGATGGTGGAACAACTAACACACAAAGAGGAAAGGGTGAAAAATTGGAAATTGAAATTACTTACCTAACAGGAGAACTACAAAAAGTGAATGATCAGTTGAACCTCTGGAAAAAGTCTAGAAAGAATATTGGGACTCCAAAAGGAACTATTAAATATCAAAGACAAAAAATGGGAAAGACGGGATTAGATTACATAGATTCAAAGAACAAAATCTATGCATACGAAGTCTAGGATCTTATGTCGAGAGGAGACAAATTGCGAAAGGAGGATGATGTCCCTCCCTCAGAACATCATCCCTACACAATCAGAAAGTTCTCGCTTTACAAGGTACCAAATACTTTTCATAGGAGACTATTTTTTATGTAATAATTTTGGTCACAAAGCAATCAACTGCAAAGCACATTTGAAGAACTATCCTAAAGAGAATAGATCCTCCTATAGGAGGAATGACATTAAAAAAGGGCCAAAAACTCCAAAATAAAATTTAAACGCCTTCAGTCCTTTAAGTACACATTGTGAATGTCAAAAATGTGAAAAATCACGGAAATATGACTAAGGATTGTGGAAATCAATCTTCATTGATAAGAACATCTGAAAATAGTCCTGTTAAAGAAAACTCTAGAAAAATATGGAAGAAAAATGATGATCGATCGATTCATGAAGGGTGCATCCTAGAACTACATGTGTAGAAAAAAAAGGGTTAATGGTATATTGACAGTTGATATTCCAAGCACATGACAAGAGATAAATAAAATTTCTTGATTTTCAAAGAAGAAAAGGGAGGAAATGTATACTTTGGAGACAATGGATTGGACAAATTAGTGGTAAGGGCATGGTTAGTCATGGAAACAAAAAAACTAAAGCAGGCAACGTCTTGTTAGTTGAGAATATGAAGCATAATCTTCTGAGTGTGAATCACATATGCGGCTAAGGACATCCTCTCACCTATGATTTAGAGAAATGAAAAATTAATGATAAAGATACATGAATTTTAGTAGCAACTACAACCAGAACCTCAAACAATGTCTATATATTAGATGAAAAAGAAGAAAAATTTTCTCTAGGGAAAATAGATGAAAGTTTGGTTTAGCACGGATGAATAAGACATATAAATTCGACAATATTGTCAATATTAGTAAACAACAGGCTATGGGGGATATCACAAGGATTACAAATCCCATACAATCGGTCTGTAAACATTGCCAACATGGAATACAAACAAGAGTAAGCTTTAAGACAAAGGAGTACACTACAAAAAATCCACTAGAGTTAGTTCATATGGATCTATGTGGACCCACAAGAACCAAAGGACTAAATGGTGAGTATTATTTTATGCTCTTCATGATGACTTCACATGAATGACATGGGTTTTATCCCTCAAGAAAAAATCAGAAACTTTTGAATGCTTTAAATCCTTTAGAAATTTGTCGAGAACAAAAATAATCTAAGAATTAAATGCCTAAGATCAGATAATGGTGGAGAATACACATCAAATGAGTTTGAGGATTTCCATGAAAAAAATCGAATGAAGAGACTGTTCTCAACATCCAAAACACCACAACAAAATGGAGTAGCTGAAAGGGAAAACATAAATGTGCAAGAAATGGTCAGAACCATGTTAAATGACTCCAATCTATCTAACACTTTCCGGACACAGGTTATTCGTATTGGTGTTCACATTTTAAACAACACAAATCAGAACTTGGAGCAACATGACTCCATATGAACTTTGGAAAGCAAGACCAACTACAATAAAGAATTTTTTGGATTTTTGGAAGTAAATGCGACATAAGAAGAAATGTCGAGAACCTTGGAAAATTTGATTCATGATCTGATGAAGGAAATTTTCTGGGATATGTGACTAGAAGAAAGGCGAACAAATGTTACAATCTAAGGTTGAATAAGATAGTTGAAATCCTAAATGTAATAATAGATGAAGAGTTCAAATACATAAAAAATGATGATGATGATCAACCTATGGCTAAACAACCCACACAATTTATAAAGGATGAAGGAAGGGAAACAAAAAAAACTACCTCAAGGTTTGTTCAAAATAATCATTGAGAAGATCCGATCACAAGAGATAAAAATGTTGGTGATGGATGGCATCGAATAAGTTCATTTTTCCCTGTTATCTCAAGTAGAAACAAATTGTTTTAATGAAGATAAAACTGATGAGCATTGGATCAAGGATATGGAAGAAGAATTGAATCAAATTAAGAAGAATCAAACTTGGGAACTTGTTCCAGGACCCAAATAAAAAAAAGTTATAGAAACACAATGGGTTTTTAGAAACAAACTAAATGAGGAAGGACAAGTTGTCAGGAACAAGGAAAGGTTAGTATGAAAAGGATATGCATAGGTTGAAGGAATAGACTTTGAGGAAACATTTGATCCAGTAGCTCGAATAGAAGCAGTCATAATGTTTTTATCCTATGCCTGCTCTCGGAACATCACGGTGTATCGAACAGACATAAAATCAGCCTTCCTAAATGGATAATTAGAAGAAGAAGTATGCGTAAAAAAACAAGAAGGGTTCACTTCCTCGGATAATAAATATTATGTCTACAAATTGAAAAAGGAATTATATGGACTAAAGCAGGAACCGCGAGCCTGATATTCAAGGTTAGATAGATATATGCGACAACAAGGATTCAAAAATGGCCATGTAGATATCAATTTGTACTTAAAAGTTGAGGATGGAAACCTGACTATAAACGAGTTCTATGTGGATGACATCATTTTTGGAAGTAGTAATGACAACCTTAGCCAAGATTTTTCCCTTGGGAGAATTATTCTTTTTATTTGGGCTACAAATATCTCAATTGAAGAATGGAATTTTCATCTCTCAAACCAAGTATGTAAAAGAAATGCTGAAAAAATTCAACATGGAAGACTGCAAACCGGTATGTACTCCGATGATTACTAAATGCAAATTGAGAAAATAAGATGAAGGAAATGAAGTAAATCAAAATATCTATTAGTCAATGATTGGGATCTTGTTATATATGACAGCCTAAAGACCATATATAATGCAGGTTGTAGGACTAGTTGTAAGATTTCAAGCTACACCCAAAGAAACTCATGTCCACGCGGTAAAGAGAATTTACAGATTTCTAAAAGGAACCTTGGATCTTGGATTATGGTATTTGCATAGTGAAAACTTTACATTGGAAGCATACACATGCAAATTGGGCAGGAAACGTTGATGATAGAAATAGCAAAAGTGGAGTCCCTTTATTCTTAGGAAAGTGCTTAGTTTCCTAGCTAAGTAAGAAACAATCCTCAGTGTCCTTATCGACTGTAGAAGTAGAATACATTGTTGCAGTAGCATGTTGTGCACAAGTCCTATGGATGAGGAAAAATTTGAAAGAGGTTCAAGCAGAGTATGATCATCCCATATCAATCTTTTGTGAAAACACAAGTGCGATCAGTATCTCAAAAAATCCGATAACGCATTCTAAAACCAAACACATTCCCATAAAATATCATTGTGTAAGAGAACATGTTGCTAAAATTATAGTCAATTTGGAGTATGTGGATATGAAGGAAAAAATTGTAGACTTTTTCACAAAGCCACTTCCTAGAGAAACTTCCGAGTATCTAAGAGGGAAACTAGAAATAGTTTTTGCTCCAAAATAAGCGCTGACAATGCAGAATGGAACAGTTAAGTGTATCTAACGTAGAGATGGATTATGTGTGACCTCGCACACCAAAATCAAGATAGATATAATAATCAGTGTGAAGCTACATGTAGTTAATGACCCTGCACAAGGAGAATAAATGGAATTGAAGATGGATCTATGGAAAGAACTAAGAAAAGAATCAAAGGCATAATTACAGAGGAATCCTTTTGCGCATTGTAGAAGAGCTCATTTTCAGGGGGATCTTATGGTAAGTTTGTGTTGTAATAAGGCAGTGTTGAAATAAATGCCAAATTGGAATATTGTTGAACATGTGTTGTCATCGATGTCAAAGTACAAAATGTTGAACTAAGAAAATAATCAAAGGTATAATAACAAGGGGGGCCTTATGTGCATTGTAGAAGAGCTCACTTTCAGGGGGATATTATGGTAAGTTTGTGCTGTAATAAGGTGGTGCTCACATCAATGCAAAAGGGAGAGATTGTTGAACATGTGTTTTCATTGATTTCAAAAGATAAAATGTTGAACCCAAGTGTTATTATTGATGCCAAAATAAAATGAAGGGTTCCTCAAAATCCACTTTGAAGAAATACATAAGTTCATAGAGTGTAAAGATCACAATATGAAATGGTCATATGTGGACATATGACAACTTTGAAATAAGAATATGATGTGCACGAACACTGGTTTGGTACGTGACTTATGAAGAAGAATATGAGATATGAACTTGTGTGTAAAATTGCCACAGAGAAAATGGCATATGAGCGCCAAACCCCACAAAGATAAATTATGATAAGTGGCACGTTGAAATAGATGACAACTTGATCAAGACGCAAACAAGTGGCAACTTTATTCAAGTAAAAGGACCTTCAACCAATGGACACATCTCTTCCTCAAAATTGGTAATCAAGTAATGCATCATCTATAGGAAGGATCTATTGAAGCTTCCTCAAATATGGTACTCAATTAACACACCATCTAGAGGAAGAATGGACCAACCCTTCTTCAATTATGGTACTCGAATAATGCATCATCTAAAGGAAGGATTGGACAACCCTTCCTAAAAAATGGTACTCGAGTAACACATCATTTGGAGGAAGGATCGATTGATCCAAGTTGAAATATGGTACTCGAGTAATGAAACATCTATAGGAAGAATCAGACCCTTCCTCAAATTTTGTAGTCATGTAATGCATCATCGAAAGGAAGGATCAACCAACCCTTTGTCAAATATGGCCTTGTGTCCATGCATCATCTAGAGGAAGGATCAATTAATGATTTTTTAAAATATGGTACTGAGGAAATGAATCATTGAGAGGAAGGATCAATTGATCCTTCCTCAATTATGGTACTCACTTCAGACATTTTCCCTCAAGATATTCTCAAGGATGTTGAATAAGTGAAAACCTAAAGAAAGCATAGCAAGCTGAGAAATTCCATGTGAATCAACTCCCAGACCAATTTTTTCCTATTGATGTTGTGGGATATGAGTATTACAAGGAATGTTCACCATTTTTATGATCCAAATACTAGAAATAGTGAAATGATGAGCATAATGGTGTCAAGTGGAGCCATAATAAGACCTGTGTCTAAGCAACTTTGTTACTCTTCATAACCATGATCTCAATTAAATGTGGAGTGTTCCCTCTACATCCAAGATGTTTTCATTAGAAATCCTTGCATTTGTGGTATGGAATTTTGATAGGATCTCGTGTGTGTTGTCAAGGGATGGGATTCTGTCCAAGTATCATCTTAATCTTCGGTGTTAAATTTGGCATGCTCCAAATGAATCAAAATATTCATGTTCGATTTGGGAAGAGATTGTGAATTCAATAAATTTGTGAATAGATAAACTACTTTCATTTAATCATCTATTAGATAATCGAAAGAAAAGAGATATCGTGCCATGTATTTTATGCATCAAGATCACATATTTGATCAAGCCTTGTGTTGATGGAGCATTGATAGATAAAACTTTGGAATAGGTGGTTTGATATTATTTGGAGAAATCCTATTGAAAAAAAATGAATGAAATGGTTACAATTAGTCACTTAAAAAACATATTAATCATGGAATAATTCATTAACTTTGATTATTTTATTAAACATTGATTAAAATTAATTGTTTCCATAAATTAAATTATGCTTTTTTATTGTAAATGAAATCAATTTTGTTTTTTTTCAATTTGAGGAATGTACATTGGATGTGGATATATTTTTCAATGGATTGAAAGTTGTTGAAGCAATAGTTTTTCCCAATTGAAAACAATTGCACAATAGTGACATAAAGTGTGAATGTGTAGTATTAAATGTTACTAAGATATTGAATGGATATATTCAATTGCCACATGCATCATTAAGTGTAGATACTTTGTTAGAATCAAAGGGATATTTTATTGGATGGGATGTTATAATATATTTCTAAGCACTTTGAGCCTTCTGCAATGCAAGTTGGGATAAATGATAAAATATTGCTAGAATGAACATTCAAAATTTAAGAAAATAGACAAAACATGGTTTTCATTTCTTCTAAGAAAGATTGAGTTGTTGCATAGATGATCAGGTCAAAAAGATTGTATTTCCAAAGGATTTGTAACAAATGTTGATGAAAATGATTTAGTTGAAGGGGGGCTTATCGTACCTTTTTCATTTGGTGTCCTTGTGAAAGAACTAGTGTTTTCTTGTTCTACTTATTCTTCAGAGTTAAATATTAGCATCCTTGTATATTGGCTAATAAAAAGCGTAAAGGACTTGAATACCGATTCAATAATGTGTGTTGGAAAAAACTTATAAATCTCAATGTTTAGAGAGACAACCCAATCAAAATCACAATATTAAGTCTATGAGGGAAAAGGTAAAATTAATTCAGTATTGTTCATTAAAGCCAAATTATTTTGCTACTAGAATTGTTTCAAATGTTTTAGAAAAGGATGTGGTGAATTTTGAGCCATTGGATGGTAATGAATTTGGAATTTTAATTAATAAAATTTTTGCAATTGTGATAAATGTGGTGTCACTAAAGGTCCTCTCATTAGATGGCCTACAAATTATTTGTTTGGCCTTGATAATGCCCATTTAGGTGTAATATTAATTAAACATGGGGAAGATAAAATGGTTAGGTTTTGGGAGGCATTTGAGGCATGTCCTTTGCAGATGGCACTCCTACCTATTTATAATGATGAATATGACAGTATAAAACTTTCTTTCTGCATCAAGGCTATATTATTATGTCCCTGACAAGGGGACATATATGAATCCCTCAGGGCGATTATTTGGAGTAATTTCTAGTAAATTTAACAAAAACATATAATTTTTTCTATAGTTTGTATCAATTTATTTTGGGGAATTATTTAAATTTTTATTTATCTTGCTTCCTATTGCTTTATATAGGTGACGTAGGCTTGGGAATTTGTTCCCCAAGACCCAGTGGTGAGCTTGCGTAAGCATAAAATGATCATTTTGTACCAGACATCCTACCCTTTGTGGACGAAAATACGATGAGCAAACTGTGTTAGTTGTTTTTTCAAGGTGGAAGCGGTGGCCATGAATTGACGTTCAATGTTTGACAAGATAATTCAAATAACAACTTATTAAATTATTAATATTTACTTTGCCAATTTAAATTTAACTTGGATGATTATTAAAAAATCCTATAAATATGCAATTTCTCGCCCTCTCAACTCTCTCAAACCCCTTACTCTTTCATCTTTAGAACACATGAACTCTCTTGAGGCATGTTTCCGCACCATCAACGAGACTTCTCAAAGCAAATTCACTATGTGGTCACAAGGTTCTAGGAGACTGAATGGTAAGAATTCTATAGAGAAAGTGCTTAATGGCGTCAGACTCATACACTATGACTCCAACTTGAATGACGTGCTTTCCATGAGGGTATGGGCATTAGCTCATTCTCTTTGTCTACCTTGAAAGAAACAATAGTGACAGGATTTGATGGGATTGATATAAGTTGTTAAACATATTGAGATTTAGTTTACAAGAAATTTAGTGGAAGTTGTTGAAATATTGTAACTTTGAAGAATATTCTATATGTATTTCTTTGTGGTCCCCGATGGTCCTACCGGGAGAACCACTTGTATTACTTTGTACGTCAATGCTCCTAATCAGAAGAACTAATAAGAGTCATGAGGCAGTCCCTTCTAATTGTAAAGGTGGGTCATTAGCACCCCAGTGTGGTTACTTGAGCCTACATGTGTAACTCGAGCCTACATGATTAACTAGAGCCTACATGATAGATGAGTTAACTCAAGTGAACGGATGAATATAAATAGAGGTGTAGTGCTCCTCATTTGTAACACACACTCTCACTTGTGTAGCGCATTAGTGGAGAAGAGAAGTAGCTGGAGAAGGAGGAGGATCAGGCTTTGATCTCCTTGCTGGTTTTATCTTTTATCTCTTATCTTTTTGGGGCATCTATATTGAGGAAGCTTTTGCTGGGTTTTTACCAGGATAAATCTTTGTGTTCCTTTTGTATGGTTGTGCTTTTCTAGCTTTCAATGATCCTGTCTATATGCTTTTGTTATGAAAATGAAATGAAGTATTGATGTCTTAGCTAAGCATATGAAAATTTATCATGGTATCAGAGCCACCCTGAAAGAAGACATTGTGCAACTAAAGAATCTATGGTTTTTTTTGGGGTCTCTATCCATGATCGATCAGCAAAAGAAGACTAGACTGACTCTCCATTGAAGGGCGCATCTTTCTGTCGAAGCAGAATTCAATTACGAGCATTTTCAGTTTTGGTGCGGAAAATTAGGGCTTTCTACAGAAGAATAATTTTTGAGTGAGCCCAGCATAAGATTGTTCTCCTCATCAAAATCGAATTTTAGAGACCTGGATCAAGAAATTTGGTTGGGTGAAACTTTGGGAAAGTCAAACCCTAGTTTGACCTTGATCTGGAAAAACCCTAAATACTAAAACTGCTAAGTTTTGGTACATTCACTATATTCTGAGATTGGCAAAGGATCAGGAGTTGAAAATTGCAGAGGACGAATATAAAATCCTGATTTACACTGTTTTCAAAATTCAGCCTCATATTTTCTATATTCTGTGAGATATGATCCCTCCAAGTTAGAGTTCCATCCTCTTCCAAAATTCATCCCTAAACAGGACACATGGGGAGAATTGATGTAGCATGGGCTACAGAGGTCCAAATGGAATTCCTGATGATTTTATAGAAAGAGCACGGCCTTTAATTTCTTTGATCCAAATTTCAGAACCTGAAGATGAACCAGTGACACGTGGAATGCGGTACAACTGCACTATTTTGAACAGTCCTGTAACAGGTCACCTTGGGAAAATGATCATAAATTAAAATTGGTGAAACCAATTCTAATGAAACTTGTGCTGTTGGATCAGGGACATGCAAGGTTAACTCAGTGCAAAATGTCAGACATAGGGGAGAAGTAATTACGGAGATATCACAGAAACAGTAATAGGAATTTCCGCAGAAGAAATTGGAAAACTAGGGCTTCCTGTTCCGGGAGCTTCCCTCCACTGTTTTCAGAAAAGAAGTACATTGGACAGCTCCATTTTAAGAGATACATATTTCTATCCAATCATATCTGAAAGATTCCAGGTTTTGAAAATTATGGTTTCTCTGACAAACCCTAGATCAGCCAGCTCCAGAAGCAGGATGGACACCTCAAATCAGTAAGATCTAATCTTTTGCTATTTGCATTTGAGGTTCTCATTTAAAAATGATCTATCACATCAGCTTGATGATAATCTTGGTGAAGTTGAAAAATTCCAAGCATGGAAGTATTTGATCTCTCTGAAGAAAATGAATTGGACACCTACATGAGTAGAGAGGTTCCAGTTCTAGAGGGAGATGAGCCACAAAGACTTACACAAGAAGAACTTGATCAAGGCCAAGAATATTATTGTTGATTCAATCACGGATCAACTTATACCACAAGTGTCTTCCCTAAAGACACCGAATATGTTTGATTCCTTGATCAAGCTATTTGAATCAGAAGATGGCTTTGAGAAAATAGTTGAAGAATGTGAAGATCCAGAATGCAGAACAACTTGAAGCGGTAGAAGAAGAAGTATGCAGAAGTGGTGATAGCCACCTTGAATGGCCTCCCAAGATCATGGGATTCATTCATGTGAAGAATGTATGCCAGAATTAAGTTATTACTTTCAGCTCAACTAATAAGAAGAGAAGAAGAAGATGGGAGCAATTGAAGATCAAGCTCTCACCATTCAAAGAAGATCCCTCAAGCGATGAGGAATATAAAAAACTCAATTCTTGAAGAACCTCTTATTCATCTTATCATTTGGATAAGAAACGATGATTTCACGAATGAAGAAGATGATAAAGTAGAATGATCAAGATGGAGTCTACCCACGAAACAAATAAAAGATAAGTATTCAATTTCCATTTCATGATATTGTTTTGTTATGCATTTGATTGTATTTAGTTGATGTGTTATGCATGATAGATTGTTTACATTAATACTACTAATATGCATGTGATGGGTAAGTAGCTCATGGCACTATACAACTCTCCAGTGCTACTTATCAAACCTCTTTGCTGACATATTGGATTAGTGCACAATCTCAATGATGTCATGGTAGAGGTAGAAGGCATCTAGAAAGTTTTTGTGAAATATGGATGAATGTTGTATTGGCTAAATAGTTGCATGATGCATAAGAATTTTTCGTTATGCATATGTTTATGAAATAGTTCTAACCATGCAACTGGTGCATTTGAATTGTAGGAAAGGTCCTATACAACCTTCTACAAGAAAATAAGGACGAGAGTTGTTCCAAAGAACAAGTGATGACAATTCAATAAACATGAATCTGAAGCTCCCAGGGTCAAAGACACCATGACGGAAGAAAGAGCTTCAGAGAGCGGTAGATCCACCTCAAAGGATGAAGACCACCATGGGTATGAGAGATAACTCAAGATTAAGAAAAGAATGCTATAAAAGAAACTATGATCAAAGAATAACAGTTGATCATGGGGAATGATGTATATGATATGATTTTGAGACATAAAGGGAAGTACATAGTATCCTCCATATGGATCTACAAGAACAAGTGTACAAAGAAAGGTTCGTGATTTGCCTCAGAAAGAATAGAATATGACATGACATACTCTATTGACCAGTATATATCAAGCATAGAATCACCAGTACAGAATGAAGAAGGAAGATAATACTCCACTTCAGGGGGAGTGACTATAGAATATATCTGATTTTGACACGGTACGACATGATGGACAACTTCTTGATGGATCGAGACTTTACCAAGAGTAAAGTGGGTTCCAACCTTCAAAGTTGAATGCAGAAGACTAGGATATGTTGATGATCTGACAAGACGAACTCATGGAAGATGTTATGATACTAGAATTATGTATGGGATATAGTTCCCAAACCAGAAGGAAAGAGTATTGTATCCTCCAAATGGATATACACAATAGAGCATGTAGCTGACGGAAGTATCGAGAAGTATAAAGCAAGATTTGTGGCCAGAGGTTTCCTTCAGAAAAAGGGAATTAATTCTGAAGAGACACTTACTCTAGGAAGTAAGGTACACTTCCTTCAGAACTATCATGGTAGTTTCTTCCATGGTGAAGTAAAGACAAGCCTTCCTTAATGGTATGATTGAGAAAGAGTTTTACATTGAATAGTCATGAGGATTTCAAGTTGAAGTTAGATGGAATCATGTATGCAAGTTGAAGCCTAGGCCCTCTATGGCTTGAAGCAAGCTCCCAGAGCTTGGTATGAAAGAATAGATAGTTTCTTGTCGAGCATGGGATTTACCAAGAATAAAGATGATCCTAACCTTTATCTCAAGGTTGTAGAAGATGAACTTGTCATCCTGTTATTATATGTGGATGACTTATCCTTGACAGGAAATGAGAAACAGATCATGGAAAGCAAGAAGAAACTAGCAGAAGAATTTGAGATGAAAGACCTTGGGTTAATGCATTATTTCCTAGTTCTGGAAGTATGGCAAAGTTCAGAAGAAATATTTCTCAACCAGGGAAAGTATGCGGTAGAGATATTGAAGAGATTCAATATGTTGGAATGCAAAGTCATGGCCACACCCATGGAATCCAACCTGAAGCTGTTAGCTGATGACTCATCAGAGTTAGTGGATATGACTCATTACAGATAGATCATTGGGTCATTGATGTACTTAACAAATACTAGACCAGACATTTGTTTTGCTGTGAACACCCTAAGTCAATATCTTGTTCAACCAAGATGGGTTCACCTAGTAACTGCAAAGAATGTGATGAGATATCTGAAAGGGACTATAGACTTTGGTTTATATTATGATGGTAGCCATGAGTATATATTGTATGGCTACATAGATGCAGATTGGGTCTGAAGTATCTCAGACAGGAAAAGCACATTAGGTAGATGCTTTTGTTTGGGGTCTGCTATGAGTTCATGGTTTAACAGGAAACAATCCAATGTTTCTCGTAGCATGGCTAAAGCAAAATACATAGAAGATTGCTCTACTAAGTTGTGAAGCCATATGGATTCGGAAGCTGATATCAGGTCTCTTTGAACTGAAGATGGATACTACATTGATTCTATGTGACAACGAGAGTTGTGATAACAGAGAACCCTGTGTTCCATCGTAACACATATAAATCCAGTATTTCTATACTGAATATAGAGATGATGATGATTTCAGTATTCCCATACTGAAGATATAGATGATGTTTCAGTATTTACATACTGTAGATGCAGATGATGGTGACCTGATGATGCTTTCAGTACTCACATACTGGAGATACAGATGGTGATAGTTCAGTATTCACATACTAAAGATGTAGATGAAGATGGTTTAGATGATGATGCACTGAAAAAGCCTCTGTCTCAGGTAAAGTTCAAACACTTTCGAGACAAGCTTGGTGTGGTTTAGAAAGACCTTCCTCGAAAGGGGGAGTAGTGATGTTGCAGTGGGATTGTATCATCCTTGGACACTTGCCCTAAAGTGACCCGGAGACCTCGGTCTTCGAGAATGAAGAGGGATTGTATCATCCTGGGACATATGTCCAGAAGTGATCCGGTGACTTCGGTCATCGAGAATGTGGTGGGATTGTATCATCCCTGGGCACTTGCCCACAAGTGAACCGGAGACCTCGGTCTTCAAGAATGAAGAGGGCTTGTATCATCCTGGGACATCTGTCCAAAAGTGATCCAGTGACCTCAGTCCACATGAATGTGGTGGGATTGCATCATCCTTGAACTTCAGTTCAAAATGTATCCGGAGGTCTCGGCCCCCATGAATGTGGTAGGATTGCATCATTCCTAAACTTCGGTTAAAAATGTATCTGGAGGTCTCGACCCCCGTGAAAGTGGTGGATTGCATCATCCCTGAACCTCGGTTCAAAATGTATCCGAAGGTCTCGGTCCCCGTGAAAGTGGTGGATTGCATCATCGCTGAACCTCGGTTCAAAATGTACCCGGAGATCTCGGTCCCCGTGAATGTGGTAGGATTGTATCATCCTTGAACTTCGGTTCAGAACGGATCCGGTGACTTCGGTACTCGAGAACGTGTGTTGATCCCATAATTCCTAGAGGAAGGATTGTCTGAGTTTTACATCTATGTTGATCTCATAATACCGAAAGGAAGGATCGTTAGTAGCTCCGTAAAGACCTAAATCCCGTAATTCCGAAAGGAAGGATCATTGAATTGATCCCGTAATTCCAATAGGAATGATTGTCTAAGTTCCACAGATGTGTTGATCTCGTAATTCCAATAGGAAGGATTGTCTGAGTTCCACATCTGTGTTGATCCTGTAATTCCGAAAGGAAGGATCGTTAGTAACTCCGTAAAGACCTAAATCCCGTAATTCCGAAAGGAAGGATCGTTAGTAACTCCGTAAAGACCTAAATCCCGTAATTCTGAAAGGAAGGATCATTGAATTGATCCCGTAATTCCAATAGGAATGATTGTCTAAGTTCCACAGATGTGTTGATCCTGTAATTCCAATATGAAGGATTGTCTGAGTTCCACAAATGTGTTGATCTCGTAATTCCAAAAGGAAGGATCGTTAATAACTCTGTAAAGACCTAAATCCCGTAATTCCGAAAGGAAGGATCATTAGTAACTCCGTAAAGACCTAAATCCCGTAATTCCGAAAGGAAGGATCATTGGTAACTTCGTAAAGACCTAAATCCTGTAATTCCGAAAGGAAGGGTCATGTTGATGTTTTGATGATGTTGAGGTTTTTATGATGATGATGATGTTTCTGATTGAAAGATCAGATGTTGCTGCTGATGATGATGTTCTCTGATCGAAAGATCAGAAGTTGCTGCTGATGATGATGTTCTCTGATTGAAATATTAGAATATGATGATGATGCTGTTGTTGACGATGATGATGTTCTCTGATCAAAAGATCAGAATATGATGATGATGATGTTTCTCTGATCGAAAGATCAGAAGTTGATGATGATGATGTTCTCTGATCGAAAGATGAAAATATGATGATGATGATGTTTTCTGATCGAAATAATAGAAGTTTCTTATGATTATGATGTTGCTGCTGATGATGATGTTTTCTGATTGAAAGATCAGAATGCGATGATGATGATGATGTTTTCTGATTGAAAGATCAGAATGCGATGATGATGATGATGTTTCTGATCGAAAGATCAGAATGTGATGATGATGAGATCCTGATGATGATGATGACGTATTATCAAAGTATGATGACGATGACGTATTGATCGAAAGATCAGAATATGATGATGAGTTGATGTTAGAGTATGATGATGTTCGGTTGATGATGGTTCTGATCGAAAGATCAGAGGATGATGATAATAATGAGTCTGATTGAAAGATCAGAGTATGATGATGATGTTGTTGCTGATCAAAAGGCCAAAGTGCTGAAGAAGATGTTGCTGATCTAAAGGTCAAAGTGTTGAAGATGATGTTTCTAATTGAAAGGTCAAAGTGTTGAAGATGACGTTGTTGATCAAAAGGTCAAAGTGCTGAAGATGTTGCTGATCAAAAGGTCAAAGTGCTGAAGATGTTGCTGCTGATTGAAGAGTCAAGATGTTGCTGATCGAAGCGGTCAAAGTACTGATGATGCTGAAGACTAAAGATTGAAGATGAAGGCTACATGATGTTGAAAAGCTTCCAATGATTTATATATGTATCACCCTGATGATGTTGATGATGTCCTCTATCTCTCTCCTACTATTGTTGTTGTTGATGTTGTTATAGAATACCCTTCTCATTAAGGGGGAGTGTTGAAATATTGTAACTTTGAAGAATATTCTATATGTATTTATTTGTGGTCCCCGATGGTCCTACCGGGAGAACCACTTGTATTACTTTCTACCCCGATGCTCCTAATTGGAAGAACTAATAAGAGTCATGAGGTAGTCCCCTCTAATTGTAAAGGTGGGTCATTAGCACCCCAGTGTGGTTACTTGAGCCTACATGTGTAACTCGAGCCTACATGATTAACTCGAGCCTACATGACAGATGAGTTAACTTAAGTGAACGGATGAATATAAATAGAGGTGTAGTGCTCCTCATTTGTAACACACACTCTCACTTGTGTAGAGAATTAGTGGAGAAGAGAAGTAGCTGGAGAAGGAGGAGGATCATGCTTTGATCTCCTTGCTGGTTTTATCTTTTATCTTTTATCTTTTTGGGGCATCTATATTGAGGAAGCTTTTGCTGTGTTTTTCCCTTTAGGATTTTCCCAGGATAAATATATGTGTTCCTTTTGTATGGTTGTGCTTGTCTATCTTTCAGTGATCCTGTTTATATGCTTTTGTTATGAAAATGAAATAAAGTACTGATGTCTTAGCTAAGCATATGAAAATTTAACAGAAGTTCACCGTGTTCCATTCTCAGTGCAACCAATTTTCTTATCGATCTTAAAACTAACACGTTTCAGACCTTAATGCCATGCTGCCCAAAAAGTTATGGGTGTTGTAGATTCAACTCTAGGTTAAAAATGGCTGGTTCACTCTGCCCTAGGACTTGGTTTTCGGTAAGTTTCGACAGTAAATGGTAAAATCATTGATGGGTTTCAAATTCTTAAGCCTCTTGAAAGACATCTGGCATAGTGGAGATGAAAACTTTCATTGATGAGTTTCAAATTCTTAAGCCTCTTGAAAGACCTTTGGCATAGTGGAGATGACAACATGTTGGATGTCATGCTGATTTGGGGTTCTGCATTGCACTGTAACTATTCCCAACACAACTTGAAAAAAAATGATAAAATTCATTTGGATTTAAAAACCAGGAACAATTCTCAGCCACATTTAGCCATCCTCTTATTTATTTTATTCTCTCTCCACCATTTTCCACACACATTGTCTCTATATATCCGTTGAATTTCGTGATTGAGAAAAAGACATAAGAAGAGAAAATGAACGAAAAGTGGCATCGTATTGAGCGCTCTCATGGAAAATTTATAAGACGCTTATGTTTACCAGAAAATACAAAGGTGGAGGAGGTGAAAGCTACGATGGTAAACAAAGTCGTCACTATTACGGTTCCCAAGTAGCCTCATCCTAAACCTGAAGTTAGATCCATTGAAATATTTGGTTAATTTGAAGAGAAATTGTTTGGATGTGGCGGTCGATTTACCCTGTAGTTTGTGATTGTCTCATTTTTGGTGTTTTCGAGGGTTTGGTTTTGTGAAGGTTTCTGTGTTTTCCATGGTTTTGTTGTTAAAGTCATAGTTGCACTGCTGTTTAGTTTTGTTCCAAACAAATAAATGGTAGTGGCTTACAGTTTTGGTTGCCTATGACTATATTTTCATAGAATTGAAGTAATTAAATAGAGAGTTGTTTTAGCCTCCCAATCAGTTGTGTTTCTTCTTCCTTTCTGTGAAATTACTCTGGTAAAGATTATGAAATTACTTTGGTTTTTTCTGGATTGCAAACTACAACAAAGTATATATGTAGGTTTAAGGTTTTCACTTTTTTTGGGTTAAATTCTCTAACAATGAAATGCAGCGTGACAACAAATGTGATCAAGCAAAATCATTATTTTTTTAATTAATATTGAATTATATATATATATATATATCATGAATTTTTGAAGTTAAGATATCAACTAAAGAAAAATGAATTTATAAAATAAAAGAATATTTGAATTTTATATTTTAGAAAATTTCCAATATTTTATTACAAAATTTGTCTAAATTTAAATTTGTTTAAATTCTTATATCTATAATTCTATTTTTTTGGACTTGGGTAGAAATATTATATAAATTCATACTACCTAAACCATATATCGTGATTCGGGATTAACTATTTGTTAAGAATTTGATTTCACACATATATTTGCATTTTTGTGGGTTCACTCATATAAACTGATGTAGTGTAGTGGTTAGAACGATATATCGTGCTATAGAATATGTATATTGAAAATTAAACCTCAACCTTTATGTTAGAATATTTATATTGAAAATTCAACCTCAACTGGTGTTTGTATTTCTAAAGTATGTGTTTCGTGAATGTAAGGGGGTGTATTTTTTCTTAGTCACACATTTATATTGATTTAAAGACAGTTAACAACTCATTAATTTAGGTATACATGGTAGGGTACATGACAGAATGTGTTTCACTGAATATATAATTCGTTTCGCATTTAAATTAGAGGATTTTTTTTTCTTAATACATATCTCATAAAGATCTATTTGATAAACATTGTGAGTATTTTTGCCCACTGCTTCTTGTTGCTGTTTGCAGTGTTTTTTCCTTGTCCATTTGATGGATTGTGCCCATCGTTTCTTTGGACTAGCATTTCCTTTCATTTAGCGTTGTTGATTTCTGGTCTCTTTTTGCATTTATGTATGGTGTTCAGGCCTTTTGAACCAACACATTCGGATATTTTTTAATAGAATATAGTCCTTTTTTATGAAAACAAATGAAGATAGAAAGTATTATCTTTACATCTTATTTTACCAATCTGGTGGAGGAAAAAAATAAAAATCACCCTGTAGATAACACACTTCAAATTAATGTTTGCCTTGAAGGGAACAAAAGAAAGCGATTGTTAAAGCTCGAGAATAAAAAACCTTTACGCTCATAATATTTTTGAAGGGATTATTTCAGTAAATGGCCCACAATACAGAAAAAACAAAAAATGAGATCACTTAGACATGTTTTGAGAATAGGGAAAAAACAAAAAAGGAAGATGCAAGGAACTAGGGCAAAGTGATGTGACATTTAGAATGAGATATCATGTTACAGAAAAAAGAAGGATTAAGAAGGATTAAAAATATAGAGTTGATTAAGATATTTATGGATATATGTTAATGACGATAATTAAACTAAGCTTAACAATAAAAATGAAAAAACAACAAATTATTAGGGTAATTTAGTCAATCATTTGGAGATTTAATTAACCTACTTTTTTAAGACTAAAGAGAAGGGAGAATGTAATACCAAACCCTAAAAGTGTTGTTGTTCTAGTTGTTGAAGTAGCTTGGATTGGAGAGTATTTACCCCAATAAAATGAAAATGCAAACGTTCTTACACCTTACTCCAAAAATAGACTTGATCTTGATCTCCAATCAAATTTAAAATAACACACTATATTTACCATGTAAAATAATAAAACAATGAAGTGTTAGATGGTGATCCAAGGCACTCTGAAAATGTGTTAAATCCTTTCTTATTGCTATGTTGGAACCTTACTTGAGGTGAAAGAACTAAATTTTCAATGGTGGGAGAGGGGATAAAGGAAATGGAGATGACATATGACATGCCTTCAAAGAAGAAACCATGGTTATTCTCCATGCTAATCACTCATCGCTTAATTAATTAGATGCAAAACTGATTCTTTTTCCAACTTTCCTTTCTTTTCTTGAACTTATTGAAGAGTTGAACCACTTTGAGAATGATATTAATGTCGAGAGACCTTTTACTCGTCTGCAAGCCTCAACATCCCTCTCAACAGTGTTGATCTTGAGAATGACTTCGACCTTGATAGGTTGCTAATTAACGACATTCTCGACTATGAACCTGCAAGCTATGGCATATAAAACTTATCTTGCTCTTCACTTGAGTGGATTTTCAATCCCACTTTGTGCTATTTGAATTCTGGCTTTTACACTAAGGACCGTTCATACGACTTCACCGTCGAGTTTCAAATGCGAAGCAAAATTTCGATGCCATTGCAATATTTATTGAGAAGGGATTCTGTGATTGGTCTCTGAAACTTTTCAATGAGGTTGAACACAGTAATCCTCCATTACATGAAATAAACGATGCCAATGCTTGAGAATGTGAATCGAAGCAAATTTGCATTGCTACCTCTGGAAAGCAAAAATATTGTAGCAGAAGAGAACCCATAAAACAAAACAACAAAAGGAAGTGTAAGCATTATATAACATTAGATGTCAACATCTGAAGCATTAGATGCCAACATGTGATGAATTACAAAAATTTCCTTTTTAGGTAACTGTATATGATACGGTGCTTATCCTCTATGTTGTCGTTGGAAGGCATAAATAAGTTTCTAGAGTTAGAAGTATCGAACAAGTCGCTTGGTAAGAATGATAAACCAGTGAAGGACTGAGACTTGGGGATCTCGAAAAGCGACCAAACTCACCATTTAGGTACTTGGATATTAAGGTATTTTATGAATCTTTTATTTATTAGTGGTACATTCTAATCATACTGTACAAGTTCTGTCTCCCTCGCATCTGCTTTCACATAGATTTTTCCCTAAGTACTTTTTTCTCCTGTTCTTTGAACTTTGTCCTAGATACGGTTCCATTCTGTTGAGGTTTGCAATCAAGCACACAAATTTTCGTGTACAATGGATGCTTGTAAAATTTTGTTTCTTAGCCAACCATTAACCCTATATGCCAAACGTTTCGTCCCGAATTAAAGGGTATTTGAAAAGCTACTCTAATAGAAGTCTTGCTTTACTAGACACTACAATATAAGATTATGACCATGTAAAGTGTTTGATTAATGACTTCTGAATTTTGATGTGTCTTGAGCGTGGTGGCTTGGGTCACATGTCACAATCAAATAGGTGACTGACAATGAGTGTGTGGATGAAATTGAAACTGAGCGGGACACAGTCTTTATAGAAAATGTCTAATTAATTCCACGTGTTTGTATGAGGGAGGTTGGCCAGATTTTCATGGAGTATAATATTCGTAGGCTGGACTTTCCAACTGATGGAATCTTGATAGCCAAATTGCTTTATAAATGGGTTATCTTAGCTTCTATTGCATGTTCCAACTTCAATTCTTCCTGAAACTATTAGACATTTTTAATATTTCATGCTTTTAATTTCACATTTTTATACAAATTTTACACAAATCTAGAAGTACCTCAGAGACTTTTGTCTTAGCGATTTTTACCATCTTGAATAACTTTCAATATACAGTATTATCAAGATAAAAAAAATGCATGGATTTTACCTATTAAGTTAGGATTTGAGTATCTTAGTTTAATTATAGAGAATTTACGGCCAGGTAAGTTTTTCATGACAAAGAAGGTAACAAAGACTAGTGTAACCCTCCCACTTTGAGAAAGGTTTCAAGATTTAACGAGGAAATTGGTTTAGTTGGTTAACTCACTATAACAATAGGCATGGATATATTCTTGATAAGAATGTTTTGTAAAAAAATAGAAACAATAAATGAAACTTAAAAAGATAAATTAAAATAGGTAAAGTGAGTTTTTTTTCAATTAAAGTCTTTTGTTGTTTTCACAAGGTTTAACCAATAATAGAAAATTTACATATTCTAATAAAAATATTTACAATATAGCTGAAAAAGTATTCTCTTCCAACTTTTTAAATTATGAAAAATTCAATACATATAACAAAGATTTCCAAACTCAATATAAAATTAGAAAACATATATTAATTTTATATAGTTCTTTGCAATATACTTTATTAGTAGTAAAATCTCTTTCACACTCTTGCTCATATTATGAAACAATAAATGGCTCATGTTTAGGATTAAGGTTTTAAAATCTAGATCTAAACAGTTAAAACCAAAGAAAACCTTTTGAGAAATTAAGAACCTCTTTTTGTTGAAACAAGTCTTCCCAACAAGGTTTATTTTATTTTATTTTATTTATTAATAATATATTTATGGTATGTAATGTTAATTATGTAACTTTGCTTATGCTTGTCTTTACATTTATCTATATTAATGTACCTTTTTGTTTACACGTTTTCTTACATTTATCTTTAAACCTACTAGAGTTAAAATAGCAATGAGAGCCTTTTAAAATCTAATTTAACAATGAGGTGATTTGGATCAAAGTAAGGCCAATCTAATGATGTGATTTCATTTCAACTATAACATGATTTAAGAATAAAACAACATAAATTGATTGCTTGTAAGACCAACAAAATACTACAAAATAGAAAAATAAAAAAAAATCCTAAATTCATTCTAAGAATATAAAAATAGCCCTAACTTCATTCCAAGCATTATAGAAATTCTACACCTTTTGTTTGTCCCCATTCGAGCCTTGTTTGTCTTCCATTATTCCATAATGCTAAACCCTCAGGCTTTTAAGTGAATTGCATTATTTCATCGAAAAATAATAAACCTCGATAAACTTGAGATGTACACGACCAAACAAAATATTAGAGATGCCACTTACCACACCGTCAACAATACCGTATGGCATTTTATTATTATAATTTTTTCTAAATTATAGTAATAAAGCTTTGATCCAATAAAAAATAATAATAGGAACTACCAACCATTCTTTAGCTACCACCTCACTTCTCTACAAACATAACATTCTTTAGCTACCACCTCACTTCTCTACAAATATAAAGAAGACAAACTTTAATTTTTCTTCATATAATGAATGTCGTTATGTTTAGGAAAATGGCGTACATAGAATAACTTGATTTTCGGCAAACACTTAGACAGACCTATATAAGAAGATGGATATTGCATCCAATGTTATAAATTATGTTTTCATATTTTGAACCAAATAATATGTTACTAGAGTTATATCTTAGAGATGTTGTGGTTCTTGTTCTTTGGTGCATTACAAGGTTCTTACAATAATTGAATTTTTTAGGAAGCAATTCTCAAAAAAAAAAAAAGGATTAGGAGGTTTAAGAAGAGTGCTAGTTCTTGTATGAGATTCATCAATTCAATATCGATGATAAAATTCAATGAGAATTACCCATGTTTACCTCTTCTTGTTAATCATATGAGGAATGAGATAATGCACCCTACAATAGAAAGACATTTTTTCTTATAGTTAACTCTCACTTTTCGATTGATTTGTGTTATAGCATTATCTATTAACAATGGCGGGGACATTGCCACCTCATGGCTCTTACTACCACTTCATTCTACTGTGTGTTCATGAAATCTTACCTCTTGCTTCCTGGTTTCCAGTTATCAGTGTTTAGGAGCAAATTGTAACCTCTCGTTTCATATTTTATGTTGTTGCTAGGCTTTTATACTTTGAGGAATTGGTTTATAGAATTTTGGTTTGCTTTAAAGTTCCTAAATTATGATAATTTTCATATATATATATATATATATGATGTTTATAAAAATATTATATAAAATATAAAATAATGTATATATATAAATCAATTTATATTATATTAATATATTAGGTATTAGTGTGATGGTATTATTTATTGTTATCACCCAAGTTCCTCAAGTTCCTTTGCTTTGAACTTTGAAGTAATAATATTTTTAAGTTATCATCTATATTTTGCAAAATGAAATTTTCTTCAAAACTCAACATATTTAACAAAGACAGGTGACATATTTATGCCAACCTGAGTTGAGCCTTAAGACTTTATAGCATGTTATGTTATTGGATTTTTCATGAAATAGGGGGAATAAACTTTTTTCACAATATAGCTTCTTAGTATTTTCATTGAAAGTGTCATAAGTCAATATTTGGTATCCTTAATTTATTATGCAATCTTTAATTTAAGATTTATTCTCTCAATCAAATATTAAATAGTTAAAATTTATTTTTTCAAATTAAATAAAAATTATTAGATATTAAATTTAAGATTTATTTTTCAAATTGAATAATAAATTATTAGATATTTCATGATTGAACTTATTTATTAACATGCATTTTTCAAGTTTGTTACTCTTATGACTAGAAGGTAATTAAATAGTTTAGAAAACAATAAATTTTTGTTATTTTCTTTATTGAATCCAAAATTTTTAATGTTATTTTCTATCATTTCATTTTTTGTTTTCACGTATTCCACTTCCCAATCACAACACTATATTTAACTCACCTACACCCACATCTAGTAGAGACGCTATCCCCTAGACTTTCGATCCCAATGGTTATAATAGTGCAGCTCGAAGTGCTTGGTGTATAATAACAACTTTTTTTCCAGAAGAAAAATAGTTGTTCTTTGTTATTCAATATTGAATCAAATGTAACTGGTTACATCCCATGATAGTGTATATCATTTCAGTATTGAGTCAAAGGGTTGATCTCATGTGCTTACAATGCCCAACTATAATAGAAAGAAGATACATCGAATTCACCATCCATCATCCTACATAAATAATAATTTATTTGCAATAAAATTAGTTTTGATTTAATTACATGTTGAATAAAATAATTATTTATGAAAGTCTTACAAGAGTATGGTATAACAAATTGATTTAAAAGAAACACAAATTTATATAATATGTCAAGTTACTATAAAATTTTAAGTTTCAGCATCTTATTGATGGTATGAAACTTGGGTCTCAATGGCCAAGAAATTCTATGACAAAATTTGTTTCTTTTGTGTTACAATTTTGTAGCAAAAGTGTCATATTTATGTAGTTTTTGTGTTATAGCAATAGCTAGTAGCTATTTGCAATTGCGGTGACATTGCCACTTCAAATATGAAAACAATTGTCTTAGAGGATTTCAAATATGAAAACGAGCATTTCTTTTGCAATTCCAGTGGTGAAGAATGAGGAAGAGCTGATAAACGAGCAAGAAGTTCGAGCTTCAAACATTTCATTTCTGGGAGAAAAGGTGATGCAAGAGGAAAATACATTCACAATAGAATATCTAAACCAAGTTTTAACGAGACAGTCTTTAACTGACGTCCATGAAAGCCTTCTGAGAGAGGTAAGCTATAAAAGCGTTTTTCAATTTCTTGTATTTTATGCACCCTCTGCACATCAACAAACCTTTTATTTTTATTGTATGTTTTGTAACACATTGGCACAAGTCTAATTTGATTATTGTTTTTTAGGTGAAATACACATTGGAATTTCCATGGCATTGCAGTGTGCCGAGATGGGAGGCTAGGAATTTTATAGAAATATATAATTAAAATTATAATCTTCACTTTTCATTACAATTGTTGTGTTCCCCTTGTTTTCCTCAAGAAAGAATAATGATGTCTTTTTTGTTTTTTATTCTCTTTAATGCACTAGATTCATCCATCGTAATGTTTCTCTTAAGGGTCTGGCGTCATTCTTAAGCACAATGGTGCACTCTTGTCTGATGTATTTAGCAATGTTATAAGGTAATCCCTTTATCATGTTTTGAATAGAGCATATTATATCTTCATGGGGATCCTTCTTGGAGATAAAGAGAAGTTTAACCCTTTTTGCAAGAGATTGGTCATGTCCTTATCCAATTTTACACCAGACAGGATGATAACGTAGGTTTTTACTTTTGATGGATTAGGTCATTGTTTCTTCATGAGTTTTTCAAGCTTTGTGCACTGTTTCTCCATGGTTTTATCCAAAGTTCTTTTTTCCTTCAACACAGTCCCGACTCCTACAGTGATCCTGAAATCACTATGTAAATTCTTTGGTAAATCCATGTGGTCAAGTGCTTCTTGTGTAGCCTTCCTTTTCAGAATGAACGTGTAACAGGATGAAACAATTGTGCATCATGTTGTGTCTTGCCTTTCCTGAAATTTTCCATTTACTAATGAGTTGTCCATTAAAAATCCCATGTGCCTAGTATTTGACCAATCCTCTTGGAATGTTCTCAGTTGTTTGTTAATAAATTGATCAACTCCATCCTACATATCGAAATAAAAAAGCAGAAAATACAGTCTCACCAGCTTTTGACCTCCGTCTTTAGGAATACAAAAGTCTTTACAGACAGCTTATTCTCTTACATAAGAAACCAATATGGATTCTTGCCAAGAAAGGTAGGAAACCAACAAAACGTGGAACCCTTTCCGCGTGTTAATGTAGGCCAGATGGCTTGCAACATACCAAACTGTGTAAGTTTAACATAATTTTTCCTGTAATTGAAATTATGACCTTTATTCCAAAGAAATTCTTCAGTGTACCCCCAAATTTTACATGAATAATCCAACTACAGTAAAAATGGGATAGGTGATTTGGCATAAACAAGAGCTATTCAACTTTTTAACCTAATTGTGGTTGGCTGTGTGAAGAATCCTCTTGGGTGGATGAGTGAAAGTAGTAGTTTCAGCTAATTATTAAAACCATGTGATTAATAAAATGTTATTGATTTTAACATAAATAATTAAATAATTTTCAAAAAAAATGTGAATGACAACCCAAATCCATAAAACCATTTTAGCGAGTCCTTATTCTAATATTTTAATTGTAATTTGAATGACACTAATCAGGGACCTATACGACCATTGACGAGTATTTTGGAAGCACTTGTTAATTGGAAGTAAGCCCCTTGTCACATAAACAAAAGGCTAGAGGATTTATTTTGTTGGTTTTTTTCATTTTATGCCCAGTAACTTCAATATGGTCAAATGTAAAGTGAGGGTCATTGTTGAATCTTACTAAGCATTTTTGATATTATCAATAAATTATAATAATAACATAGGTGGTTAATGTGTCACAATGGTCATTGGATAGTTTATATAATGATCATATGAAATAAACAAAATATAGAGATGTTGAAAGCATAGATTTATGACCATTAATCTTTAACTTAGTATCTTAACCAACTAAAGAGAGATATTATATATTTAGGACCATTAAGCTTTAACTTATTATATTAACCATATATATATATATACATATGTATATATATAATTTTAATTTATTTTATTGATTATTTTATTTTATTTTATTCATGTTCAATTACGTTGTCAAAAGATGCATACAAATAGCTACGTCCGGGACATTGCCACCAAGTGGCTCTTGTTCTATAAAGTGTCAAATTGGAATTACATATTCTCAAAGGAAAAAGAGTTCAAAATTTGTTGAGGCAATTGATGAAAGTGGATTTTTTAAGCAAATAACCTGCAATGAATATTGTTGCTCAAAATTGTGTTTTTCAAAAAATCCATTACAATCAATGATGAGAGGTGTTAAGAAATTGAGAGAAATGAATGAAAATGAAAAAAGATATTTTGTATTGAATAATATAGCATTCAATGCCCCTTTTTATTATGTAGGAGAAATGAAAAAGAGAACATTGTTTACAATGAATTTAATACATTAGAAGTGTGTCAAAATGTATGGAGAAAACTTCACAAAATAAGAAGTACATTTTTCAATCATAAAAGAGAATTTCTAGATGGTGATTTAAAGGTAGTCAATGGAAACAGTGGATTGCATAAATCAAGGATAACTTAATAGTTGACCCCGAGGCGATTGAAGAAAACAGAAGGAGCAACGATATTGATTGGTGAAGGGAGCAACGATGGTGAAGGGAATGTCAATATTAATAGTGACAACACATAGAAGCCAATCAGAAGGGCCGTCCGTGTGGGTCCAAAAACAAATGTAAAGACAACCCTCTAGTCGACTACGATACCGATCATGATGCAATGTTGCCTCATGTTGTACCCGTTGAACCTAGCGCTGATATAGTTCAGAAGCTACGTCAAGTTTACCAAAGGATTGGGGCAATGAGAATCTACGTGATGAGTGCTATAGGGACGGTGGCTAATGTGACCATCTCCAGGGATGATTAAGCGGTGACATACTTCACTGGCATATTTCAGATACTCTCACTCTCTGGTTCTTATCTACCACATTGCTATTCTCTAACTCTGGTTGCTTCTTATAACAAGCAGGTCATTTCAGGAATGGTTGAAGGTATTCTTGTAGCAGCTGATACTGTTCATATTATTGTTGGATCCCACAACGATCCATATTTGCACATAGTTCGTCTGACCTCTCCTGGCCATGGGGAAGGCCTCTGAATTAGCCCTCGAGATGGTCACGTTAACCACCGTCCATGTAGCACTCATTACATAGATTCCCGTTTCCCGAAGCCTTTGGTAAACTTGACGTAGCTTCTGAACTATATCAGCGCCAGGTTCAACGGGTACAACATGAGGTAGAATTGCATCTGCATCAGTATCTTGGTCGACCAGAGGGTTGTCTTTACGTTTGTTTTTGTACCCACGCAGACGGCCCCTTCTGATTGGCTTGCTGGACGTTGTCACTATTAATATTGACGTTCCCCTCACCATCAGTGTTCCCTTCACCAATAAATATCGTTTCTTCTTCTATTTTCTTCAGTCGCCTGGGGATCGCTTGAAGTTCCTCTTACTTTAATAATGCCGCCACTTGTTTCCATCTTGATCAAGTTGTCATCTATTTCAGCGTGGCACTTATCATAATTTATCTTTGTGGGGTTTGGTGCTCATATGCCATTTTCTTTGTGGGGGTTTTACACACAAGTTCGTATCTCATATTCTTCTTCATAAGTCACGTACCAAAGCAGTGTTCATGCACATCATATTCTTATTTCAAATTTGTTATATGTGCACATATGACCCATGTCATATTGTGATCTTTGCACTCTATTAACTTATGCATTTCTTCAAAGTGGATTTTGAGGAACCCTTCATTTTCTTTTGGCTTCAATTATAACACTTGGCTTCAACATTTTTTCCTTTGAAATCAATGAAAACACATGTTCAACAATATCTCCCTTTGGAATTGATGTGAGCACCACCTTATCACAGCACAAACTTACCATAAGCTCCCCCTGAAAGTGAGTCTTCTACAATGCACATAAGGCTCCCCTTTTTATTATGCCTTTGATTATTTTCTTAGTTCAACATTTTGTCCTTTGACGTTGATGACAACACATGTTCAAGAATATCCCACTTTGGCATTTATTTCAACACTACCTTATTACAACACAAACTTACCATAAGATCCCCTTGAAAGTGAGCTCTTTTACAATGCGCAAAAGGATTCCTCTGTAATTATGCCTTTGATTCTTTTCTTAGTTCTTTTCCGTAGATCCATCTTCAATTCCATTTATTTTCCTTGTGCAGGTTCATTAACTCCTTGTAGCTTCATGTTCATTATTATATCTATCTTGCTTTTGGTGTGCCAGGTCACACAGAATCCATCTCTGCATTAGATACACTTAATTGTTCCATTCTGTGTTGTCAGCGCTTATTTTGGAGAAATTGTTTTTTGTAGTTTCCCTCTTAGATACTCGAAAATTTCTCTAGGAAGTAGCTTTGTGAAAAAGTCTACAATTTGTTCCTTCATATCCACATACTCCAACTTGACTAAATTTTTAGCAAGATGCTTTCTTACACAATGATATTTTGTGGGAATGTGTTTGGTTTTAGAATGCGATACCGAATTTTTTGAGATACTGATCGCACTTGTGTTGTCATGAAAGATTGATATGGGATGATCATACTCTACTTGAACATATTTCAAAGTTTTCCTCATCCATAGGACTTGTGCACAACATGCTACTGCAACAATGTATTCTACTTCTATAGTCGATAAGGACACTGAGGATTGTTTCTTACTTAGCTAGGAAACTAAGCACTTTCCTAAGAAGAAAGGGACTCCACTTGTGCTCTTTCTATCATCAAAGTTTCCTGCCCAATTTTCATATGTGTATGCTTCCAATGTAAAGCTCTCACTATGCATATACCATAATCCAAGATCCAAGGTTCCTTTTAGATATCTGAAAATTCTCTTCACCGCATGGACATGAGTTTCTTTGGGTGTAGCTTGAAATATTACAACTATTCCTACAACCTGCATTATATCTGGTCTTGAGGCTGTCATATATAACAACCTCCCAATACTTGACTAATAGATATTTTGATCTACTTCATTTTCTTCATCTTCTTTTCTCAATTTGCATCTAGTAATGATCGGAGTACATACCGGTTGGCAGTCTTCCATGTTGAATTTTTTCATCATTTCTCTTACATACTTTGTTTTAGAGATGAAAATTCCATTCTTCAATTGAGATATTTGTAGCCCCAAGAAAAAGAATAATTCTCCCAACATGGACATTTCAAATTATTTTTTCATTTTTAGGGAAAAAATTAGCTAAGGCTATCATTACTACTTCCGAAAATGATGGCATCCACTTAGACCACGATTATAGTCAGGTTTCCATCCTCAACTTTTAAGTACAAATTGATATCTACATGACCATTTTTGAATCCTTGTTGTCGCATATATCTATCTAATGTTGAATATTAGGCTCTCGGTGTGTGCTTCAGTCCATATAATTCCTTTTTCAATTTGTAGACATAATATTTATTATTCGAGGAAGTGAACCCTTCTCATTGTTTTACGCATACTTCTTCTAATTATCCATTTAGGACGGCTGATTTTATGTCCGTTTGATACATCGTGATGTTCTTGGATCAGGCATAGGATAAAATCATTATGATTGCTTCCATTCGAGCTATTGGAGCAAATGTTTCCTCAAAGTCTATTCCTTCAACTTGTGCATATCCTTTGCATACTAAACTTTCCTTGTTCATGACAACTTGTCCTTCCTCATTTAGTTTGTTTCTAAAAACCCATTTTGTTTCTATAATTTTTTTTGTATTTGGGTCTTGGAACAAGTTCCCAAGTTTGATTCTTCTTAATTTGATTCAATTCTTCTTCCATATCCTTGATCCAATGCTCATCAATTTTATCTTCATTAAAACAATTTGGTTCTACTTGAGATAACAGGGAGAAATGAACTTATTCGATGCCATCCATCACCAACATTTTTATCTCATGTGAATAGATCTTCTGAATGATTATTTTGAATGAACCTTGAGGAAGTTTGTTTTTTTGCCCTTTCTTCATCGTGTATAAATTTTGTGGGTTGTTCAGGCATAGGTTGATCATCATCATCGTTTTTTATGTATTTGAACTCTTCATCTATTATTACGTTTAGGATTTCAACTATGTTATTCAACCTTAGATTGTAATATTTGTTCGCCTTTCTTCTAGTCACATATCTTAGAAAATTTCCTTCATCAGATCTTCAATCAAATTTTCCAAGATTCTCGTCATTTCTTCTTATGTCGCATTTACTTCCAAAAATCTAGAAATTGTTTATTGTAGCTGGTCTTCCTTTCCAAAGTTCATATGGAGTCATGTTTCTCCAAGTTCTGATTTGTGCTCTGTTTAAAATGTGAACACCAATATGAATAACCCGTGTCCAGAAAGTGTTAGATAGATTGGAGTCATTTAGCATGGTTATGGCCATTTCCTGCACATTTCTGTTTTCCCTTTTAGCTAGTCCATTTTGTTGTGGTGTTCTAGATGTTGAGAACAGTCTCTTGATTCCATGTTTTTCACGGAAATCCTCAAACTCATTCGATGTGTATTCTCCACCATTATCTGATCTTAGCCATTTAATTCTTAGATTATTTTCGTTCTTGACAAATTTCTTAAGGATTTAAAGCATTCAAATGTTTTTGATTTTTTCTTGAGGAATAAAACCCATGTCATTCGTGTGAACTCATCATAAAGAGCATAAAATAATACTTACCATTCAATCCTTTGGTTCTTGTGGGTCCACATAGATCCATATGAACTGACTCTAGTAGATTTTTTGTAGTATACTCCTTTGTCTTGAAGCTTACTCTTGTTTGTATTCCATGTTGACAATGTTTACATACTGATTGTATGGGATTTGTAATCCTTGCGATATCCCTCACAGCCTGTTGTTTACTAATATTGACAATATTGTCGAATTTATATGTCCTATTCATCAGTGCTAAACGAAACTTTCATCTATTTTCCCTAGAGAAAATTTTGCTTCTTTTTCATCTAATATATAGACATTGTTTGAGGTTCTGGTTGTAATTTATACTAAACTTCCTGTAACTTTATCATTAATTTTTCATTTCTCTAAATGATAGGTGAGAGTATGTCCTTGGCCGCATATGTGACTCACACTCAGGAGATTATGCTTCATATTCTCAACTAACAAGACATTGTCTCCTTTAGTTTTTTGGTTTTCATGACTAACCATGCCCTTACCAATAATTTGGCCAATCCATTGTCTCCAAAGTATACAATTTCTCCCTTTTCTTCTTTGAAATTCAAGAAATTTTATTTATCTCCTGTCATGTGCTTGGAACATCAACTGTTAAAATACCATTGACCCTTTTTTTTCTACATGTGTAGTGCTAGGTTGCACCCTTCATGAATCGATCGATCATATTTTTCTAGAGTTTTCTTTAACAGGACTATTTTCAGATGTTCTGATCAATGAAAATTGATTTCCACAATCCTTGGTCATATTTCTATGATTTTTCACATTTTTGACATTCACAGTCTGTACTTAAAGGATTGAAGGGTTTGAAATTTTATTTTGGGATTCATGGCCCTTTTTTAATGTCATTCCTCCTATAGGAGGATCTATTCTCTTTAGGATAGTTCTTCAAATGTTCTTTGCAGTTGACTGCTTTGTGACCAAAATTATTACATAAAAATAGTTTCCTATGAAAAATGTTTGGTACCTTGTAGAGCAAGAACTTTCTGATTGTGTAGGGATGATGTTTCGAGGGAGGGACATCATCCTCCTTTCGCAATTTAAGTCTCCTCTCGACATAAGATCCTAGAATACATATGCATAGATTATTTTATTTGAATCTATGTAATGTAATCCCTTCTTTCCCATTTTTTGTCTTTGATATTTTATAGTTCCTTTTGGAGTCCCAATATTCTTTCTAGACTTTTGCCAGAGGTTCAACTAATCATTCACTTTGTGTAGTTCTCCTTTTAGGTGAGTAATTTCAATTTCCAGTTTTTCACCCTACCCTCTTTGTGTTTTAGTTGTTCCACCATATCCATTTTTTACTTTGTTATTTTCTCAACTTGTTCTTTATGCTTTGAAAGTTTCTCCTTCAAAAATTTATTCTCCAATATTGGTGTTGTCGGATGAACTATGCATAGATCTGTTGATATGGTTGTGAAATATTTTTGTAATGTGTATAAAGCTTTCATATTAGATATATGAAGTATGTTATCAATTTATTTGGGTTTTTTTGGGTGTTTTAGGCTCAATTTGGAGCGGTTAAGAAGGATTTGGGATTATTAGGAAGTGTTTGGACCATTGGAAATTAAGACCTTCATTGAAATGAAATTTAAGCTAGTCTTCCTACATTTGAAATTATGCTTATGGAGTTGTTCATACTTGAAAAAATATGAAAAACATATCATTTTCTATTGCTACATTGAGGCGAGAACTTTCCTCCTCTAAATTGGTGATAAGATTAGTACTCTATTTTTTCAATATTAACGGCAAGGAGGTTTCATACAAAGTGTTCGAACAAAGTCATGAAATATATTTAAAAACCAGCCACCACAAATTTATATCAGACCCGATATAGAACATTATAGTGGGTTCAAAGTATATTTTATGGGACACACATTTTAATTCAAATACAAATTTATATACATAATCCACTATTGGGATAAGTTGAAAATCAACATATTTTCCTTTGGAAAATTGGAGTTAATATTCCTAATTTTTAATTGGGAATATTACAAGGTGTTTCCATGATGTGTCTAATATTAGGCTATTATCATGATAAAACCATTGACCAAACAATTATATGATCCATGGAAGCAATGTTTCCCCTTCAAGGTTCACCTTTTGTCATGTTTAATTATGCATAGTATTTGGCCAACGCAATTCATCTACCACTAGTAAGATTCAACTCCACCAAAATATTCAGATACCAATCCTATTTGATATACCTCATCTTGTATTCTCAATGTTTGAATTTCCAACATATACAACTAAATAGACAATATGAATTCAGAAACCTTGCTTCTCTCACTAAGTGGGCACCTTTGGTATGGAGGCATGTTAAAAATTTGGGTTTAACCAATTTCATTCATAGGTTTATGTTTAGTGTCCATATAATTTTTTATGAACATTTTCCTCCTAGAAGGTTTCATGAGCACAAGAAGTTACTACAATTAAGTCACGATACGTGTGTGGGGATTTGGTACCTCAATGAAGATCACACAATCATAAGTATTTGAGGATCAGAGATAAATCCTTTTAGGTTACCAGTGTATTTAACTCTGATAATTTTTTCCATGGAAAATACCAGACAATGATTTAATTTAGATTATGTTCAATTTGCTACTAATAATTGAAATATTTAGCTTTAAGTTTCCTCCAGAAATTGGGTCGTTTCAAGTGAAGGCTAGAATATCTCAAGAAATTATGGAGAGAATGTTAATCATTAGACTTGATGGAAGAGGGAAAATGGTTGTATGATCCTCGTCATATTACTTCTAGAGGAATGATGGAGGAAGGATTGGGTCCTTATCTACATCACCCCAATTTGCAGCTCAAAATATTGGAAAATAAGGAGAGTTGGGCTCAAGTTTTAGAAATAATGAAGGAATATCCCTAGCAATAGATTGAAGATGCCATAAATCATAGAAAGTTATAACTTTAAATACTCAAGTTCAATTTGGAAAGGGTTTGAAGAATTATTTAACTATTAATGAAATTATGTTGTGTAGAATATTGAAGCTTGCATAGGGGTATAGTGGATACCCCCGAGAAGAATGACAAAGGAGATAAGAGAAAAGAACCATAGAGAACCATAGGAATTGACATAAATGAACATTATTCACATGGATAGGAAAGTACAGAGATTATAAATGATAAATAACAAGTACAAGGGGTAATTACAGAGGAATTTTTTTCATAAGGACAAAATCCCCAAGATATTGTTTTTCAAGAGATATTATATTTAGATC
This sequence comes from Pseudotsuga menziesii, assembly GCA_001517045.1. NCBI lineage: Eukaryota > Viridiplantae > Streptophyta > Pinopsida > Pinales > Pinaceae > Pseudotsuga > Pseudotsuga menziesii. Next base: position 77,873 of record LPNX011200867.1, read on the forward strand.
ATTTCCCTTAAACCTTAATTTGAATGGAATAAATTCAAAAGGTAGGGACATCATCTACTAGAGGTGAACAAAAATATAAAACTTATTTGTTCACTCATATAATGGATGCAAAAGTCCAAATTGAAAAAGAGATTAAGAAGATGCACCCTCAAACACTGAATATGGGAGAAGAACAACCTAGACTAATCTATATTGTATAATTTAAACATGGTACTTTCAACATGGTTGTTATTCATCCTAAAACACAAAAAATATAGTTATTTTAAGATTACTAAGCCACTTAGATCATATTGAAGTTAGATTAAATGAATGATATGGATAAGATCTAGTTACATATGCATACAGGAGAAATAAATTTTAGGGACTTATTAAAAATCACTGCTAGATGTATGGGAAAACTACAAACCATGGTCAATAAAGTGGAGAAGAAATTAAGACAAAAAACATTGGCAACATAGAAAATCAGCATAAAATAGTTTCTCTTGAGTACAAGAATGTTAGTTTGAGCATTGATCCTAAATACCCTCACCCAATACATCCCTTATCAAAGAAAATGATGCAGAAATACATGTTTTGAAAGAAAAATTCAAAATTCTTGCTTCAGAACATTGGAAAATGAGCTTATAGAAATTCAACAAGAGAAAGAAAATATATCTAAGCAGATAATGACTTTAAAATATAAAGTCAATTAGTATAAGTCTTTATATGAAAATTTAGAAGAGAGAGAGAGAGAGAGAGAGAGAGAGAGAGAGAGAGAGAAGAAATAAGCTATTGTGTCCATACCAATTCTTTTATCAAAGAAAACATCAAAAGAAGCTCAAAGGAATTGGCCAGGACTTTATTGCAGTTGAAATTTTTAAAGAAGAAGAAGTATCCCATCTCAAAAACACTATTGCAATGTAGGAAGAACATGTGGTTATTCTACAATATCGATGTTGAACATGTGTTGTCACTGATGTCAAAGGACAAAATGTTGAACCCAAGTGTTACAATTGGTTTCAAAATACATGTGGTGTCATTGATGTCAAAGGAAAAAATGTTGAACCCAAGTGTTATCATTGATGCCAAAAGAAAATCAAGGGTTCCCCAAAATCCACTTTGGAGAAATACATAAGTTCAGAGAGTGCAAACATTCCAATATTACATGGGTCATAAGTGCACATATAACAACTTTGAAAGAAGAAAATGATGTACACAAACACTGCTTTGGTATGGGACTTATGAAGAATAATATGAGATATGAACTTGCATGTAAAAGTCCCACAAATAAAATGGTATATGTGCACAAAACCCCACAAAGTTGAATTGCGATAAGTGGAACATCGACGCAGATGATAACTTGATCAAGATGCAAACAAGTGGGGGTTTTATTCAAGTAAAAGGACTTTCAATAAGTGGACACATTTCTTGAGTTAGAAAGAGTCTAAATAATAAATATATGGATGTGTTGAAGCAATCTTGTAGAATGAAGACTTGAAGATAATCTGTTTTGGGAAAAGATTCATTTTTGGGGTATCAATGGCTCATTGATCATAGAAATATATTTTATATAGTGGAACCGAATTGCGTAGATCAGCAAAGGATGAATAGTAAGAACACCACTAGATAGAAGGATACCCAGAAATTGGGATGTGCAAACGTGCTACTCAGTAGATTATTAAGACATCTAAATCAAAGAAGTGATCGAGTAGTATAGGACTGCGAAAAATTCGCAGATATAGTCGCACATCACAGATCAATCAACTGGATATTTTGATGCAAATAATCAGAAGCAAGATGCATATCGGAAGAGTTACAGCAGTTGCAGTTTATAGATAAGGTAATTTTCATATTTCAGTTATTTGATACACACATTATTTCTTACAAGGGAGGTAGGAAGGCTCAAGGATAAGGGAGTTGGAGCTTCCTTTTAGTAGGTGCTGGTAAAAATTCTAGGGGTGGAAGAACGGGATAAGCAAGAGTGAGTTGTAGCTTTCTTCGTGTCACAACTGGTAAAACTCAGGGAGTGGATGATTCCTTATAGTGGTAGCTTGTAAAACAATTAGGGGGTTCGATCCTCCTTCCAGTCGGATATGGTAAATATAATTTGGGAGTGGGTGCTTCCATTCAGTGGCAGCTAAAGAAAAAATTAGAGATTACAGTGTTTATAGTATTCCATGGGTCAGTTCCTGATAGCTATGAGTCACAGTTTGCATAATAAGACAGGCATATGTTCAGGTTGGTGCCTAAATTTCACAAGTTGGCTCTCATGCAGATAAAGGTAATTGTAGGTAGGTGCATGTAACCAACAAATTGTTACTTGTGGATCAGGTTGGCGCCAGAAATGAGTTGGTGCTCATATTTGGAGATTGTACTCTACCACTGATGTAATAATTCATCTTATATATATAGTTATTATTCGTTCTTTGTGTGCAATGGTGTTTGTTTCAGCTGAAAATTTTTAGGTGGTGAAAATTACTTAATTATGAAATAATTTTTGCATTTGTGCTTTATATTGATACACCCCCCTCCTCTCTAAAAATTGGTATTAGAGCGGTTTTCTTCATTGACATATTAACATCTAGAAGATATATTCTTGCACATAAATGAAAAAACAAGAAATGCTCCTTATGACCATGGATAATGTTTGTAAAAATGAAGAATTAGGAGACAAAAAACTGGTTGAAGTAGACTTTGAAGGAGAACTAATCAATGCTTTGGAAGAATTAGAGAAATATAGGAAGAAAAATAAATTTTTGAAGGAGAAACTTTCAAAGCATAAAGAACAAGTTGAGAAAATAAGAAATAGTTTTTGCTCCAAAATAAGCGTTGACAACGCAGAATGGAACAGTTAAGTGTATCTATCTTAGAGATGGATTATGTGTGACCTGGCACACCAAAGTCAAGATAGATATAATAATGAGCATGAAGCTACAGGGAGTTAATGAACCTGCACAAGGAGAATAAATGGAATTGAAGATGGATCTATGAAAAATAACTAAGAAAAGAATCAAAGGCATAATTACAGAGGAATCCTTTTGCGCATCGTAGAAGAGCTCACTTTCAGGGGGATCTTATGGTAAGTTTGTGTTGTAATAAGGTGGTGTTGAAATAAATGCCAAATTAGGATATTGTTGAACATGTGTTGTCATCGATGTCAAAGGACAAAATGGTGAACTAAGAAAATAATCAAAGGCATAATAACAAGGGGAGCCTTATGTGCATTGTAGAAGAGCTCACTTTCAGGGGGATCTTATGGCAAGTTTGTGCTGTGATAAGGTGGTGTTCACATCAATGCCAGAGGGAGAGATTGTTGAACATGTTTTTTCATTGATTTCAAAGGACAAAATGTTGAACCCAAGTGTTATTATTGATGCCAAAAGAAAATGAAGGGTTCCTCAAAATCCACTTTGAAGAAATACATAAGTTCATAGAGTGTAAAGATCACAATATGAAATGGGTCATATGTGCACATATTACAACTTTGAAATAAGAATATGATGTGCATGAACACTGCTTTGGTACGTGACTTATGAAGAAGAATATGAGATACGAACTTTTGTGTAAAATCCCCATAAAGAAAATGACATATGAGCGCCAAACCCCACAAAGATAAATTATGATAACTGGCACATTGAAATAGATGACAACTTGATCAAGATACAAACAAGTGGTGGCATTATTCAAGTAAAAGGACCTTCAACCAGTGGACACATCTCTTCCTCAAATTTGGTAATCAAGTAATGCATCATCTAAAGGAAGGATATATTGAATCTTCCTCAAATATGGTACTCAATTAACACACCATCTAGAGGAAGAATGGACAAACCCTTCCTCAAATATGGTACTCGGATAACACATCATCTAAAGGAAGGATCGAACAACCCTTCCTCAAAAATGGTACTCGGGTAACACATCATCTGGAGGAAGGATCGATTGATCCAAGTTGAAATATGGTACTAGAGTAATGAAACATATATAAGAAGAATAGGACCCTTCCTCAAATTTTGTAGTCATGTAATGCATCATCGAAAGGAAGGATCGGCCAACCCTTCGTCAAATATGGCCTTGTGGCCATGCATCATCTAGAGGAAGGATCAATTAACCCTTCTTTAAAATATGGTACTAAGGAAATGAATCATCGAGAGGAAGGATCAATCGATCCTTCCTCAGTTATGGTACTCACTTCAGACATTTTTCTTCAAGATATTCTCAAGGATGTTGAACAAGTGAAAACCTAAATACAAGCATAGCGAGCTGAGAAATTCCATGGGAATAAACTCCCAAACCAATGTTTTCCTATTGATGTTGTGGGATATGAGTATTAAAAGGAATGTTCACCATTTTTATGATACAAATACTAGAAATAGTGAAATGATGAGCATAATGGTGTGAAGTGGAGCCATAATAAGACCTGTGTCTAAGCAACTTTGTTACTCTTCATAACCATGATCTCAATTAAATGTGGAGTGTTCCCTCTACATCCAAGATGTTTCCATTAGAAATCCTTGCATTTGTGGTATGGCATTTTGATAGGATCTCATGTGTGTTGTCAAGGGATGGGACTCCGTCCAAGTATACTTAATCTTCGGTGTTAAATTTGGCATACTCCAAATGAACCAAAATATTCATGTTCGATTTGGGAAAATATTGTGAATTCAATAAATTTGTGAATAGATAAACTAATTTCATTTAATCATCTATTAGATAATCAAAAGAAAAGAGATATTATGCCATGTATTTTATGCATCAAGATCACATATAGTGATCAAGTCCTGTGTCGATGGAGCACTGACAGATAAAACTTTGGAATAGGTGGTTTGATATTATTTGGAGAAATCCGATTGACAAAAAAATGAATGAAATGGTTACAATTAGTCCCTTAAAAAACATATTAATCATGGAATAATTCATTAACTTTGATTATTTTATTAAACATTGATTAAAATTAATTGTTTCCATAAATTAAATTATGCTTTTTTATTGTAAATGAAATCAATTTTTTTTTTTGTCAATTTGAGGAATGTACATTGGATGTGGATCTATTTTTCAATGGATTGAAAGTGAAGCAATATTTTTTCCCGATTGAAAACAATTGCACAATAGTGGCATAAAGTGTGAATGTGTAGTATTAAATGTTACTAAGATATTGAATGGATATATTCAATTGCCACATGCATCATTTAGTGTAGATACTTTGTTATAATCAAAGGGATATTTTATTGGATGGGATGTTATAATATATTTCTAAGCACGTTGAGCCTTCTGCAATGCAAGTTGGGATAAATGAGAAAATATTGTTGGAGTGAACATTCAAAATTTTAAAAAATAGACAAAACATGGTTTTCATTTCTTCTAAGAAAGATTGAGTTGTTGCATAGAAGATCAAGTCAAAAGGATTGTATTTCCAAAGGATTTGTAACAAATGTTGATGAAAATGATTCAGTTGAAGGGGGGATTATCGTACCTTTTTCATTTGGTGTCCTTGTGAAAGAACTAGTGTTTTCTTGTTCTACTTATTCTTCAGAGTTAAAGATTAGCATCCTTGTATATTGGCTAATAAAAAGCGTAAAGGACTTGAATACCGGTTTAATACTATGTGTTGGAAAAAAACTTATCAATCTCAATGTTTAGAGAGACAACCCAATCAGATCACAATATTAAGTCTATGAGGTAAAAGGTAAATTTAATTCAGTAGTGTTTGTTAAAGCCAAATTATATTACTGCTAGAATTGTTTCAAATGTTTTAGAAAAGGATGTGGTGCATTTTGAGCCATTGGATGGTAATGAATTTGGAGTTTTAATTAATAAAAATTTTGCAATTATGATAAATGTGGTGTCACCAAAGGTCCTCTCATTAGATGGCCTGCAAATTATTTGTTTGGCCTTGATAATGCCCCTTTAGGTGTAATATTAATTAAACATGGATGGCCTGCAAATTATTTGTTTGGCCTTGATAATGCCCCGTTAGGTGTAATATTAATTAAACACGGAGAAGATAAAATGGTTAGGTTTTGGGAGGCATTTGAGGCATGTCCTTTGCAGATGGCACTCCTACCTATTTATAATGATGAATATGACAGTATAAAACTTTCTTTCTACATCAAGGCCATATTATTATGTCCTCGACAAGGGGATATATATGAATCGCTCAAGGCGATTATTTGGAGTAATTTGTAGTAAATTTAACAAAAACATATAATTTTTGCTATAGTTTGTATCAATTTATTTTGGGGAATTATTTAAATTTTTATTTATCTTTACATCTTATTTTACCAATCTGGTGGAGGAAAAAAATAAAATCACCCTGTAGATAACACAGTTCAAATTGATGTTTGCATTCAAGGGAACAAAAGAAAGCGATTGCAAAAGCCCGAGAATAAAAAACCTTTATGCTCATAACCTTTTTGAAGGGATTATTTCAGTAAATGGCCCACAATAAACTAAAACGATGTTGCAATGTATGTGCAATTTTCAAAGGTTTCGTAACGGGACAACATGAAATTTTCATATAGTCAACTTTTATTTGGTTTTTTATTTTCATGTTTGATTGGTATATTTTTGAAATTACATTTATAATCAGGTTGTAATGTATTAAAGTTTTACATCGATAAATTGCATTTAGAATTTTTTTAATGCATTAAAGCTTGCATTGATAAATTTCATTTAGAATTTTTTTTTAATATTGTATTAATTAAAATGCATTTAAATATTATGATAACATGTATATTTATAATATTTATTTGAGTTGGATGAAACGGGTTTAACATGGGCTGAATACAACAAAAACAAAAAATGAGATCACTTAGACATGTTTTGAGAATAGGGAAAAAACAAAAAGGAAGATGAAAGGAACTAGGGCAAAGTGATGTGACATTTAGAATGAGATATCATGTTACAGAAAAAAGAAGGATTAAGAAGGATTAAAAATATAGAGTTGATTAAGCTATTTATGGATATATGTTAATGACGATAATTAAACTAAGCTTAACAATAAAAATAAAAAAACAACAAATTATTAGGGTAATTTAGTCAATCATTTGGAGATTTAATTAACCTACTTTTTTAAGACTAAAGAGAAGGGAGAATGAAATACCAAAACCTAAAAGTGTTGTTGTTCTAGGTGTTGAAGTATCTTGGATTGGAGAGTATTTACCACAATCAAATGAACTTGCAAATGTTCTTACACCTTACTCCAAAAATAGACTTGATCTTGATCTCCAATCAAATTTAAAATAACACACTATATTTACCATGTAAAATAATAAAACAACGAAGTGTTGGATGGTGAGCCAAGGCACTCTGAAAATGTGTTAACTGCTTTCTTATTGCTATGTTGGAACCTTACTTGAGGTGAAAGAATGAAATTTTCAATGGTGGGAGAGGGGATAAAGGAAATGGAGATGACATATGACATGCCTTCAAAGAAGAAACCATGTTATTCTCTATGCTAATCACTCGTCGCTTAATTAATTAGATGCAAAATCGATTCTTTTGTCGTCTCCTTTCTTTTCTTGAACTTCTTGAAGAGTTGAACCACTTTGAGAATGATATTAATGTCGAGAGACCTTTTACTCGTATGCAAGCCTCAACATCCCTCTCAACAGTGTTGAACTTGAGAATGACTTTGACCTTGATAGGTTGCTAATTAACGACATTCTCGACTATGAACACACAACCTATGGCACAGAAACCTTATCTTGCTCTCCGCTTGAGTGGATTTTCAATCCCACTTTGTGCTATTTGAATTCTGGCTTTTACACTAAGGACCGTTCATACGACTTCGCCGTCAAGTTTCAAATGCGAAGAAATATTTCGATGCCAACGCAATATTTATCGAGAAGGGCTTCTGTGACTGGTCTTTGAAACTTTTCAATGAGGTTGAACGCAGTAATCCTCCATTAAATGAAATAAAAAACGCTAACGCTCGAGAATGTGGATCGAAGCAAATTTTTATTGCTGCCTCTGGCAAGCAAAAAGATTGTAGCAGAAGAGAACCCATAAAACAAAACAACAAAAGGAAGTGTAAGTGTTATATAACATTAGATGTCAACATCTGAAGCATTAGATGCCAGCATGTGACGAATTACAAAAAATTCCTTTTTAGGTAATGGTATACGATACGGTGCTTATCCTCTATGTTGTCGTTGGAAGGCACAAATAAGTTTCCAAAGTTAGAATTATCGAACAAGTCGCTTGGTACGACGAATAAACCAGTGAAGTATTGAGACTTGGGGATCTCGAAAAGCGATCGAACTCACCAGTTAGGTACTCGGATATTAAGGTATTTTATGAATCTTTTTTTTTTCAGTGGTACATTCTAATCATTCTGTATAAGTTCTGTTGCCCTCGCTTCTCCTTTCACATAGATTTTTTCCCTAAGTACTTTTTTCTCCCGTTCTTTGAACTTTGTCCCAGATATGGTTCCATTCTGTTGAGGTTTGCAATTGAGCACACGGATTTTTATGTACAATGGATGCTTGCAAAATTTTGTTTCTCAGCCAACCATTGACCCTGTATGCCAATCATTTCCTCCCGAATTAAAGGGTATTTGAAAAGTTACTCTAACAAAAGTCTTGCTTTACCAGACACTACAGTCTACGAATATGACCATGTGAAGTGTTTGATTAATGACTTCTCAATTTTGATGTGTCTTGAGCGTGGTGGCTTGGGTCACATGTCACAGTCAAATAGGAGACTGACAATGAGTGTGTGGATGAAATTGAAACTGAGCGGGACATAGTCTTTATAGAAAATGACTAATTAATTCCATGTGTTTGTATGAGGGAGGTTGGCAAGATTTTCATGGAGTATAATATTCGTAGGTTGGAATTTCCAACTGATGGAATCTTGATAGCCAAATTGATTTAGAAATGGGTTATCTTATCTTATATTGCATGTTCCAACTTTTATTCTCCCTGAAACTGTCAGACATTTTTAAGATTTCATGCTTTTAATTTCACATTTTTATACAAATTTTACACAAATCTAGAAGTACTTCAGAGACTTTTGGCCTAGCGATTTTTACCATCTTGAATAACTTTCAATATACAGTATTATCAAGATAAAAAAATCCATGGATTTTACCTATTAAGTTAGGATTTGAGTATCTTAGTTTAATTATAGAGAATTTACGGCGAGGTAAGTTTTTAATGACAAAGAAGGTAACAATGACTAGTGTAACCCTCCCACTTCGAGAAAGGTTTCAATATTTAACGAGGAAATTGATTTAGTCAGTTAACTCACTATAACAATAGGCATGGATATATTCTTGATAAGAACGTTTTGTAAAAAAATAGAAACAATAAATAAAACTTAAAAAGATAAATTAAAATAGGTAAAGTTAATTTTTTTTCAATTAAAATCTTTTGTTGTTTTAACAAGGTTTAACCAATAAACATACTATAATAGAAAATTTACATATTCTAATAAAAATATTTACAATATAGCTGAAAAAGTATTGTCTTCCAACTTTTTAAATTATGAAAAATTCAATACATATAACAAAGATTTCCAAACTCAATATAAAATTAAAAAACACATATTAATTTTATATAGTTCTTTGCAATATACTTTATTAGTAGTAGTATCTCTTTCACACTCTTGCTCATATTAGGACACAATAAATGGCTCATGTTTAGGATTAAGGTTTTAAAATCTAGATCTAAACAGTTAAAACCAAAGAAAACCTTTTGAGAAATTAAGAACCTCTTTTTGTTGAAACAAGTCTTCCCAACAAGGCTTTTGTTTTTATTTTGTTTATTAATAATATATTTATGGTATGTAATGTTAATTATGTAACTTTGCTTATGCTTGTCTTTACATTTATCTATATTAATGTACCTTTTTGCTTACACATTTTCTTACATTTATCTATAAACCTACTACAGTTAAAATAGCAATGAGAGGCTTTTAAAATCTAATTTAACTAATGAGGTGATTTGGATCAAAGTAAGGCCAATCTAATGATGTGATTTCATTTCAACTATAAGATGATTTATGAATAAAACAACATAAGTTGATTGCTTGTGAGACCAACAAAATACTTCAAAATAGAAAAATAAAAAAAAATCCTAAATTCATTCTAAGAATATGAAAATAGCCCTAACTTCATTCCAAGCATTATAGAAATTCTCCACCTTATGTTTGTCCCCATCCGAGCCTTGCTGGTCTTCCATTATTCCATAATGCTAAACGTTGAGGCTTTTAAGTAAAATTGCATTATTTCATCGAAAGATAATAAACCTCGATAAACTTGAGATGTACATGACCAAACAAAATATTAGAGATGCCACTTACCACACCGTCAACAATACAGTATGGTATTTTATTATTATAATTTTTTCTAAATTATAGTAATAAAGCTTTGATCCAATAAACTAACAACCATTCTTTAGCTACCACCTTACTTCTCTACAAACATAACATTCTTTAGCTACCACCTCACTTCTCTACAAATATAAAGAAGATAAACTTTAAATTTTCTTCATATAATGAATGTTGTTCTATTTAGGAAAATGGCATACATAGAATAACTTGATTTTTGGCAAACACTTCGACAACCTATATAAGAAGATGGATATTGCATCCAATGTTATAAATTATGTTGTCATATTTTGAACCAAATAATATGTTACTAGAGTTATATCTTAGAGATGTTGTGGTTCTTGTTCTTTGGTGCATTACAAGGTTCTTACAATATTTGAATTTTTTAGGAAGCAATTCTCAAATTTTTTTTAGGATTAGGATGTTTAAGAAGAGTGCTAGTTCTTGCATGAGCTTCGTCAATTCAATATTGATGATAAAATTCAATTAGAATTACCCGTGTTTACCTCTTCTTGTTGATCATATGAGGAATGAGAAAATGCACCCTACAATAGAAAATACATTTTTTCTTATAGTTAACTCTCACTTTTAGATTGATTTGTCGTATAGCATTAGCTATTAACAATGGTGGGGACATTGCCACCTCGTGGCTCTTACCACCACTTCACTCTAGTGTGTGTTCATGAACTCTTACCTCTCGCTTCCCGGTTTCAGTTATCGGTGTTTAAGAGCAAATTGTAACCTCTCGTTTCATATTTTACGTTGTTGCTAGGCTTTTATACTTTGAGGATTTGGTTTATAGAATTTTGGTTTGCTTTAAAGTTCCTAAATTATGATAATTTTCATAGGTATATATATATATATATATATATATGTGTGTGTGTGTGTGTTTTAAAGTTCTTAAATTATATATATAATGTTTATAAAAATATTATATAAAATAATGTGTGTATATATATATGGTATTAGTGTGATGGTATTATTTATTGTTATCACCCAAGTTCCTCAAGTTCCTTTGTTATCACTCAACATATTTAACAAAGACTGGTGACATATTTATGCCAACCTGGCTTGAGCCTTAAGACTTTATAGCATGTTGTGTTATTGGATTTTTAATGAAATAGGGGGAATAAACTTTGTTCACAATATAGATTCTTAGTATTTTCATTGAAAGTGTCATAAGTCAATATTTGGTATCCTTAATTTATTATGCAATCTTTAATTTAAGATTTATTCTCTCAATCAAACATTAACTAGTTAAGATTTTTTTTTAAAAATTAAATAAAAATTATTAGATATTAAATTTAAGATTTATTTTTCAAATTGAATAATAAATTATTAGATATTTCACGATTGAACTTATTTATGAATATGCATTTTTCAATTTTGTTACTCTTATGACTAGAAGGTAATTAAATAGTTTAGAAAACAATTTAAATTTTTGTTATTTTCTTTATTGAATCCAAAATTTTTAATGTTATTTTCTATCATTTCATTTTTGGTTTGCACCTATTCCACTTCCCAATCACAACACTATATTTAACTCACCTACACCCCGTCTAGTAGAGACTCTATCCCCTAGACTTTCGATCCCAATGGTTATAATAGCGCAGTTCGAAGTGCTTGGTATATAAGAACAACTTTTTTTGCAAGAAGAAAAATAATTGTTCTTTGTTATTCAGTATTGAATCAAAGGTAACTGGTTACATCCCATGATATTGTATATCATTTCAGTATTGAGTCAAAGGGTTGATCTCATGTGCTTACAATGCCCAACTATAAGAGAAAGAAGATACATCGAATTCACCATCCATCATTCTACATAAATAATAATTTAGTTGCATAAAAATTAGTTTTGATTTAATTACATGTTGAATAAAATAATTATTTATGAAAGTCTTACAAGAGTATGGTGTAACAAATTGATTTAAAATAAACAAAAATTTATATAATATTTCAAGTTACTATAAAATTTTAAGTTTTATCATCTTATTGATGGTATGAAACTTGGGTCTCTATGGCTGAGAAATTTTATGACAAAATTTGTTTCTTTTGTGTTACAATTTTGTAGCAAATGTGTCATATTTATGTAGTTTTTGTGTTATAGCAATAGCTAGTTGCGCTGAGAGACGCTCTACAGCCAATTATAGGGGTTGGCTATAAATATTATTTCGGATTATGAAGATGTTGTAACTTTATGTAACGTTCGTCATGTAAAGGTCAGTTATAAATATTTATTTTTTACTTTTATTTACTGTAAATTTTGTCAACCATAATTTAAAAGTAAATATTTTTTTTATGGCCATTAAAATAAAAACAAAACAAACAATTTTCCACCAAACAATTTTGTAGGGGCTAATTCCATGAAGATTTGGGCTTGAACTCCACATAAATCAGCGAGCTAATGGTAGCGAGATCCAAAGTTCCGTCTTCCGGGAATTAAACATCCTCATGATACAAAAACAACTTAGCATGAGCATCTACGCTACATACTATTCAAACAGGGTGTGGCTCTTCTGCAAATGCACAGGATCAAATATTTACATAGAACAACCTCATGAAACAAATAACTTAGCACCATAATCTACGCTGCCTACTATTCAACCAGGTTGTGTCTCTTCTGCAAATGCACAGGCCCAAATATTTACATAGAACATCCTCATGAAACAAATAACTTAGCACCTGCATCTAGGCTGCCTACTATTCAACCAGGCTGTGGCTTCTGCAAATGCACAGGCTCAAATCTTTACATAGCTCCTGTAGCCGCGAGATCCTCCCCTTCTCTCTCCAGCAAAGCCTCCTCTTTGCGCGAGCTCCTCGCGCCGAGCGCCTGCAACCTCCTCCCGCTGCCGCCGCATGCAGTCTCCTCCCTCCGCCCGCCTTGATCTTCTTACTTCTATTCCTTAAAAAGGGTATTTTCAGAATTATGACATAAGAGTTTATACAAAAACCCTATCCCTGAAAAATATGCATAAAAATTGTAGAACAAAACCCTAGGCCGATCTATTTGGATTTACAAGACAAGTCTGAGAGTCCTTTTTATTACGCCGATAGGCGTCTATCAGTGGTATTTGGGGGGAGATGGACTTGCTTGAGCGGATCATCAAGATCCTGCAAATCCTGCCAAGTGGATGACTGGGATGTCTTTAATCGTCTGATCTTTTAACTACCTTAACTCATCGCTGATTTAGGAGTTTGTTAAGTGACCCGATTGCCTGATCGCCGATTTTAGGAATGGGAGGAGTCGGTGGTGGACGTGTAGGTTATCTATCTGCAGCAACTCACCCACGCGTCCAACGATTCAACACTCAGCGAGGAGTCTGTTAGCCGTCTGTTAGCGTACGTGGAGGAGAGATTTCCTGATCGCCGATTTTAGGAATGCAAGGAGTCGGTGGTGGACGTGTAGGTTACGTATCTGCAGCAACTCGCCCACGCGTCCAACGATTCAACACTCAGCGAGGAGTCTGTTAGCCGTTTGTTAGTGTACGTGGAGGAGAGACCTGGTGTTAGCCGTCTATTTTAATCTCGATAGGCAAATGTAACAGAGCCTGAAAAACAAGAAGAGTGCGATTTGTTTATAGGAAGTTGGGTTTATGACGAGTCATACGACCTGCATTTGCCCGGAGAATGCCCCTTCACTAGCACGGACTTCCAATGCAAAACAAATGGCAGGAAGGACGATAAATACCCCAGATGGCGATGGCAGCCCCGGGACTGCGACCTTCCAAGGTATTTATCTTTAATCTTGATCTTATTCTTTAATTCATCTTTAATCTTTAATCTTGTTCTGGTTCTATAACCAATCTTTAATCTTTAATCGTGTTCTTGTTCTTTGATTCACTATGCTTAACTGATGCGATTTTGATGATCTGCATGCATATATGCCGCAGGTTCAATGCTTTTGAATTCCTGGAAAAGCTGAGGGGCAAGAGGCTTGTGTATGTGGGCAACTCCATTAACAGGAACCAGTGGGAATCCATGCTTTGCATTCTCAGGCGTGCGGTGGTGCCAGAGAGCGGCGGATCGTTCTGTGCTGCCCATAGAGGCAGGACTGTCGCTTATGTTATAAATGTACGTCCAGTTTCACGATTTCTTCTGCACATTTTATGGCGTGATGATCTCCCGTTTTTTTAATTTCCATGCATGTGTTTGCACATTGCAGGCCTACAACTGTTATGTCGAGCTCTCTTGGGCTCCACTTTTAGTTCGGCAAAATAAGATTCCGGCACCCGTCAATGCGACTGGTTATGCCAAAGAAAGTGAGACATTACAGATTGATACCATCGATGAGCAGGCCGAATGTTGGAAGCGCGCTCATATTCTTGGCACTGGTGGACTCATCCAGAGCCTAGGAAAGGGTACGTTACTTTTCTTTTCTTTTCCTGCCTAACAGCATTTGATCTCTCTTCTGCACTGCAAACCACAGGGACCTGCATTTTCTTCTCATTTTGTCTATTGAAAAGGTTTAGGGATTTTTGCAATGTAAATTCTACGACCAGTAGGTTGATGCTTGTCAAATCTGGTTTCAAGCATTTTCTGTTTGTACTTGTAGAAAGTTTATAAGGTTGGATGAATTCTGAGATTGAAAATCTATTATATATATAGGACAAATTATTTTGAAGAGAGAGGGTTGGTCCATCCCTACATGGAAGAGCCAGTGGCTTATGCGAAGGCATTGAGGACGTGGGCTACATGGGTGGATGCCAAAACAAATATTTGCTTCTGTCTGGGCACAACGTTGCAGCAGCCACACAACTTAACGTGGGCTGATATCTTCCAAAACTGCAGCAAGGAGTATCAGAATTATCGAACCCTGCAGGCGCGAAACGTTGTTAATAAACCAAATCATGAATCTAAAACCAACCAATTATGAAACATTCTGTAATTTGAATAGCGAAGTGGTTATCAGTACTAAAGGCATTTAATTCTCACCATAAGCTTGGGGATTTTCAATAAGCTGGGTGAAGAAAGTGTAACCATCTGCAAAGATGAAACTAGCTTTTGGCAATTTTGAATTTAGATCTGTGATTAGGTTTTTGGCAGCCACGTTAAACTTTACGGCATAATCGTTGAGACTCTGTTGGCAACTTCCATCTGTTGTCAGTACCCGCTGCAGTGGAATGCATCCCACAGGTCCCATTCCTGTGAAGAGTAACTTGCGGACGCCTAATTGGTGTAGCGTCTGCTTCATTTTATATATATCACGATTAATTTACATTTCATGTTTTCCTACAATTCTCTATTTCATATTTTTCTTACCATCTAAAACTTAACATTTTCATATTTTTCTTACCATCTAAAACTTAACCATAGTCTCAGTTTGTATGGTTCTTGAAAACTCACAGTTAGTTTTTATGGTTCTTGAAAACTCACCGTGATTTGTTGGCACAATGTGGAGACAAGATATTATATGAAATCATCGGGAGCGTATTTCCAGGAATCAGCTTCGATGGGCTGCAAATAATTATTGATGTAATCGTTGCTTCCAATGGACATTAAATAGATCGAACCATTAAAGAACTTCTCCGCCTTCTCATGCCCAATTTTCCTGGCAATACTCATCTTAGTGCCTTGAAACATCTCTATTTGCTTCCACAGACAGAGTCACTGAATCTACACGTGCCATACAATGAACGTCAGTCAGGAAATGCGATCGATGAACAAAATACGAAAACCATTAGCAGCAAGAGTCGAAGTGGGTATTACAAAAAGATATCCTGTTTCGTTAAGAATGCCTCCTCCACCCGAAGCATAGTTTACACCTCGATTCAACACGGTGTTGTCATCAGTGGATGGA
>LPNX011200876.1:9109-56920 GCA_001517045.1 Pseudotsuga menziesii
GAAAATTGAAGTCCCATACAAAGACTTTATGGTGTGTATTGATGCATGGAATGAAGGACTTAGAGGAGTTCTTATGCAATACAACCACTTGGTATGCTATGAGTCTAGAAATTTGAAAGAACATGAGAAGAACTATGATACTCATGATTTAGAAGTTGCAACCATAGTACATGATTTAAATATGTGGAGACATTACTTAATGGGAAGAAAATTTGAGCTAAGGACATACCATTGTGGTCTGAAATACTTGTTTGATCGGCCAACTTTAAATGCTAGGAAAGCTAGATGGCTATATTTTTTGTGTGAGTTTGATTTTGAAATCAAACACATAAAAGGAAAATAAAATAAGGTGGCTGATGCACTCAACATAAAGGTGCATCTGGCATCTCTTAGTACTTTCCAATCAGATCCGAGGCAACATATTATTAATCATACTGTTGAGGATGAAATGTATGTGCAGATAAAGGACAAGTTGCAGCAAAAAATCCTTGAAAAGAAGTATAAGGGATATAAATTGGAAGAAGATGAAATTATTGCTTATAAGAATAGAATTTATATTCCAAATGTAGCAGACTTGAGGATAATTTTTATGGATGAAATCCATCAAGCTCCTATTATGGTCACCCAGGATATCAGAAGAGAATTTCTACAGCCAGAAAGAAGTATTTTTGGCCAGGAATGAAAAATGACATTGCTAAATATATTTCTAAGTGCATGAAATGTAAGCAGGTGAAGGTTGAACATCAACACCCAACAGGTTTATTGCAACCTTTTCCGGTTCCATAATGGAAATGGGAAGTTATTTCCATAGATTTTATTACAGGATTTCCAATGACTGTGAGACAACATGATTCCATCATGGTTGTGGTGGAAAATTTGACAAAGGAATCACATTTTATACCGGTTAAGTCCACGTATAAGGATGACGCCATTGCAAAAATATTCATGAAAGAGATTTTTAGAATGCATGGATTTCCTAAGGCAATAATTTCTGACAAGGATACCAAATTTACTTCCAATTTTTGGAAAAGTTTGTTTGCATATTTGGGTACAAAGCTGAACTTTAACACCTCCTAACATCCTCAAACTAATGGACAAATAGAGAGAGTGAATTAGGTGCTTGAAGACATGCTTCACATGTATGTGATGGACAAACCATCCAAGTGGGAGGATTATTTACACCTAGTAGAATTTGCATATAATAATGGAAAACAAGCATCATTGGGAATGAGTCCATATGAAGCTCTGTATGGAAGAATGTGTAGGACACCAGTGACTTGGGATAATCCAGTGAACAAGATTGTGCTTGGTCCAGAATTTCTCAAGGAAATGGAACAAGAGGTTGCAAAGACTAGACATAACCTGAAAGAAACCCAAGATAGACAGAAAAGCTATGCAAATAAACATAGAGTTCACAGGGAGTTCAGTGTTGGGGATCATGTTTATCTTAGAGAGAGGCCAAGGAATATTTCCTTGAAGCTTGGAAGTTGTGCCAATCTGTCACCTAGATATTGTGGGCCATTTCAAGTGCTTGAAAGAATATGGTCAGTTGCATATAGACTTGCATTTCCTGCTGTCACTAGAGCTCATAATGTTTTTCATGTTTCTTTGCTTAAGAAATATGTACATGATCGTAACCATGTGATAAATTGGGATGTGATTCAGGTGGAACCCGAGGGAGAATTCCACACCAAGCCATTGCACATCCTCGACAATAAGGTCATAGTGATCCAAAATTGAGCCGTTGGATAGGTAAAGGTGTAGTGGAAGCACTATGGTCCTAATGAGGCTATGTGGGAGATGGAGGATGCCATGAAATTGACACATCCATTTTTGTTCAATTTTACGGAGCACTGAGGATAATGCTAATGTAACGAGGAGGGGAATGTAATACCTCGGTTTTGACCCCATGGTATTAAAATTGTGCATGATGTAATTACTATTATTAAATCATGGCAAGGAGCTCAAGTCCAAGGCCCTAGCTACACACTGAAGAAGACATCCAATCTCAGCAGCAGGAGGACAAAGAAGAACAAGGCTTTGCTCCACAAGAAACAGTAGCCTCACTGCCTCTAGCTGAGACAGCAGCTAACAATCAGATAGAACATGGAATTAAAATTCAGGAGGAAGTTGCTCCACAAGAACCAACATCCTCACAGTCAGCTGCCAAATTTGCCACGAGAGAACCTCAAAAAGAAGACAATGTTACACAAGAACCAGTGTCTCCAGGAGTGGTGGATGTTGTTGCCGAAGAAAGTCCAGAAAACGTTGCTGCCACACAAGAACCAACAACTCTCAAGATAGCTTCAGATGTGCAAGATTCCCAATGTGGCACATCAAGCAACAAGGTGGGGATTGAGCCCCTTAGAAATTTCATCGACCTGGATTCATACAAGGAGGAACATCATAAAAAAGATATCCTGAACCTTACAATAGAAGTCTCAATTCTAAGAATGGAGGTAATAAAATGGAAGAGCCAGGTGGAGGAATACCAAGGAGGGATAATTTCTCTTACTGAGCATAAAAATATTATGAGGGTATTGGAGGAGAAATGGGAAGAAGAACGTATGAGCCACATAATTCGAGAGGAAGAGCTACAGAGCAATTTAAAGGAGCTAAAAAAGTTCCAGTTTATGCAGAAGGAAAAAGATCAGATGTATGCTCTCTCTCAAGAACTCTTGGGCACTAGGGTACCTTATTCTTCTTACCCTGTCTTCCTGTTTGAACAATTTGTTTGGTTTAAGTTGAGAGCTGTGAAAGAAGGGAGGTCATTTGAGATAACGAACTCAGCAAAATTTTTGGAAACATTTTTTAGAAGTAGTTTTGAAGATCAAAATTTGTTGTGTGAATTATATTTGCATGAGATGGCTTGCCCTCTGGACCGCCATTCAAATCCTGTCCCTTTTTCAGGGATGTTCAGTTGAGAGATTTTGCTTATTTTGTGAGAAATCATGCTGAGTGGGAAATGCCTTTTCAAAATTTTTCTCACAATGAATCTCACTCTAACCTGTGGGTTTGAAGTGAGCCTCAGAATCCTGGTATTCTTCTTGCTCGATACAGGAGTTTGCTTTCATGTCCCATCCAGACTCGGCACATAATGGAACTTCAGGAGGAAGTGGTTTCTACTTGTACCAACCATATTTCAATACAACTACAAGCAGCATTGGAAGGAAGTAAGCATAGATGGCAGGTTGCCTCTCCTATACTCAGAAGCCGAGACCCCTATTGTTTTAGGAATTTTGAACATGCACTTTCCAGGGTCGAGGGCTATGTTGGATGTATTAGGGAATGTGGGGCTCATTGGTTGGGTCTGAAATTTAAATTCCCCCTCATCTGGTGGCCAGCAAAACCATATAGGGTGGAATTCTCACTAACTAAGGCGGAGGAGCAGTGATGCTGGAGATATTGGATTGCTCACAGAGGGTTCGTAGAAAAAGAAGGGGTGCCTGAGTTCCCCTACAACTTCTCCTCTCTTCATGAACAGAGCTCAGTACAATATTCGGATTCAGAATAATGGAGGTTGTTGCATGAGGACATGCAACATGACAGTTGGGGGGTTATGTTGGTCCCAGAAATGGCCTCTTCAACCACCCTTAATTACCTCTTCTTGTTCTATCCTACCCCATTCA
The DNA here is from genome assembly GCA_001517045.1 of Pseudotsuga menziesii. Taxonomy (NCBI): domain Eukaryota; kingdom Viridiplantae; phylum Streptophyta; class Pinopsida; order Pinales; family Pinaceae; genus Pseudotsuga; species Pseudotsuga menziesii. The sequence continues at coordinate 12,739 of LPNX011200876.1, forward strand.
GCATACCAATTAAACGTTTTATCCCCACTCTACTCTTCAAACCACCAAGGTATGATTGGTTATTGTTTTATTTTATTAATACTTATGACTGTGATAATTAAGGCTTCGTATCTCTCAATGCGCTAACATATTATGGTTTATAAAGGTATTTTGAGATAAGTGGACTGCAGGAATATTGGGCTGAACAAGCCACAAAAAGGATGGGCATTCACTGTTCAAGCTGATCCCCATCCATCCTATCATCACCCAAAGAATGCGGTTCCAGTGCGGTATCCCGGACAAAGTTGTGACAAGGTAGCTATAACAGAATGCGTCAAACTTGGAGGTCAATAGTGCATTGCTGCTCGTGTGTAGCCGTAATATGAAGATATCGTCACTCTTGGGGTGATTAGCAGTTTTCCTATGTTTCCTATTTTTCATCCTGCCACATTTGTAACAGCTGTTGTCATTTAGGGCACCTGAAGACCAGAGATCTTCATGGCTGCCCCATAATAAGATAGGATGTTACTATCTACATGGTATAAATATGGAGAATTGTTTCGAGCCAGGGGTTGCTGAACATATAATCAATTCATTGTATTAGCTGTGAGGAGGAATTGTGTAATCACTCTGTCTTTTAATACAAGGAGTTACTTCTGATCTAAATGTTTTTATGTGTGTTCAGCCAGCATCTCTGTGTGAAGGCTGGGCCCGCCTTCCACAGGGATTGCTGAGTTAAATTAGGACTTTTCAATTCCTTTGTCGTGTGATGTTATGTTAATTTTATTTTCTCATAAGAAGCTATAACAAGTGTGGATTTACAGTGTGTTGTGATTGCATTCCTTGGAGATCTGTAGTGGTATAGTGTGACAGTCGACTGAGTAGGTAATTATTTCTTATGCAATTCGTGTGGTAACTGTAACATCTCTGTTCATCCGTAGATCTTTTCGTTGTCGTTCCATGAATCTTTGCAGCTTGTCTTTTATTGTTATGATTACCGAATTTCATTCCTGCACTTCAGTTTCCTAGAATAATCGAACTCAATCTCTGTGTTTGAATTCCTAGATCAATATTTAAACTATGTTTGTGGGTTCCTAGGACAATCGGATTGGATAGGTGAGTTAATCATTAAGTGATGTGAATAGGATTTCCTTTCATCTGTAATTGTAATTTAGATATGAATTTTATCTTTTCATTCTTAGATCAAGGCATAGAAGAAGGTAATTGTGATTGTATTTCTTAGAAGATAACTGGATTAAGTAGATTCTTGGGATGATCATAGCTGAACAGAGGATAGTATTGTTCAATTACAACAATTTTGTGTTTAAGCATATACTGTGCATGTTATCCTTGAAATACAAGACTTCTCCAGGACAATAAATATTGTACACTCTGTATGTTAGTGGTAATTCACTTGCATATTGGGTGCCCGACAATACCAAATGGTTGTATGTAAAAATGATTATTACTGAGCAAACAATGACCATTTCTCCACTATATTCATGTATGCCATTGTAATGCTGATGATTTCGAATGTAAGAATGTTTCTATGATATATTTATGATGAATGGAATTCCATTTATGAGTATTACAATTTTAATATCCAGCACTTAAGTATTTGAAGTCATATTACTCAATTTATTTGCATTTGGAGAAGATTTCGTGCCATTTCCCCAAGGGTCAAACTAGTTATTTTGTAGCTGTTTGGGATAGGGTTATAACAGAATTTATAAACTGAATAATGATGCACATGTGACATTAATAATTTAACTTAAAAATACCCTACCTCTTTTCAGAAATTCGAGTGGGTTTGGGAGCATTTGGAAAGCCATTTTCAACATTTATTATGGGGGAATTGGAACCCCAATTTGCTAGTGAAAACTCCTACCTTGGCCAAGATATTAAACTAGTTTGTAGAATTCTTTGAAGGGTAATAAATTATCCATGAATTTCATATTCAATTATTAATACCATTCATATACCTTATCATAATATTTGGGAGAATTTGTGTCAATTTGGAGACCTAGACATCAAAACTAGTCAAAGTTCGCAATAGGGAAAAAAGTGAAAAATTGGTCGTTGTAATAAAAGATCTAAAAAATGGAAATTACACCATCAGGTAAGAATCAAAGATGAAGATATTCATAATACAACGTCTAGAACAAGGTATGGACAGTATGAGTTTTTAGTGGTACCATTTGGTCTCACAAATGCACCAACTACATTCATGTGCCTCATGAATAGTGTTTTCTGCAAGTATTTGGACAAGTTTGTTCTTGTTTTCCTTGATGGCATTCTTATTTATTCTAAGAATGAATAAGAGCATGAAGAACATTTGAGGATGACATTGAAATTGCTAAGGGATCATAAGTTGTATGTCATGTTGAGAAAATGTGACTTTTATAAAGATAAATTCATTATTTGGGTCACATTATCTCAGAGGAGGGCATATCTGTGGAGCCTGAGAAGATTGAGGCCATCGTGAATTGGACAACTCCAAGAAATGTGACATATGTGAGATATTTTATGGGACTTGTAGGATACTACATGAATTTCATTGAAGGATTCTCCAATGTTGCACATTCAATCACTTCTTTGCAAAAGAAGGGGATAAAGTTTGAATGGACACCAAGATGTGAATAAAGCTTCCAGCAATTGAAGAATCTTCTTACAAGTGCACCAATTCTGAAAATTGAAGTCCCATACAAAGACTTTTTGGTGTGTACTGATGCATGAAATGAAGGACTTGGAGGAGTTCTTATGCAATACAACCACTTGGTATGCTATGAGTCTAGAAATTTTAAAGAACATGAGAAGAACTATGGTACTCATGATTTAGAAGTTGCAACCATAGTACATGCTCTAAATATGTGGAGACATTACTTAATGGGAAGAAAATTTGAGCTAAGGACAGACCACTGTGGTCTGAAATACTTGTTTGATCGGCCAACTTTAAATGCTAGGCAAGCTAGATGGCTGGATTTTTTGTGTGAGTTTGATTTTGAAATCAAACACATAAAAGGAAAATAAAATAAGGTGGCTGATGCACTCAACATAAAGGTGCATGTGGCATCTCTTAGTACTTGCCAATAAGATCCAAGGCAACAAATTATTAAGGATACTGTTGAGGATGAAATGTATGTGCAGATAAAGGACAAGTTGCAGCAACAAATCCTTGAAAAGAAGTATAAGGGATATAAATTGGAAGAAGATGAAATTATTACTTATAAGAATATAATTTATATTCCAAATGTAGCAGAATTGAGGATAATTTTTATGGATGAAATCCATCAAGCTCCTATTCTGGTCACCCAGGATATCAGAAGACAATTTCTACAGCCAGAAAGAAGTATTTTTGGCCAGGAATGAAAAATGACATTGCTAAATATATTTCTAAGTGCATGAAATGTAAGCAGGTGAAGGTTGAACATCAACACCCAACAGGTTTATTGCAACCTTTTCCAGTTCCAGAATGGAAATGGGAAGTTATTTCCATGGATTTTATTACAGGATTTCCAATTAATGTGAGACAACATGATTCCATCATGGTTGTGGTGGAAAAGTTGACAAAGGAATCACATTTTATACCGGTTAAGTCCACGTATAAGGATGACTCCATTGCAAAAATATTCATGAAAGAGATTTTCAGAATGCATGGATTTCCTAAGGCAATAATTTCTAATAGGGATACCAAATTTACTTCCATTTTTTGGAAAAGTTTGTTTGCAGATTTGGGTACAAAGCTGAACTTTAACACCTCCTAACATCCTCAAACTAATGGACAAATAGAGAGAGTGAATTAGGTGCTTGAGACATGTTTCACATGTATGTGATGTACAAACCATCCAAGTGGGAGGATTATTTACACCTAGTAGAATTTGCATATAATAATGGAAAACAAGCATCATTGGGAATGAGTCCATACGAAGCTCTGTATGGAAGAATGTGTAGGACACCAGTGACTTGGGATAATCCAATGAACAAGATTGTGCTTAGTCCAGAATTTCTCAAGGAAATGGAACAAGAGGTTGCAAAGACCAGACATAACGTGAAAGCAACCCAAGATAGATAGAAAATCTATGCAAACAAGCATAGAGTGCACAGGGAGTTCAGTGTTGGGGATCATGTTTATCTTAGAGAGAGGCCAAGGAATATTTCCTTGAAGCTTGGAAGTTGTGCCAAGCTGTCACCTAGATATTGTGGGCCATTTGAAGTGCTTGAAAGAATATGGCCAGTTGCATATAGACTTGCGTTTCCTGCTATCACTAAAGCTCATAATGTTTTTCATGTTTCTTTGCTTAAGAAATATGTACATGATCCTAACCATGTGATAAATTGGGATGTGATTTAGGTGGAACCCGAGGGAGAATTCCACACCGAGCCATTGCACATCCTCGACAAGAAGGTCATAGTGATCCAGAATCGAGCCGTTGGATAGGTAAAGGTGTAGTGGAAGCACTATGGTCCTAATGAGGCTATGTGGGAGATGGAGGATGCCATGAAATTGACACATCCATTTTTGTTCAATTTTGCGGAGCACTGAGGATAATGCTAATGTAATGAGGAGGGGAATGTAATACCCCGGTTTTGACCCCATGGTATTAAAATTGTGCATGATGTAATTACTATTATTAAATCATGGCAAGGAGCTCAAGGCCAAGGCCCTACCATTGATTTGGTGTTTTATGTATTAACGATCCAGGTTGATGCCGATGGTTCTCGTGTTGGTCATGCCCAATATATTTTGAGACATCATGTAAATATGCAAATTAATATAATACCACAACTAGCTATGCATTGCAATGAAAGAGACGGGGGCATGATTTCACAAGGAATAGGGAGGGGAATTATCCAAACCCTTGAGCCAATACGGTGACACCATATTTCGATGAGAGAACCCATAAGATCTCATCTACCCTTTTTTTCCTCTGTACTCAATCATTCAATTATTCTAGAAGAGTAGTTGAGGCAGTTAATGCCTTGGGCAGAGCAAGGCATGGCAGTAATATTTCATGTCTAAGAAAGGCTTCAGTCTAGGGAAGCCACATTCTTGCTTCTGAAGAAAGTAAACCCAGAAAACACGTTCCCATTCCATTATCCGGTCCACCAAAACATTTTTCTCATTTGAGCATTCCATCATTCGCTCTCATTCACGGGAGGAAATTCCATTCAAGCAGAGACTGTTTTCCTCATTCATGCATGAATTCGATTTGAGTATCTGATTCACACAGAGTTCCTCCTCCTTGCACAATGATAGCTAGCAAAGTATTTATATGCATTTCTGTAGTGTTTTTCTATGTTACACAATGGTATGGAACCCTGGTCTCTTGTGTACAAGTGAAACCTTGTTTCTTCTGTGTTACAGAGTGGTATGGAACCCTGGTCTTTTGTGTATAAGTGAAAACTTGTTTTCTTCTGAACTGTAGAGTGGTATGGAACCTTGGTTGTCTATGTTACAGAGTGGAGCCATGTGTTGTTGTGTCTCTTTATGGTTTGCTGTTATGTGTGCCCTGGTTTGGGTCTGAACTATATGCAAGAATTATGAGTGGAAGAGATGCTGAATTGGCTTGATAAACCTAGTGAAGAGAGGAACCTCACAAAAAGATAAGAGTGGATGGTGAATCTTCTATGCGCATCCTAAAGAGAACTGGAAGGGAAGGTATAGACTGAGGGACTGTGTAGCAGAGAAGGGGATACTTCCTTATGTTGGGTGTGTAGGTATTGTGCATTCCAGGCCATATAGATCTTGTGGAGGTGTCCCTAGTTCAGTGAATGAGCCACTAGCTTAGCCATTCTACCTTTCCACTTCCTTAACAACCTGATAAACCCAAAAGTAGGCTGGCTTGTCTGATAGCCTGATAAACCTAATGGTATATTGGCTTGGATGGGAAGCCTGATAAACCAAATCGTATATTGGATTGGCTGAGCAACCTGATAAAACCAATGGTGTGTTGGCTTGGCCATGTCTTGATGTGCATTTGGCCATGTGTGACCCTTGGATGGACAACCTGATAAACCCAACTGTTAGCTGGCTTGGATGAGTAGCATGATAAATCCAACGGTGTGATGGCTTGGCTGAGTAGCCTGATAAACTCATCTGTTAGTTGGCTTGAATGGTCCTTAATGTGAATGTTGGCTTGACTGTCTATAGTCTGGTAAACCCAACTGTTAGCTGGCTTGGTTGGGTAGCCTGATAAAACCAACATTGTATTGGCTTGTTTTCCTGCAGCCTGATAAACCCAATTGTGTATTGGATTGGCTGGATAGTCTGATGAAACCAATTGTAGGTTGGCTTGAATGTGTTTGAAATGTTCTGGCTATGTGTGACCCTTCTGTTCCCTAGTTCCTTGTAGAAATCATGCCCAACTCGGGGGTGGCAGTTGTGTTGATAGATTGATGAACACAACTGGCCTATGGTTGGGTGGAACCTTGCAGCAACATAGCTAGTTGTGAGACAACTTCATCTTCAAGATAAGTATTTTTTTTGCAATGTATTTGCTGATGAATGTACTGAATACGTTGAATGCTTATTAAATATTAAGTAGAGTTTACTATTGTTAAATGTCCCTACATTTTTCATCTGTATATGCCTTGTGTTTTTCCACTGCATTTAGCTTAACTTCATGGAGGCTAGAAGCCTAGTTAGAGAGTTAGAATGCATCTGACTTAAACGTTTTCGTACCCCGGAATCCACATGCGGGAGGCGGAAAGAGAAGTTAAAACAAGGAATAATGTCAGTTTTCTGTACCCCAGAATTTTCCCACGGAAGGCGGAAGGCGGAGCGGAAAAGAGAAAAAAATTCTAAGGTAAAATGTATTTTTCCACACCCCGGAATGCGCTGCGGAGGCGGGAGGCGAAAATCAAAAAGAGAAGTTGAAACAAGGAAAGATGTTGTTTTTCTGCGATCCAAAGTCCTCCCGCGGAATGCGGAAGGTGAAAAAATAAAGGTGTCGTTTTGTTGAGTTTTCGCGATCCGAATTCCGCAGCAGAATGCGGAAGGCAGAATGTGGTTAAATGATTCCATTGTATTTTTAAGTTTCAGATTCCCGAAGTCCACAGCAGAAGGCGGAATGTGGTTAAATGATTCTATCGTATTTTAAGTTTCTGATTCCCGAAGTCCGCAACGGAAGGTGAAAAGCAGAATGTAGAAAGGAAGGAAATCACAGTGGTGTTTTGCAGAGTTCCATCTCCTGCAAGCCGCATTACAGAAGGCGGAAGGTGGAAGACGGAAAGGTCAGTTTCAGTGCGAAAATGAATTTTCTGGTTTCAGAGTGGATTTGTCTGCTGCAGAACGAGTGTTACAGTGGTGTTTATGCTTAAGCATGAATGTTGAAGGATGAACATGGCCCATGACTATGTTTAAAGAGAAAGAAATAAGAAATTTTAAATTATTACGCATATCAACCATGTGTATGGACACATGGGTACATGGACATCGTGGTATCAGAGAAAGTTGTAAAGTCACGTTCCTCCCTTATATGGTGATGTAGAGGGGAGGGGATGTGATAACACCTAGATAGCTACCATGGATCTCAACTTGTGAAAAAGCAATAAGTTCATTATCTTCTTCTCTTTGGTTATGAAATTTTCTTTTATGTCGAAGGACATAAACTCAGTATGGATTACGAGAAATTTTATGAAATTCCTATAAGTATTAATGAGTAAATGGTTGTAGCTTGAGGTTTCATGCCAAGTGTTTGCTTAAATGCTTTAATGATTTTTATGTGATTTTGAGCATGCATGTGAAGACATTCTTACAATGATTTGTTTCTATATCAAATTTTGTGATATGTTTTAATGTGATGTGATTTTTGGTCGAGGGAATGTTTACATTGGGATGAAAACACTCACTAAAAATATCAATACTGATCCAGAATTACGAAGATATTCATTTTTTATCATAACAATTTTATAAAATGTCAAAATTAGGAATGTGTAGACAAATCTTTAAATATGCATTTTTTCTCACAATTTATGATTTGGATAGGCGTGAGATTTGGTACATAGACTCTATATCTATATTTAAAAAACTCATAAAACTCTGAAGTACCAAGATCAAAATTATGAATATATTCATTGTTTATCAACGTGAGTTTATAAGTTGTCAAATTCAAGAATGTGCATACAACTCTTTAAAGATTCACCACAAAGTTGTCAAATTCAAGAATGTGCATACAACTCTTTAAAGATTCACCACAAGACTGTCAAGCATATATTTGAAAAAACACATACAATATCTCAGGTACTTCGATCAAAATTATAAATATATTCATTGTTTATTAGAGTAGTTTTAGATATTTTCAAATTCAGCAATATGCATATAACTATTCAAGAATTCACATTTTTCTCTCATTCTATGATGCGGTATGTGTGATTTTCGATACGAATATTTTAGACTTATATTTCAAATAAATCATAAAAAGTATTAGGAACCTCTATCTTATTTTAGGAGATATGTAATGTTTATCAAAGTTATAATATATTTTCCATTTTAAGTTATTAATAACAATGGATGCTAACCTCTATTTGAGGGTGATTAGATTTTCAGAGTGTTGAATATATTGAGTGTTAATATCAAATTTGAATGTGAATTCAATACGATTCTATCTATGCTAATTAAGTATGACTGTATTGTTAATGGTTGAAGCCATAAACTCTATAAAATAGTGCATACAACATGTTTGATCATATACCTCAACTCAGTTCTTTTTCCAATTAATTGATTGTAATGTGTTCGAGAAATTGGGTACACATATTATAATAGGGATTGGACGATGTCTTAAATGAGTTCATTTTGTTTATGAATTGAAGTACTGTATAAGTTCTAGTAATTAAGGCGTTGAGAATGCACTTCATACCCTTGCTATAAGTAGACACGCTTGATCAAAGGAAATGATAGGGCATATATTATGCCTATAAATATATTCTATTATTATGTAAAATGGAACAACAATCATCCAAAATTATATGTTGGTTATTTCTTATAAATGTTAGAAATGGGATTGTATCTATAGTTATTATAATAAAGAAAAACTTGGATGGAATTGATAGTAGTCTTAACTCAAAAGAGTTGAGTAATGATATATGTTTGTAAGGAATAACTCAAAGTCATGCGATATATTATTAGTTTTGTCTATTTGTATTGACTTCATTCACATCGTGTTGATGGGCATTACATTCTTACCTTATAAATATTTTGTGTATTTATGCACATTTCAATGAGGAGTCAAGAAACATGTTTAGTAATGAGTAAATATCTTAGTATTATGAACACCTTGAATGTTGATGTTAAATGATTATAGTGTGAAATGAAAAATATAGTGAGATATATTACTAGTCTTCTCTATTTGTATTGACTACATTCTTACCTTATAAATATTTTATGGTATTTTATGTATCTATGCATATTTCAATGAGGAGTCAAGAAACATGTTGAGTAATGAGTTAATCTCTTAGTATTATGAACACCTTGAATGTTGGCGTTAAATTAATATAGGGTGAAATATATTTTGGATGAAATGCATGAGTTCGAAGACATCAAACCTTAATATTTATGATTCCCATCTTTGAAATGAATTAAACTTCCATTTAAGAGATTATATGAGATTGTTGAAGTGGGATGATTTGATGAACTTAAGAGATTTCATGAAATTATTGAACTAAGATGATTTGAAGAATTGTTAATAGAGATTTAGTTTCTGAACTCAATGGTTCTATTTATGATGAATTGATAATTCATTTTGTATATATTGTCATTAGTTTAGGAGATGTGTCATGTTGTGCATTTTGATATAGTAGTCTTTAGATGCTTGGTAATCATCTCCCAAGACTCTATCTTCAAAAATTTACTTGTTGATAGGCTTTCTATATATCTTATTAATTTAAGCGTGGGACATAGCTTGGAATTACATTTAATTATCAACACATGGCTAGTATGCTTGCGAGTTATCATGCAAAATATATGCATATCATCATAAGTGATTACAATTCTAAATTATAACATGCTCCTACATTATAACCATAAATCCAATTCTACATCTAATAAAATAAAACCGAATTAAATTATAGGAAAGCAATAAACTAAACCATGAAAATAAGGAACACTCAATCACGCATTTATTATTAACTACATGAGTAGTATCACATGGACTCATTAATGCATTCACAACTTTGCGACAAATAGTTCATTAACAATTTTGTAGAAAAATTACTAGCATTTCTTCAGAAAACACGGTTATATAGAAATGATGTAACATAATTAAAATAACATGTATTTTCTATAAAACTAGAAATGGAAACAAGCTAAGATAATAATAGAAACATTAAACAACACTTACTTTTCTAGAGTGGGCCCTTCATCTGTAGAGAAAGGCTGGAAGAACTTCAACTATTAGACACTTGGGTCACAACAATATTTTATTGTTGGTTGTGGAGCTTGGTCTTCCTTATTTAGAGGTCGTTTTTAGCTCTGTTTGGATCCTAACACATGATGGTGGAGGGGGTGGTGTAGGGGGAATTCTCCCCCCCCCCCNGGAAAAAAATGTTAATTTTTTAGCAAATATGATGATATTTGAACTTCAAAACTTTAATTGCAGAAATACTAAACATTGGAATCAATAGAAAATTCAATCACATAAATCATTCATCCACAACACAAGATGTACCATGGGAAAACCCTCAAAATAGTGATGATGAAAAAACCAACAATTCTTCTAAGTATAATAATGATCGATCAGAGAGAATGTATTTTACACAATAGAAGATTGTCTTTCAGCACCCCGAGTGCTAGATACAAGAGAACACTGATTCAATAAAGAATATATATCAACTATATGAACTTGCCATGTGACCATCACATTCACAACAATCCAAAATAATTTGCATGCAAACAATAACAAATGGTTTCATGATAATTGTGCACTAGTTACACCAAAACTGCGAATTGCCTTCATGGATAATTAATTCTTGTACATTGGAATCTTCATCATGCATAACATATGTGGCATGCCTTTAATATTTGAGATTAATTGATGCTTAACTGACTCTGGAGTGAACTTACCATCTAACCGAATGCATGACCACTTAGTTAGGAGGATAACTTAAGTTTCATAATGCATTAACTCAATTGTCGTCATGAGAACACTTTATTAACTGAAGTGTTGTCTTTTGATTAACTTAAGTGTCATATTTTAGTTTAACTAAAGTATAAACAATTTAGTTGACTAGTCCATATTTATTAACACTTAGTTAACAATTATTAACTGAATCATGATAATTGATTTACTTTGGAGTGTGTTGTTGGCACAACAGATCCCATTTCATCTAATGAAATTGGAACCCCATTCATTAGTATTAAGGTAATTGTTGTTTTTATTGTTTTTCTGTGGGGTATTATTCCTTGGTTCTTTCATCCCCTTTATCTGATTATGTTTGAAACTTAATAAAATTCTAATTCAAAGCCTTGCTTTTTATGGTTTGTGAATTATGAAAAATCCTATATTTTCTTTTAAATTTCAGTTTCCGTAATCCACAAAAGGGGATAACGGAAGTCTTTTTTTTAAGGTTTTGAATTTTGTTTTCCCATAACCTGCAACCTGCAATGTGGATTTGGAATGTTGTAGTCTCTTTTATTTTCCATTTTTACTTTTCTGTAATGCGGATTGCGGATGTCGGAAAACATTTTCGCAATAAAGCTTCAATTTTTCAGTTCCACAATTTCACAACCCACAATGCAGATTGCGGAAAATGAAAACTCAAAACACAATAAAATCTCAAAATCACACTTTCGTGATCCTGCAACCCACAATGTGGATTGTGGATTGCAGAAACAATAAAACTAATTTCTGATCACAATTGTTACCCCGCAATTTCGCAACGCAAAATGCAGATTGCGGAAATAAAAAAAATGAAAAATTTGTTAAAATTTCATCTCCGCAATTTCATTTCCCACCTCAATCTTAAACATTGATCTGTTTGAAATCTACAAATTAAATTCATTTTGTTGTTGGGATCGTTAGTTTATTTATTTCGATTTTCTTACGATTTTTCCATCATTTTTACTTACGAATTTTACCTATGTGAAAGAATTTGTTGTGAATATTCATTATGTCCACAAATTTCCTTGCTCTTAATTGATTTGCTGGTAAGGCTTTTGAATCTATTCCTTCCATTGGTTTAATTACAATAATTTTCATTTTGGGTAAAATTGACGATTTTCCTGTAATTTTTTACTAGAATTTACCTCATACCTTGCAACAATGTCATGGAACACAAGGTCCAAAACCACTCTTAAAGAGAAAACAAACAAGGACCCCAATTCTGAAATATTCGTAGACACCAGTGGGCAAGTATCTGAAACTTTTCATATGGATTGGTCTAGGATTTATGCCATTTTTGACAATGATGACTTCTCTGACATCCAGCATGACCAACCAGATTTATTGAACATAAGAAAATCATAACTTCATGCTATAGCGGCTAGACCAGCGTTTATGCCCTATACAGATCCTGTGAAGTGGATGGTCGATCACGAAAAACCCGAGGACTGCTCTTTTGATGACCATGCTCACACCCAGCTGGCCTCGTTTAGTCCAAAGGTATTTTCCAAAGCCTACACTCTTAACTCACCTCAACATTTTCTTAATAAGAGATTCCTTGAAGCCTTTGGCACACAATATAATTTTGAGGGAATGACAAATTCATGGATGGATAATCCTGTAGAATTCCTTCCTAAGCCTGATAAGTTGTATCCTATCTCATTGTTTAGAATTTTGTTTTCCTTACTAGAGACCATGTTATACAGACTGTACGGGTTACCAAACTGCACAGTGTTTAAGGAGGAATGGGCGCCCCTCGCTCATCATATTCTTACCAAGGGGATTCCTTCAACTGGGATCAAATTATATCAATTTTTTTTAAGGAATCCATAAAGAAGTACCATAAAAATATGACGTCCAGAAAGCCACCTTTTATCTATCAACTTATGTAATGGACGTGTTTTGTGCATCATTCCCTATCCTAGCTATGGGTTGTAATTGGACAAGGGTTGCACCCCTTGTCCATATTTACTGTTCTGCAATGTGGGAGGAAAAATTTGTCCCGCTAATATATGACATATGTGACCACTTCATTGGATCAGTGTATCAGAGGATTTTCAAAGGTGATGCCCTTACTTTTTCTAACAGAGCTAGAGCACTGATCTCCACCATGGGGGATTGGTATGTCGGTGAGTATTTTGCATACATCAGGATCTGGGGTAGAAACACTGTCCATCTCCTACCCAGGATAGTTCCAGAAAGAATGGTTCTAGGAGAGATTGATTTTCAGACTGTTATTGATGGAGTTTTTCCCAAGATTATTGTAACTATGAGGAAAGGGTGACCAAAGTTCCCCCTCAGCCTTGGACCATTAGTGATCCAAAATTCTACTCATGCAGGAACTTTGGGAAAAAATATTGTTACGTTGAAACTTGGTGAATCCCCCAAGAGAATGCATGACCGAAAATCCTTCCTAGCTAATCATTTTACCTAGGAACACATGAAAACTGGTTACTCACATAAGAAGGACCCTGATGATTCCATATATCAAGGGGATAAATACTTTTTAGAAGTTGTAACCAGGATCACCACACCTGATGAAAAGAGTTTTATTTTCCAATATCAGCAGGAATTGAAGACCAAGGTGCTTCACTACAAGAAACTATAACTGATAGTGGAAGAGAAAGCACATAAATAACTGGTAAAGAGAGAAACCCATAAGTTACATGTTGGCTCTTCTTTAGTGGAAAGTGGGAAAACTGATAACCATGGAAAGGTTGTCATTGAATACCCTCAGTAGCCAGAAACCTCATCCACTTTTTAGGCTTTAATAAGGTCTACATATATGAAGAGTAACTTGGAGTTGATGATTTCAGTGGTAGAGGCACATGCAACAGTTTCTGAATATCAACCAAAGAGGAAAAGGATTGAGAAACCACCTCCATAAGTCGATCCACTACCACAGGATGATCCGCCAGCAACAAAGATTGATGTCCATGAAATTGAAAGTGATATGGAAGAAAAAATATTCCCCTCCAGTTATTCATTCCCAATCGCAGTTCCCACTATCTTTCCATCCATTTTTTTAGTAACCCAGGAAGCCGAGGATCCTTTTTAAGGTTTGATTCATGACCATTCTTTTTCTAAGATTCATATTTCCAAAATTCTTACTCCTAGTAATGGTACAACTGCTGTATATTCACCTTTTCCTATTCCCATTCCTCTTTCAACCCCTTAAGAATCGTGTAACTTCCCCACAAGTTTGGGAACAACCTCCCAAACATCATTATTCAATATAGATTCGTATCCCTCTACCGTTGCATCGTTCCAAACTTGCTTCTTTGTAGCTTCTTCATAGGAGTAAGGATATAAACCATTGCTGTTACTCATTCGATGCAACATACCCTAAATATATTTCAAGTTTCTTTCACCCTCTAGAAGATCCCATTAGTGATCCATTCCTCTATGCATATTGTAGTATATCTCGACACCATGCATCCCTCCTCTTGGCAGGGGGTTCATCAATCAGTTCTACTGGTTCATTAGGAACTAGAGAATATTATAACTATGATGGGTTCTCCCTCTGAACATATGGATGGGGAGAATTGATATTTGGGTTCCCTCTCATAGCACTCTCATGGTCCTCTTATACAGAAGATCTTTTTATCTCTTGAATGCAACCTCTTCATGGAAGGTCACATATCAAATGGCCTCAATGTGGCTCTCACCTGAGACATATATTATGTAGGATTTAGATAAATCACTATAACCCACAAAGGTTCCTTTCTTTCCTAAAGGATCCATCTTATTCCTCTTTTCTTTTGGTACATGGATGTATAAAAGACTCCCAAATATACTTAGGTGTGAAATGTCTAGTTTTTATCCAATGAACACCTCTTCAACTGACTTCTCATCCAGAATGGCATGGGGACTTCTATTCTAGATATACATTATTGTATTGGTGGATTCTAACCATAATGAGGCAGAAAAATCTTGATCATTTAACATGGATTTCACATCCTCACATGTAGTTCTATTCTTTTTGTCAACAACCCCATTTTTCTGGGGGTTGTATGGAATTGTCAACTTTGTACAAATTTTTTAATCACTATAGAACTCATTAAGATAATGGGAATTAAATTAAAATCCACTGTCAGATCTTAAAGCATGGATGTTCTTCTATATCTAATTCTCTACTAAGGCTTTAAATTATTGAAACTTGATAAAGGTTTCACTCTTAGCCTTAAGGAAGTAAATACATGACTTTCTAGATGAGTCATCAATAAACAATACATAATATAAGTAGCCACTCAGGGAAGGGGAAGACATGGGACCACATACATAGGAATGTATTAAATCTAAAATTACTTTATATCTAGTATGACTACTAGAAACTCTTTTTTAATATTATTCACAAGTGCGCAACCCTGACATACACTACCATGTTCAAAATCAAATACTAGCATAACATTCACCATTCGATGTAAACTTGGTAGTGATTTGAAGTGGAGGTGGTCAAGTATGCTATGTCATAACTCACATGGACTAATAATATGATGTATCATAGCTTGAATGTACTTCCTAATTACCTTGTAGAGTCCTTCCTCTCAAAATCCAATCACTGCAGTAGATTCAAGGATTTTGTTCTTCGACCACAGTAATATTTGGTTATCCATGAAGATAACTTGGAAGCCCTTATCTTGAAGAACCAAAACTAATAGAAGTTTATTTTTCAAGCCTAGGACATAAAGAATGTACTCCACATGAAATATATCTCCTAAGCTCATCTAGAAGGAGGTGGATCCAACTCCCTGGATCGAATATGTTGAGTTGTCCCCTAACTCTACCTTGCATGTGATATTTTTCTCTTTTAGGTCATAGATGGTGCACCTGTAGCTTGACATGTGCTTGGATGAAACACTGTGAATCAACCATGTGTCTTCATTTGTGATGATATATATGGAAAGGTGTCGAGACAAGGTAATATTCCCTCCTTGTCTCCTTTTACTCGGGTACATTCTTTTGAGGAGTTTCATCTTCTATTGCGGTGGAAGCATGAAACATTCCTTTACCATTGTTCTTTGCTCTACACTCCCATGCATAATGTCCCTTCTTGTCACAATTTTAGCATCAAAACTTTTACTTGTCATAGTCCTTGTTGAATGCTTTCTTCTTCAAATGGAAGAACTTATTTGGAATGAATGGATTCTTCTGTTATGCAACCAAGTCCCATAAATAACATAAAATAGTAGAAATAGACCAAAAGAGAGTAATCCACGCCTTAATAATGAAGAACATAAATAAATAACATTCCTCTTTGAGGGAGGAACCTCCTTACACAATGTACTAAGTACACAAGAGAAGATAAGATACAATGATGACTAAAATGAGAATATGTACTTCCTATATATAGGAGACCAAGGGGTACAATAACAACTAATATACCCAAGCTCACATACATAATATGTAATGCACCACAATATATGGGGTAATTCACTACACTATATGGGGTAATGTGCCATCATTATGGGCTTAACATGCTCCTCTGCTTCAAAAAGTGTTATGCTCAATGATAAAGTAGTTATGGATGTTGCTGTATAAAGGACTCATCTTCCCATGTTGACTCTTCTACGGGTAAGTTCTTCTATTTAATGAGATACTATGGAATTGATCAATTTTGAATATTTCTAGTTCTTATTTCAGTGATTTCTTTAGGCTCCAAGATGATTTTACCTTCCCTCAAGTTCTGGTAATTTCGTTTGAACTGGTAGCTTTTCATTGATTACCTTCTTTAAACATGAAAGATGGAAAACTAGACAGAATCGTGAAGATACAGGTAGTTCCATTTGTAGGCCATACTACCAATCTTTTGTACCACCTTGTAGGGCCCACAGTATTTAGGTGATAATTTATTATCCTTCTTGGTTTTCTTAAGGAACATTTGTTTGTATGGTTGTAGTCTTAAAAACACTCAATCCCCTACATTAAAGCTTCGTTCACTGTGATGTTGATCTTCTTGTTGTTTCATTCGATATTGTGCTAGATTTAGGTTGTACTTTAAGAATTGAAGAACTTGTTGTTGATGCTTCATGTGATCTTCCACTGCTTGAAAATTAAAGGAGTCTCTTAGTGAATATGTGATGGATGGTGGATGATAGCCATAAAGTGCCATAAATGGGGTTGTTTTTGCTGATGTATTGAAGGAAGTGTTATACCACCACTCTTCCAAGGGTAACCACTTGACCCATTGTGTTTTTTTATCAACTACAAAACATCGAAGATACGCTTCCAAATTTTTATTTACGATCTCTGTTGTCCATCAGATTGAGGATGATAAGATGAGATATGAGCCATTTGAGTACCCAAACAAGAAAATAATCCAGTCCAAAAATTCCCAGTGAAAATGGGATCCTTGTCACTTACTATAATATTTGGAGTACCGTGTAGTTTTTTGATTGCCTCCATAAAATAATTGGTGACCGTGCTTGCTCTGAAGGGGTGAGATAATGCACAGAAGTGTGCATATTTAGTAAGTCTATCGAAAACCACCATGATGGCACTCTTTCCTTAATACTTTGGTAAACCTATGATAAAATCCATCGAGACCTCTATCCACCTTTGGCTTGGAATAGAAAGTGGTTGTTGGAGACCAGGGGTCTTTATTGTGTCCACTTTATTTTGTCGGCAAAATAAACATTTTGTCACAAATTTTTGAACATCAGTTTTAAGACCATCCCAAAAAAATATTTCTTTACCCCATGGTAGGTTTTTAAGAAACCTGAGTGCCTTCCTATGAGGGACGAGTGGAATTTAAAAAGTACCTTTTTCTTGAGCTGAGAAATATTATCAATATATAAACAATCCTTGTACCATAGCAACTAATGTTTCCACCTAATGTATTAGAGGCACTGGAATCTTGCTGCATCTTTTGAATAAATGTCCATATTTCTTCATCAATTTTTTGTTCTTCCCTTGCTCTGGATATCCAATCTGGTTGGATGATTAATATAGCATAGAGAAGTGCTTAGACATCCTCATCTTTCCAGAAGACTACATTTGCGACAACATTTTTCTTCCCCTTTTTGTAGATGATTTCAAAGTCATATCCCAACATCTTTGTCACCCATTTTTGTTTCTCTTCGGAAGATGGCCTTTGTTCCAAGAAGTATTTAAGGCTATCATGATCATTTTTAACCTTGAAATGTCTCCCTATAAGGTAGGGCACCATTGCTTCAAGGCATGTAGTAACGCCAACATTTCCTTCTCATAAATGGGATTTTTCCATAGTTCTGAATAAAATTGCGGTAGTACCATGTCAGACCTAAGAATCTTTGAATATTATTCAAGGTTTTGGGAATTGACCAGTCCATCATGGATTTAATTTTGGTAGGGCCTACCTTGACACCTTCATGAGATACAATGTGACCCAGATACTCTACCTCCTTTATCCCAAAGAAACATTTTGAGGGTTTTGCATAGAGTTCTTGATCCTTTAGTAGTTGTAGTACTCTGTCAACATATTAAACATGTTCTTCCCAAGACTTGCTATAGATTAGTATATCATCAAAGAATACCAACACAAATTTTCTAAGGAAAGGCTTAAAAATAGAATTCATCAAACCTTGAAATGTGGAAGGTGCATTTGTGAGACCAAATTCCATGACCAAAAATTCATAGTGACCTTCATGAGTTCTGAATGTTGTTTTGTGGATTTCTTCATCCTTCATTTGAATCTAATGATAGATGGAACGAAGATCCAACTTTGTGAAGACAACTGCTCCAAGTAATTCGTCTAACAATTAATCAATGACATGAATGGGAAACCTATATTTAATGGTGATATTGTTGAGCTCTATATAATCATGACACATACACCATTATCCATCTGGATTGGGTACCATTACCACCGGTGTAGAGTAATAACTTTGGCTAGGACTAGTTATGTGAGCCTCTAACATTTCGCCAACCATACACTCAATTTCACTCTTCTGGCTATAGGGATATCGATAAGGTCTGATGTTAGGAGGAACACTTCCTGGAATTAAGTGGATAGCATGATCAACGTCTCAAATAGGTGGAATACCTTTGGGAATATCTTCAAATACCTTGGAATGCTTATTACCGACCATTTGGAGATATGGGGAGATAGGGAACTTTGAGGTTTGAACATATAATGAGCATAATTGTGAAACTACACCTTGATGCTTGTCATACCATTTAATATTATCACCTTGCTTGGTTTTCTTCTGATACCATTTAACTCATATTCTTTTCCTTCCCATGAAAATTTCATGAATTTTTTTTTAAAATTAAAATTCATTGTTCCCAATGATTGTAACCATTGGACACCCGAGACAACATCAACACTACCCATTGGGATATAAATCATTGCACTCTTCAATACATATTCCCCCATAGACATATTGATATTATGGCATTTCCTTGAGCAATTTATAGTTTCTCCATCTGCAATCATTACTTGAAACTCTGGTGCTAGACATACAAAGCAGCTAAGAACTTTGACTAATTTACAGTGAATGGAATTATGAGTACTACCATAATCAATCAAAACTGTTACCTTTTTTATGTATCCTTCAATATTGAGAGTTTGAGGAGTGCTAATTCCAACCAATGCATGACAATATATGGTGGGAGTAATTCCTTCTGAAGTATCCTCTTCTATTTCTTCTGAAGTTGCCTCTTCTTGATATGCTTCCTCTTCTTTTGGTTCTTCCTCTTCACAATCTATGTAGAATAATTTATTCTCACCACACTTATGTCCCTTACTATACTTTCTATCACAATTAAAGCATAATCCTTTTTCTCTCCTTTCATCTAGTTTTTGGGGTGTCAAACTTTGTGGTGGTTTAGAAGAAGGAATATTATTTTCTCTGTATGTGTTGGAGGACTTTCTAGTAGTCATTTCCATATTTTTAATTTCAACCTTCCTTGCAATCATGAAATCCTTCTCTATGAATGATGGCTCAAAGAGACACACCTCATGTTGAATGTTATCTTTCAAGGTTCCAATAAAGAGATCTAACAAATTATCTTCTGAAATATTCTTCACTCTGAGACTTAATTGCTGAAATTACTTGATGTGCTCTGTAACTGGACCTTTTTTCTTGAGATTTACCAACTGGATAAATAAGGTGTTTCTATTTATATCCCCATAATGTGCAATCAAATATTCGGTGAGTATAGACCAAGATATAATAGAGTCTTTTTTACGGTTACGAAGCCATTGGTACCATACAAATTGATCAAGTTCTAAATATAATGATGAAATAGTTACCTTTTGCAAAGTGGGCACCTGGTGTAGATCAAAGAATTACTTCATCTGAAAAATCCACGTTATCGGATCCTTGCAATCAAAATTTATCATGTCAATATTGGGGATAGAGTAGCTCCTTGGAATTGAAGAGAACACATGATGTTTTAGTGAATCATCAACTTTTGAGGACTCCAACTTCCTACTCTCCTATTGTTTTTCAATTTTCTCCAGACATGACTGGAATAAGTCCTCTTTTCTATCCTTATCCTCTACATGAGGAATACAGCTATGTTTTATATCCTTAATTAATTCCTTCAAGTCTCGAAGATATTGTTTTATAGACATCCCTTTGAGACCCTATTTACTATCCATCCTTTTGAGATCCTCTTTATTAGCCATCTTAGTTTTCAATTTAACTAAGTCATCAATTTTCACATTTCCTTTAATCATATCTTCCAGCTTGGACACTCTAAAAGATATGTCTTCCATTCATCGTATGTCGGGGGTGAACATTATGGGGGTTTGAGTGGAGTGTGATTCTTTCCAATTTAGTTTGGTGGAATTTTGAACAATACATATATATCACACCCTAGGGTTTACCACAAATATATCCTTCTACTCAAATCTTTTCAAATGCAAAATGATGCACCTTTTTCAAGCCCTGATTAGAAGATTGTTTTAGGGCTGAGTTGTAATTGGGATAAAATTTTAATTTGGACTCCTATGGGTTTGAAAATTCATCCCTTGGTACCCTGATGTGTCCTCTTTCCAATTCCACATGTATGACCTAATTTGGATGTTCCAACAAAGAGTTACTCCAAATATCCCAAAGCTTCTTATTTTTGGTCTATCTTGAAGAGAGAACTTGCATTGTATTCTTGTTGGAGGAGCTAGTCGGTAAGCCGACTAAGTCGATTAGTCGACTAATTAGAGATTAGGTCGGCCACATAAGGTCGTGTCGGTTGACCGAACCGATAGGTAGTTATTTGTAACTATTTGTAAATAATATATATTAGGCTATTGAGCAAGATGAGAACTCGATTAAGTTCTGTGTTTTGTATGGACCCTTTTCATATAATATAATCCGTTATTCCAAATCTGTGTTCTTGTCTCTTGTCTCTGATATGTCTGTATGATTTTAATATGTATTATTTGTAACCCTCTGTGATCCATGAGATTACAACATTGGTTCTGTTGCCAGTAGTACATACCTAAGATGAATACAAGCAGATGATATTAGAACAGGAGATCATTAAAGAATCGTGGGAGCGTAAGATAGCAAATTACTTGTAGAATTGCACATGGAGAAATAGATTAATGACTGCTCAAGCAAAGGAAAGATTATTTACCGAATCCCATGAGAAGTTTGTAGAATCGGTACCCCAGCTTTTGAAAAAAACTTCTGGATGAAAAAGATGGAAGATACTAAGGACCAACAACTGCTAGAGAAACTGATTCAAGGGGGAAGAACAAACCTGTCGGAGTGGTTTGAAAAGATCACCGACGAATTCTGCGAGGAGCAAGCTATAGAAGAAATAACTTCAGTAGAAACCATTCAGAAGAAATTCTATACAAACCTTATTGAGCAATTCCTGTGCTCCTTACCGACATTGCTATTCAAAGTCCTGATAGAAAAAGGAGTGGGTGATATCGTCGAACCTCGTCCATCACTATGCAAACCGCCACAAAATTCTAACTGGGTGGAGAAACAAAGGAAGTGGGATAGATTCATTGTCGAAAGGGAGTGGGAATATTTCCTAAGCTAGTGAACAAAGCTATCCGATTTTTCTGAAGTGTCGGGTAGGCCATGGGGGGGTAGTTGGTCATATGTTGGGGTAAAGTGAACAAGATTCTAGTTGACTAAAAAAAGAGATACCATCACCAGTGATGAAAAGTCAACCTAAAAAGGAAATCGAACGGACAGTGACACATAAGGGTACGACATATTTACAGAAAATAGAGAAAGAGAAGAGGATAAAAAGAAAGGAAGAAAGAAGAGAAAGAGCTATAGCACTGCAAAGAGGAATGAGTACTAGGGTGACAGACCAAGAAAGAAATCCACCAGAGTTGGGTCATGACCGACAGGAAGAAGGCATGGATGAAGAGGCATCGCCCATGGAACAAGACTTGTGGATAGAGCAGCAAGAATCTCTCCAAATAGAATTTCCCCAAGAGGTAAGACCTTTATCTCCAAAGAATCCGAGTACCAGAATGCAAACCATTGTCAAAGAATATTTAAGACTATGAGCTGGTGAGTTTGGTATATGGAGCTGACTAGATGACGAAGTAAATGATGATAATCATCTAGTAATCTATCGACCAGAAGAAGGAAATTGGGTCACGCTTCAGGCTACCCTTCCAACCGAAGTATCCACTTACTTTACTCGACACATGAAGGAGCACCCCCTTGCCAAATACAGCTTTGGAGAATACAGAAAAGTTGAACCTGCAAACAAATAATTGTAGTTGGACATCGACAGGAGAATTTGACCCCAACTAACTTCTTGTCAAAGAAGAAACGACAAACAAAACAAATGACGAGAATGAGAGTTCTATCGACAACAGTTCTACACAAAGAAATAAGCAAAACATCCCACTATCACCACCACCACCTCCACCGCTGCCACCTCCTGAAGAAGACAACAACAGTGAATCCAACATGGGTAATGGGTCAGTGAATATCCCTCTATATGAGGGCGACAAAGATCCTAGATGATTGGTTCATCTATGAGTCGACATGGGAGGCCAACCAGGTCATCAATGAAGATAGACAGATGGCATAGTTCGCTAGTGCCTTGAGGAAGAGAGCACTAACATGGTACATGACCTTTAACGAAAGAACCCCTCAAGCATCCAAAGCATAAATTAAAGCACAATTTTTTTCGTTCTTTAAAACTCCAGATGCAAAACATTTGGCAGCTAAAAAATTGAAAACAACATCACAAAAGCCAGTAGAATATGTCCGTGACTACGAAAAATGCTGGAAAGACCTCCTCAGCCAATTGGATTATGTAATTGATGAGAAACTATTAATTCAGTGGTTCTTTGCAGGTCTATCACAGAAAATTCGATGGCACATAAGCCTGGAGACGTTCAAAACATACAAAGATGTTCTTACTAAATCCCTACAAGTAGAGATGGATGAAGACTTCCCAACATATCCCACGGATACTAGACTGGAGGAACAACTCGAAATCATGCAAAAATCATTAAATGAGCTAAACCTTAAGAGTCAGGATGTCTGGTGCATGAAATTCTCAACGAATGGACATTCAAAATATAAATGTTGACAGGACGTTCGATTTGTGCAAACAAAGTGTTTTTGTGACATCTGCTAAGAACATGGAGAACACACAACAAAAGAATTCCCACACAACATGAAAAAAGGCATCTTGGTGTGCTTTCTATGAAGTGAAAAGTCACGCTACAGCTGACTGCCACCTAAACTTAAAAAATAGACAAAACTACCAGGCATTCTACCAGACAAATGCAGTCGCACAGAACAATGATCAGCAAAACAATGCTCAAAATGACCAGAATAATCAAAGGTACGAAGGTCGTTGATATGAGTGTCGGTTCGATAAACGACATGGAGGATATGGAGGTCGAGGTTGATTCTCAGGGAATAGTGACAACTGACCATGTCATCCCATCCAATGTTTCACGTGCTACAAAGAAGGTCACCGATATGCAGACTGTCCATACAAGGACAGAACTGACTTAAAATTCTGTACTAGCTGTGAAGTAGGGGATCACTCATTAGAGGATTGCCCTACTATGCTTGATAAAATAAATAAAAATAAAAATGTTAATGTCTTGTCGTGCGTTCAAAAACATGATATAATCAATACAAAGAATCTACATATAGTAACACGACAAGGGACAAAAATTTGGAGTGATAGCCCACGAATAATCAAAATAAAAGAAAAGAATGATTATCCTAACCCAGCTAAACAAAAACAACTGTATAAAGACACAATGAATATATTTAAACAATTTGCTCGACAAGAAGAAGATGACGATAATCGACAAAGCATAGTTAAAGAACTAATACGTTTAGTACAAACTGATAAAACGGTGTCTCAATTCATTAACCTAGTGTATAAAATAAAACACAACAATAATACAAAAAAACAAACAAAAAATATCTGCAGTCTATACTAGAAGGACAAAAGTGATGCCGACCCACTTGTCGACCTAGAAATTGAAGGATATCAAGTCCGACAAGTTGTGCTCGACTTCGGGTCACAAGTAAACATTATGACTCATGACACTTGGGAACAATTGGGTAGACCTTGACTATACGATTCAGGAATATACCTGAAATTAGCTGATCAACATCTGATTGAACCTATCGGAGTTTGGAGAAATGTCAACACGACCATAAACGGAATATCGACTAAAGTCGACTTTGAAATTATTGACCCTAAGGAAGGATCCAGTTCCTTCTTAGCGTTAGTAGGTTGACCTTGGGGAAGAAAAATAAAAGCATCGATATCTTTAGATAAGGAAAGGATAAAACTAAAAGGGAATGGACAAAAATTCATAGTACCTATCCATCCATCCCAAGGAGAACCTTGGATAGAACCTATTGATGAAGAAGTCGACATCTAACAACTATATCAGATACAAAACAATGAATACTACACAAAACCCAATGTCTATGGTGAACTTCACTTAGGAAATCAAGATTCAGTAGGATACAATTCAGACGCATAATTATATGATTGGGAAGTTGAGAACTATGAAATGCAAGAAAGAGGTTGCTGGACCATTCAAAAAGTGCAGAAAAAACCAGTCCAATAGTGGTTCTTGGTGTCCATCATCCCAAAAATATTTAAAAAGAAAACCAGGGAATATCCTACCCTAAAACCAGCAAATGTAAATATCACACAAATTCCAAGGTACAAAGAAAGAGAATCACTAGTTATGCATATAGAACAAGTATCCAGAAACATTGGTGAACATGGTCGACTACAAAGCTTAGTGGAAACCTTCATAGGACAAGCTACTAGATGGTGGGATACCCATCAATCAAGATTACAGACATGGACAACAGCTTCAACCTACTTCATAGAAAGATTTGGAGGAAAAAAGTTAACCAATCAAGCCCAAATACCTATGTTCATCCGAGGGAAAGATCCAGAAGACCACATAAGAATATGTGAAAAAGAATGGAAAAGACTTGGGTATAAGGATGAACGTACATGGTCACGACCCACACCTATTTCCATCGATGCTATCCAACTTACCAAAAAAATGGTACAAAATGGAAGAAGCTCAGGGTGAAACATTCCTATGGCATGAACTAAGAGATAATTTTATCAAAGATTTCAACTTTATACCACAAGATGAAAACTTAGTCGAAACTACAAAACAAATCAAGGAATTTATAGAACCGACCGAGAACAAAACCCTAAAACATGGCTGATCGACAATAAACTGTAATAACATACAAACAAAGACAAGACCATAATCGACAAGGCTACAAATGGAAACTGAAAATCTAGAAGGAAAAAGATTTCGATGGAAATCATACCATTCAGAAACAACAAAACCAATTCACACAGTGCTCAAAGTCGAGACAGTCGAACACACCGACCGAATGACTGCAATAGACTTTCCTACCACATTTTCACAGTTTAAAGAAGGGAGCCTACCAATCAATGAAGCCAAAGCACCAGAATGGTTAGATGCTAAAGTCAAAACTAAAGAATTCGACATCTCAAGTGATGATCGACCAAAAATGGAAAAAATTGGAGACTACTGGAGTGAAGAACAAACAACAGAAATAGTAAACTTACTAAAAGAATTTCATGATGTCTTCGCTAGAGACTACAAATATCTCAAAGTTTTATTCCATGAAATGAGTGAAATGAAGATCGACATTAAATCTGATGTCCGATCTGTAAAGAAAAGACCATAGAAATTGGCTCATAAGTACAAAGAGATAGTCAAGAAAGAGATTGATAATATGCTTGCAGCAGGATATATCTACCCTATTGACCAATCAGAATGGGCAAGTCCAATGGTTGTTCAACCAAAGAAACACGATCCAACCAGGCTAAGGATATGTGTCGACTTCAGAGACCTAAATAAAGTTACATTAATAGACCCATTTCCAACACCTTATGTAGATGAAATATTAAATGAGGTTGCAGGACATGAATGCTACTTGTTTACAGATGGATTCTCAGGTTATAACCAAGTACTAATAGCCAAAGAAGATCATAAAAAGACAAGTTTCGTATGTGAATTTGGCTCATTTGCTTACAGGGTTATGCCCTTTGGATTAAAAAATGAACTTGCAGTATTTTCAAGAATTGTGGTCAAAACATTCCAAGAATATATTTACAAAACAATGGTAGTATATTTTGATGATTGGACAATATACTCTATGTTGAAAGATCATTGCAAATGGATAAGGCTCATGTTGGAATGATGCCTACAAATCCAACTAGATCTGAACATCAAGAAGTGCATATTTCTGAACCCTATAGGGATACTATTAGGACACATTGTCTGCAAAGAAGGCATCAAGGTCAACTTCACAAAAATAAAAACTATCCTCGACTTAAAACCACCGGTGAACCCAAAACAAGTCAGGGTACTACTTGGTCAGACAGGATATTACAAGAAATTCATAAGATACTATTCAGATATGACCTATCCACTAGAAGAACTGTTAAGAGAAGATCACGAGTTCGACTAGACAGAGGAATGCAACATATCATTTGAAACACTAAAAAGAAAGTTAGTCGAAGCACCCATTCTAAGATTTCCAAATTGGTCGACCAAATTCCATGTACAAATTGACACATCAGGCCCAGAAATAGGAGCAATCTTAACGCAACTAGGGGACGATGGAATGGACTACGCTATAGTTTACAGTAGCATAAAATTAAATAACGTAGACAAAAATTACTCGACAACAGAGAGAGAAGAATTAGGAATGGTTTTTGCACTACAGAAGTATCGACATTACCTACTAGACAATCCGTTTATCTTTTATACCGACCACCAAGTACTAAAATACCTTGTAAATAAACCTTTACATCATGGGAGAATTTGTCGATGGCTACTTCTATTCCAAGAATTCGAATTCGAGGTCATTGTCAGGCCAAAAAAGTTAAATGTCGGTCCTCACCACTTATCACGAATTGACACAGGAGAGGAACTGACAAGAGTTGAAGAAAACCTACCAAATGCACATTTATTTCGAACAGAATCAGTCCTAGCAGAATTAGAGGAAATATGCCAATTCTTAGAAGAGGGACAAGCACCAGAGGGCATGAGCACGAAGAAGAAATAAATATTAGCCACGAAAGCTGCACCATATAGCCTCATAAATGGATTCTTATATAAAATGGGCCTGGACGACATTCTTAGAAGATGTGTACTAGAACATGAAAGAATTAATATTATGTACGAAGCACATTATGGACCGGCGGGAGGACATTTTCAAGAAGACACAACTACCAAGAAAATCCAACAGTCAGGGTTATGGTGGCCGATACTTTACAAATACTGTAAAAAGTTTGTGAGCCAATGTGATAGATGTCAATGACTGGGTCAACCTATCCCTAGTACAAAAATGCCCTTGATATCAGTAAACCCAAGTTTGAAATTTGAAATTTGGGCCATCGACTTCATAGGACCATTCCCCATACCAGCAAAAACAACAAATGCAAGGTACATAATAACTGCAGTAGAGTATGTAACCAAGTGGGTAGAGGCATAACCAGCCGACACATGTTCCAGTGAGATAGCTGCTAAATTTATCTATGAACATATCATTAGCAGATTTGGATGTCCAATAACCCTAATCAGTGACCAATGGTCACACTTTATTAATAAAACCATTAAAGCACAAACATATTAGTTCCAAATTGACCACCAACATAGTACAGCGTATCACCCTCAGTCGAATGGAGCAATTGAGGCATTCAACAAAACAATAACAAAAGGCCTAACAAAAATATGTAAAATCGACAAAGACGACTATGACGATAATATACCTGTAGTACTATGGGCTTATAGAACAACATACAAGCGTTCGATAGACCAAACATCGTTCTGACTAGTCTATGGACAAGAAGCAGTTGTTCCACTACATTTTCGACAACAAACACCTATTATAGCAGAAATTTTACATGTTGATGTCGAACAAGGAAGGAAGGACCAACTGATACAATTAAGCAAGCTTGAAGAACACCGACTGATTGCTTTACAACACTAAGAAATTCAAAAACAACAGCAGAAGGCATGGCATGATTGTAATATAGAAAAAAAAACCCGTTAGTAGGGGACCTTGCCCTACTATACAACAGTCGAGTAAAGGGAAAACCCAAAAAGCTACATATAGAATGGATGGGACCCTATGTTGTCGAAGAGATTCATGCCAACGGATTAGTCCGAATAAGGACGTTACAAGACGTAGTATTTCGGAAACTTGTTAATGATGCCCAACTAAAGTGGTACAAAAATTAAAACAAGTTAAAAAAAAAGAAAAAAATATAATGACCATAACGGTTAAACAAAAACTATAAAAATATGAAAAAAATATAAAATAAACAAAACAGAACCAACACCCATAAACCGGGATGATAGGAAATCAATGCTTCGGTAGCCGACATCACACCTATCGACATACCACCATCGACTGATCACATGATCGACATCGGCCAACGACCTCGAAGATCACATCACACCTTCATGACTACAAGCACCGAAATCAAATCGCCATTAACACAAACTCAAGAGACCACGCTGGACCATCACTTCCCCCATTAATGCACCCATCGACAGAAACGTTAAATGCCTCACCTATAAATACTGAACTGAAAAAATATCAGTTACAGTATTTTGAACAGAGAGAGAAACTTAGCAAACATAAAACTGAGAACCGAGAATCCGTAAGTAAAGTCGAACAGAAAACAGACAAAATGGCACCAAAACAAACTAGAGCCGTAGCAAAAACTAAGGAACTACAAACTGATGAAACCCCACTAATGTGTAGGTTAAGAAACATAAAGAATGCCAAGGTCCAAGAGACCTCATGGGAGAAAACATGGGCTGAGATCAAGGGATGGGCCTATCTCGACAAGAAACCAACCCAAGTAGCAGAGAAGGTAAGCCACAGTTCTATCATGAACTACATGAAAACACCATTCATGGCAAGTTTTGGAGGCATAAAATAAACAACAGTCAAATTCATTATAAGCCGAGACCACAACAATAGATTCTACTTCGACAGGACAGTCAAAATATATGGTGAAGTTATATATAAACTGACTGGTCTATCCAACCAAGGTGACCCAGTACCATTCAGCATAAAAGAAGGGCTGGTGGAGTGACTAACTGGAACACCATCGAGAAATAACTCAAAAGGGCTAATGATTAGCCAGATACAAGCCCGAACGCCACAAATTGTGGCTAAAATCATAGCAACAGGGCTTACACCCACAGGTCGGGGAAGCGACCTAAAATTGGATATGCTAGAGGCAGTAGATATGATTGCTGGCACAGGAAAAGTCTACAGATGGGATGAGTATGTCATCGACATACTCAAAGGCATCTGTGAGAAATGCCAGGATTAGGGAGGGATTATAAGGTTCCTGTCCCTGATAATATGGATAGTAATGTACTACTTGTGCCTAGTTGAGGACAAGTAGTTCCAAGAACCCACAAAATTCCATATGTGGAGGTTCAAACCATTTGCCCTGACCGAAACACTGAAGGAAATGGAAAATGGCAAAGTAATATTAGAAAACTAGTTCCAACAGCTCAAACTTCAGACGACCAGATGGAGGGTTCCCTAGAACATCTGACAAAGTATGCCAAAAATAGTGCACATACAGCTGGAGCTTGACCATACTACAGTTTGCTATATGCAGGGTGCTAAGGCAAAAGCAAAGACCCTCAACTACTATCCAACAGCCGAATAGATCTTTTGTGAGATAGCTCGATAGTTTGGTACAAAACTATTGATACCAGCAAAATCCAAGGAAGCAACCCTAGTGATAGAAGAACGATTAACAGATCAAGAAAAAGAAGAATATTATGAACTCTGGCTACACATCAGCACCTTTGTGTTGGAGGAAACACCAGCAGAGGATACCAACCGACTGCAAATCACAATCATACCACCAACATCCCAAAGGGAAGGTACACAGACAGAACAACAGGTAGCCATTCCAGCTGAGAAAAGTGTCATCCTAGCACAACAATAGGAGGAAGGGGACGAATTGGGAGATATTGAGTCCGACAACCTTGAGTACGAAATAACCAAAGAAAAAATAAAAAATCTAGAAAAGGAGATCGCAGTAGTAAGGAAGAAAGCAACTGAGACAAAAGGGAAGGGGAAGCACAAGATGATCCTTTAAGACTTAGAGGATGAAGAGGAAATGTTAGCTACCGCTATCGACATTATAGAATACGCCGTAGAAAACAAAGTTTCGGTGGAGACACAGTTCAAAAAATTTGTCGAAGTAGGAGCACGACAAGGTCGGTCGAAAACGCCAAAAAGTACAAACACCTCAAAGACTAAAAATATTGTCGACCTTGTATTTACACCTCCACCCCCATCTCCGACCCAAATCACACAGGAAGAAAATCCAAAGCTTTCCTCCATAAGCCTACTTGACATATGCAAAAATTCTATGCCGGAAACCCTGAAGGAGAGGTTCGACCAAGACAGAGGCTTTTAGGCATAGATTGAAAAAATGCCTGAGTTACTTACCTTTGTACAGAGGATCACCACCAATTTCCCTCTATTTGAAGCTGGTGGATCAAGAGAGCTTGTTCCTTCACAACCTAGCCAAATACCCCAGAAGCTGAGGTCTATGGGAGTGCTAAAATACACATTTGTGAGGAACCCCGACAAGACAGCTCAAGTTGTCATACTTCGAACCTCATCCTTCACCCCAACCGACACTGCACCCCCTCCACCAGCTAATGAACAAGAAATAAATGGGGAAGAAGAGAACATAGAAGAAATCAACTGAGAAATCGACGACCTGTTCTCTAACATCCTAGAGGGTTCATCCCCACAAATTGAGGACCCGACACCAGACCACATCCCCACCACACCAATCACACCCGACCATTCACCATCACCACCACCACCCCTCAACCCAGAACCTGCAACCGAACCATCTGCACTTGAACAACCTTTACTGCAACCATCAGTACCAACAACATTTGTATCTGAACCCTCTGCATAAAATCCACTGGATACACACCCAGCTACAAATGTCATCCCACAGGCCCAACCAGAAGCTCCACCAACTGTTGCAGACCAGCAACCAGACAATCCACTGCTAGAAAATCAACCACCGAAAAATCTAACTCTTACAGGTGCACAAGTACAGGAGCAAGTAGAACAACAGAAGCATAAGAGGAAGAGAGACAGAAAGAAGAGGGACCATCAATCACAAGCGGTAATGGTCCACATTAGCCAACTTGGGTTGACCACTGCAGTCGACACAACAAAGCTGAAGGATGAAGAGTTGGGACAACTCTTGGAAACTCTGGCTATTGAAGAAAAAGCAAGAATCCAAACTCCACGCAAGGAGCTCGAAGACATTGAAAGAGAACAAGTCGAGTTCCTAATAAAATGAAGAAACCTAGCACAATATGTGATACCAGGACCAATGGAGGTCGACACCGACAAGCCACTAGAAAAATCCTATTAGCTTTTTGAAAGCATGGTGTCGGCACTACATATACAAATGCAAAATACAAGAGAAGAGAAAAAAGAAGAAACAACTAGACTACCGATGCAGCAACACAAATCCTTCTCCTGAGCTTACAAAGTGCTTCAAGATCACATAGAGGAGTCTGTCATAACAGAAGGGGTACTACGAGACTAGCTTGCTTATTACAGGCAAGTCTTCCAGCAGACCCGATAGACTCGACAAGAAATTCAATTAATGGAGAAAATAAAGAGCACGGAAGAAGCATTGAGAAGCACTATCAAAGATCAAATCATGCTTGAAACAACCAAACTATAGAAGCTCGAGTGACAAGAACACCAGTGGGTATAGCAGGTGATCTCGAGCTTGGAAAAATTAGACACCATTTGTCTGTAGATGAAAAGACTTCTGGAGATGGCAGAAGAGAAATAACAGCTTATGGGTCCTGACACAGAAAAGATAGTAGACCTTTCCATTCAAGAGAATATGTCGACGCTATCAAGCCTTACCACCTTAACCATTGACATCTAGAAAGTACTACAAAATTGGATAGAATTCCAACATCAGCTGGCCATGACAACAGAAGCAATTGTTGAAGTCTGTGTACAGAAACGACCAACTATCCGACTTCACAACCCATAAAAGACAAACAAAGAAATAACTACTTTATACAGGCAAATACTTTTTGAGTACCTCCTGTGTTTCTTTGGGACGAAGAATAGTTTTGTTCGTGGGGGAGATGCTGGAGGAGCTAGTCGGTAAGCCAACTAAGTCGATCAACCGACTAATTAGATATTAGGTAAGCCACATAAGGTCGTGTCGGTTGATTGAACCGACAGGTAGCTATTTGTAACTGTTTGTAAATCATATATATTAGGCTATTTGAGAACTCAGTTCAGTTCTATGTTTTGTATGGACCCTTTTCATATAATATAATCTGTTATTCCACATATGTGTTCTTGTCTCTTGTCTCTGATATGTCTATATGCTTTTAATATGTATTATTGGTAACCCTCTGTGATCCATGAGATTACAACAATTCCACATGTCCAATATTCCATTTCTATAGCTGAAACTTCTACCATAGATACCCTATTCCATCTTCTTTTATATGCAACTAGTATCACTCAATTTGGATCTCGTATTCCTCAGATATGACCTTTTTCCATAGGACATATTTTTTAGACTAGGTTTTGGACTAGTAAAAAACCTTATATCCCTCTGTAATTATCTCCGAAATTGTAAAGGACCAGGATTTGAATTTTGGACTGGAGATATTTCAAACTGCTTTATAAGTGGGGTTTTAACCTCTATCTACAGAGCCTTTTAGAGAAAAAGGTGTAGAAAAAATTCCAAGAATACTTGTTTTGCATAAGCTAGTCCCGAGGAAAGAGATTTGATACCAAATGTTATGCAACCAAGACCCAAAATTACCGTAAAATAGTAGAAATAGACCAAAAGAAATCAATCCACGCCTTAATAATGAAGAATAGAGATAAATAACAATTCCCTTTGAGGGAGGAACCTCCTTACATAATGTACTGAGTACACAATACAAGATAGGATACAATGATGACGAAAATGAGGATATCTCCTTCCTATATATATAGGAGACTAAGGGGTATAATAACAACTAAGACCCACTAATAGACCTAAGATAACATAAATAATATGTAATGCACCTAAATATAGGGGGTAATGCGCCACACTATATGGGGTAATGTACCATCATTAAGGGCTTAACATCTCCCCTTTCTTCATTCTTGCCGCGAGGGCAAGATTTTCTTCTTTGGTGCACACTGATTTGCTATGGATTCACCCTCCCCTTCGAGGAATCATGCCATAACATATTGAAGTTAGTTTGCACCTCTTAGCCATTCAATGCATCCAAGAATGTGTCCCATGAGGATATGAAACCATCAATGGTGGTTTGGAGAATATCATATTCATCCACCACAACTCCAATACTAACAAGCTGGTCTCTCACGTGAGAGATATTTGTGAGGAATGATTCCACAGTGTTCTCCTTCTCCATATTTAGGTTCTAGATCTTATTCTTTAGTGCCCTCTTTTGGCTTAGGTATTTCTTCTCATATGGGTTCATAATTGTATCGAAACATTCCTCAGCTGTCTTCAATAGAGTGATCCTGAACATCAAATTTACTTAACCGAATCATAGATGATCCATTTGGACTTAGCTTGGTTTTTTATTGAATTTGATTCACCCTGCATTGGTTGTAGGCTCCTCCACCACTATGGATATGTATCCATCTAAGTCATGTTTCTCAAGAATTTTCAACACTTTTCTCTTCCAAGTGTTAAAATTTGAAGTACCTTCAAGACAGTCTTCTGGTTGAAAATAGATCGATGCTATGGATCTCAAAAAATTTTCTCAACTCCTCAGGATCTACATATAATTTAGTTTTCTTGCACAACTCATCTTCTTTACATACTGAGCTTTGATACCATGTTTATTTTGGGAAAAATATGAATATATTTAAGCTTAAAACTTTAATTGTAGAAATACTACACATTGTAATCAAAACAATATTCAATCACATAAATACTTCATCCACAACACAAGATGTACCTTGGGAAAACCCTCAAAATAATGAGGATGAAAAACCTAACAATTCGTCAGAGTATAATTATGATATATCAGAGAGAATGTATTTTACACAATAGCAAATTGTCTTTCGACACCTAAGGTGCTAGATACAAGAGAACACTGATGCAATAGAGAATAGAGACCAACTATATGAACTTTCCATGTGACCAATGCATTAATAATGAGATAAAATCACTGCCATGCAAACAATAATGAATGGATGCATGAGAATTATGCAGTACTTAGACCAAAAATGTGAATTTCCTTTGTTGATAATTAATTTCTGTACACTGGAATATTCATCATGCATAACACATGCGCCATGCCTTTCATATTTGACATTAATTGATGCTTAACTGACTCCAGAGTGACCTTGTCATCTAACTAAAGGCATTGCCACTTAGTTAGGAGGCTAACGTAAGTGTCATATTGCATTAACTAAAGTGTCTCCATGAGAACAATTTATTAATTGACGTGTCAACTTTTAGTTTAACTAAAGTATAAACACTTTAGTTAACTAGTCCATCTTTATTAACACGTATTTAACTATTATTGATTGAATCCTAATGATTGATTTACTTAGGAGTGATCAATGTGAGTTCTTTAATTAACTAAAGCATACATTGTGGCTTTAACTGAAGCTCACAAATTCGAGTTCACAAAATCATTACATGGGCAATTCAAATTCTCTTTTTGTCTATGCATTATCTCTTTATTCTTATCTTTAGTAAATGGTCAATATGTCTTAAGTTTAATCATCTACATATCGGATTATACTTAAAAGGATTGTCTGATTTTGTGATCATATTATATTACTACAGACCAAATGATCATATGCTAAAGTAATTCACTCTAGAGGTAGCTAATAATTAAAGGAGACTTAATAGAAATAAGTGACAATGGTTAGAAATACAACACAAAACATTCGATGCTTCAAAATTTAAGGCATCCACCTCTATAAATGGAGGCCCAACCTATGGGTACCTACTATAACTGGAGGTCCACCCCTTAGGTACCTACTATAAGTGGAGGTCCATATGAGAATCATGACTTGATATATACAAATATGGAGCCTTGTTCTACAAGAATTTACAATCATCACTTTGATAAATCAAAGCATTCACCTCAACACATGAGAACTAATGTTTATAACTGAAGGCTTAGTCATCCTTACGTCCAACCTAAGAATCTAGTCCAAGTTATTGAGTCAAAATTAGTCTCTCTACCTCAACACATGAGGCCCAATATTGACTACACAAGATTGGCTTGGAGAATAAATCGTGATGTTGTAAATTTAACAAAAATGACTTGTAAAATGTTGAAATTTCATAGTAATGACTTGGTCAATAATGTGTGATTTATGGGACCAAGGTTTTGGGTAGCTCGTGGTATTTTCCCATGGCAATCACTCTATAAAATAAAGGAATTGCAATACAAGTTTGTATTGTATTGTACTATGAGAGAGAGAGACTGTGAGACATCGAATATGAAGTTGTATTGGATGCACTGTAGGTTGTATCCCTTCATTTTTCTGGATGGTATAATAAAAAGAACTTACGATTTCTATGTGAGCGTAGCTCATCTTGGGTGAACCATCTTATATTTGTGTCTCTATTGTATTGTGTTTATGTGTTTTATATTTTAATCTTGTTTTATGTTATTTCTCCATGGTCCTCTTAACAATTGGTATCTAAGCCAAAGGCCTATTTGGCGCATAAACTCGCAGGAAAAAAGGGTACCTGGTTCAAGTGGGAGCAATGGTGGAAGAAGGAAATTTTAGGGTTGACAAATTTAACAGCTAAAAATACCGGTTATGGAAGATGCAAATGGAGGACTATCTATACCAGATGGAACTATTCCTACCATTGGGAGGAAAACAAAAACAACCGACCATTATGAAGGATGAAGAATGGGAGATTCTTTATAGAAAGGCACCGAGAACGATACAATTATGCCTGGCTTAGTTAGTGGCTTTTAACATTTCAAAAGAAAAGAAAATCGAGATTATGATAAACACATTGGATAAACTGTATGAAAAATCCTCAACTTCCAACAAGGTATTTCTAGTGAAACATTTATTTAATATGAAGAATTCAGAATGTGGGTCTATTGCCAACCATTTAAATAAATGAAATATAGTTACTAATCACTTAAGCTATGTAAAAGTGAACTTTGATGATGAGGTTATGGATTTTTTAATCTTGTAATCATTTCTAGAAAGATGGAATGGCTTGGTCATGGCTTTAAGTAACTATGTCTTTGGTTCAAACTCTTTGAAATTTGATGATGTTGTTGGTGTTATTATTAGTGAAGAAATGCGAAGGAAAATAACAGGTGAGACACCAGGTAATGCGTTGACCATGGAGAGTAGGGGAAGACAAAGGGAGAGAGGAAAGATCCCATGTAATCATGGGAATTCTAAGAAGGGAATATGCAAATCTAGAATGGGAAAGATAGAGTGATGGAAGTTGTGAAAGAAAGGACATCTGAAGAAAGACTACAGATCTCTAAAGAAGAAAGGGGATAGACAACAAGAGAATACTCAGGAAGCAAATGTAGCAGGTGGCATACTATAAGATGATTTGATTCTTGAATTATATAATATTGGTGATTATTGGATAGTAGGTTTAGGGGATTCATGTCGTGCTACACCCCATACAAAATATTTTCATGACTATGTTTAAGGTGATTTTGGATATGCTTTATTGGGTGATGATGAACCATGCAAAATTGTTGGAATGGGTAAGATACAAATAAAGTTAAAGAATGGAACATAATGTATGCTAAAAGATGTAAGGCATACTCCTTATATGAAAATAAATATAATCCCAATACGGTAGTTGGGAGATAGTGTATGTTTATCTACATTTGTATAAATGTGGTGGAAGGTCACTAAAGGATCAATGGTAATAGAAAAGGGATACAAGGTAGGTACATTATATTTATGTACTGATAATATTGAATCTTCTATTTATTTATATTCCACAAGAACAAATGCAACATAGTGGCATCATAGGCTTGGCCACATGAGTGAGAAGGAGATGTAAATTCTCCATTCCAAGAAGTTGCTTCCAGATTTGACGCAGGTTAGTTTGGAATTTCGTGAGAACCGTGTTTATGGAGAATAAAAAAGAGTCAAATTTCTCAAGTGTTATGCATTAGGATTATATAGGGAAAATCTAGGGAACTTGTGAATAAAATTTGAATACATTTGATTTATTCTAAATGGCTGTGTTAAAGGTAGGCCGAGGAAGGTCTGTGTATGATATTGGAACAATACATATAGCGGAAAGGACTATGAACTCACTAGTTTCAAATCATGAATTGAATGTGTATCAAAGATTATAAATAGAATTGTAAATAAATACATGAAAGAAGTAAGCTACAATTTCCATGAATTTACAGTTCAACCAGCATATAAGAGTGTTATATCTAGGAAACTAAAATAAAATACAGAACAATTTACAGGCAATAAAAACATACAACGTACAAGCTATTAGTTTTGTAATGACATGTATGCAATGCATTCAAAATCTATGATCAATTAGACAATTAGTTGCAAACATATAAGATGGCACAAAAAGTTCATAATTCATATAGTGTCATATGTTCATAGAAAAATGTAATGCATGCTTACAAAATTACAAGACCATCCAGTGGCATCCAAAAATTGAACCCCCTTCTCCTATTGAGATTTACAATATATAGAATTTCTATAATGACATCTAGATTCTACCTTTGGGGTTAGATAAAATTTTTTTTACTAAAAACAATCTTTCAAATCAAATTATGATTTCATTGAACAAAATAGTTATGAGACCCTACTT
The DNA here is from genome assembly GCA_001517045.1 of Pseudotsuga menziesii. Classification (NCBI taxonomy): domain Eukaryota; kingdom Viridiplantae; phylum Streptophyta; class Pinopsida; order Pinales; family Pinaceae; genus Pseudotsuga; species Pseudotsuga menziesii. The sequence goes on from LPNX011200876.1 coordinate 51,159, forward strand.
TAATGAGACACATCATCTACTTATGAATTGATATTTGGAAGTATTATCTAATATTTTATTTGTCAAAATAAAACATCTAGTATAAGTTTGATCAAAATTTATACAAATTTAGTAAATAAAAAGTGTAGAACTAAAATGTCGACAATTGGTTTTACAATGCTGCTTCCTGTATATGTAAAAAATCGAGTCCTTGTAACTGCTACTTAAAAATCCCAATCCTATATTCACCTAATCTCTGGAGGTCAATTTTGTATAGTACCCTGTATGATATGCATACACATATCAGTCAGGATACTGAATTTCTCACTATTTTCCAAATTTTTGTTCCTTTGCTGTAGGAATTCCTATTTCAGTATCTTTTTTTTCCTGAGAAGTTTAGCATTAATGCTATTCAATTTTGAACAAACCTGGAAACCTTTTAAATATGATCATTATCTTAGCTCTTTTGTCACCAAATATGTGTGCTTTATCCCGTAATAATTGATTTTATTGCTTAAGTCCTCTAACCGTACTCTTATATTTCTTAACTCTCTTCTTTAGTCGCCAATTAATTTCTTCTGCATTAATGTCGGGTTCAGGGAAGAAAATTCTTATAAAACTTGATTTGGTATAACCAAATTTTCTTATTTTATATTTTCATTAGTTGTAAAATCATCACCAGGTATCTTTTCTCTTCTAAAACGACAGGAAAAAAACGCTATAGTTATGGAGAATAGGGGATGGAATTGATAGTCTCTTCCAGGCCAGCTAGAAACTGCACAAATATCCTCTCATTTTCTAGTGATGACCCTGATTCATCTTTAGAAGCTTATTCAAATCATAAACTATTGCTTTCCCTTTTATTGTTTCAGAACTATTCTTACCTTGCATTAATTCTACAATATTTCTTCTTCTTTAACTTGTTCCTCCTTTTCGAAGAAGGTCCATTATCTTCATCATTTCTAGTACCATCACTATTCCTCCTTGCAAGTAAAGTCTTTTCTAACTACACGAATCTTGTCACATAAATATTCAAACTTTACTCAAGATAGAGGCTTGATGGGATATTGATAGTCATCTTCCAAAGATACCTTATGAGGAGAGTTCTTTTGTTCAAGTCTTGATAGATTTTGCTTCTTGCTCATCATGTGCTTTGAAGCACCACTATCAATAAGCCATGTATCTTCTCCAGGTGTTACACACCTAGAGAGAGCAAATAATAATGTATATTCTTCTACATGTTCACCTCTACTTAGTCTCTTTCAAATCCTTTCTTATTCTTCATCCTCATCTTCAGATAGATGAGCATGATGTCTCTTGTTGTTGTTCTTCTTCTTTGGTGATGGACACTCTCTAGCAAGGTGTCCTATATTATGGAAGATGTAGTATTAACTCTTTGAGTAATCCTTCTTCTTCTTCTGAAACTTCTTCTTTGAAGGTTTATGATTACTCTTCTTGAATTTTGATTGTCTTCTTCCTTTAGTATGGATGGCTAGATCTTGTAGAGCTTCTCTGTTGGCTACTCTAGCCTCTTCTTGCATGCAATCTTCCCATACTATGCCAAAATTCATAGTTTATTTTATGGAACACAGAGTTTGTATGAATGAGTCCCAAGGTCTAGTGAGGCCATTGAGAGCATTTATAACTAGTTCATGCTCATTGTTCAGGTACACAGGGTACTCCCAAAAAACCAAACACCTTGAGCAACCCCTTCACACAAATAGATCACAGATCAACACATAGATGTTTGTCACATGGTTAAAACACTCGAGAGGGAAATAGTCCATGTCCCCAGCCAAATAGCTACTTGGAGCAATTTATTATGCAAAAGAAAGAAAGTTACATATGAGCTTCTCATAATCGATCAACTAGGCAAGGACCCTCTATGCTCTTTAAATAGAGATCATAGACCAATCGGGTGTTAAGCCATGGATTAATGGTAGGTATGACCTAAGAGAAGTTGAACTTTCAGATCACTCTACGTCTAGAACATATCATGACCATAGGATTAGAATATTTACAATTACATACTAATGCATACTAAAGAAACACACTTTTTCCTAACGGATATATTACACAAGTTGGTCTTAACTAACTCCTAAGTGTCTAAATATCCAAACAGTACCCCTTAAGAATAACTTAGGATAGGATTGAAGGATTTACAAAAGTGACACTATTAGGAGAAGGAAGGAGGCATTAGAGCATATCCCCCCTTAAGGACACATTCTTGAACTCCTAACATAGACCGAAGTTTAGAAAACTTTGCTTCTATAAGAGAATTGGTGAAGATGTCTGCAACTTGATCATCTATAGGGAAATAGAGAACTTCAATAACACTATCATGAACAAGATTTATGATGAAGTTCATGTGTAGCTCAATGTGTTTGCTGCGCTGATGTAGAACTCAATCTTTGGCAAGCTTGATGGCACTTTTATTGTCACACCAAAGTGGAGTAGGCTGCTGCTGCTTGAATCCAAACTTTGAAAGTATCTGTCGAAGCCATAAAGCTTCCTAACTGGAATTAACAGCGTCTCAATATTTTGCTTCTATTGAAGAAAGAGAAAGAGCTTGTTGTTTCTTACAAGCCCAAGTGACAGGTCTAGATCCTAGACTGAAAACATAACCTACAGTAGACTTTCGATCATCAGGATCGCCGACCCAATCTGAATAAGTGAAACCAACCAACAAAGGTTTCCCCCCTATACTGTAATGAATCCCAAACTGAATTGTACCTTGAATATATTGAAGTATTCTTTTTGCTACTTTCCAGTGACTTTCATGAGGAGTTTGCATATAACGGGCAGCAAGACCAATGACAAAGGAAAGGTCAGGACGATAATGAGTCAAGTATAAAAGACTACCAACAAGCTGATGATTCATGGTGGCATCTACTTCAAAGGAAGTACAAGTGGAAAAAAGTTTGACTTTCGACTAGAAGGGAGAAGGGGTGGGTTTACAATCTTCCATGTGGAAGCGACGAAGAAGGTCACAAGCATACTTAGATTGGGAAAGAAAGATTCCTTCCTTGGTTTGCAAGACTTGGAGACCAAGAAAATAATGCAAATGTCCTAAGTCTGACATTTCAAATTTTTTCTTAAGAATGGATTTCACATGGGTTATAAGTTCAGGGTCACTGCCAGTAAGGATAATATCATCAACATAAAGAACAAGTATGATGTGATGGTTTCCTAATTTCTTGGTATAGACATGGGGGTCAGAATGGAATCTAGAAAAACTAGTGTCAAGGAGAAAGCTATCCATTTTGGCATACCAAGTGCTAGGAGCTTTCTTAAGTCCATATAAGGATTTCTTAAGGAGACAGACAAGGCTAGAGTTATCCTAAACATATCCAGGATGTTGTTCCATGTAAATTTCCTCCTGTAAATCACCATGTAAAAAGGTATACTTGACATCCATTTGATGGACTTCCTAGTTATGTAAGGCTGCAGGGGAAAGAACAAGGCGGATGGAATTCATTTTTGCGATAGGAGCAAAGGTTTCATTGTAGTCAATCTCTTCAACTTGGGAAAAAAATTTGGCAACTAACCTAGCCTTAACTCTTTCAACACTTCCATCTGATGCATACTTAGTTTTGTAGACCCATTTACATCTGACAAGTTTTCATCCTTTTGGAAGAGGAACAAGATCCCGAGTATCGTTCACCATTAAGGAACGATATTCTTCATCCATAGCTGCATCCCAATCTGGATTTCCTGAAGCTTCTGCAAAAGTTTTTGGATCATGATTGTCATAAACTTGAGCCAAAAGAGAAGAGGCTCACTGAAATTGGGAATGTGTTAGACGTTGATATCTAGGATCATTGTCAAGATCACTAGTTGCTTCACATGTTGAACGGACCCATCGAGGAAGCATTGGTGTTGGTGCAATTTGAGGAACATGAGCAAGTGGAGGTGGATTTTTATTCTCATTGTCATCATCAGAAACTAGAGTTGGAAACCTGTCAAGGAAGTTGGAAGAAGAATAAGAAGGCACAATCGCCAAATCAGGCTCGCAGGCCAAAGATGGCACACCCGCCAAGTTAGTCTCACAGGCCAAGAGATTTTCATCAAATTTAACATCTCTTCTAATGATTAGATCATGAGAATGTGCATGGATAAGTTTATAACCTTTTACATCTTTTGAATATCCAACAAATATGCACTTTTCACTTTTAGGTTGCAATGCTTTTTGTTTTTCATTTAGAATGTGAGCCCATGCTTCACAACCAAACACACGAAAGTGGCTTACATTTGGTTTAATTTTACTCCATGCTTCTTTTGGTGTTATACCTTGTAAAACTTTAGTGGGTGTGCGATTAACTATGTAATTTGCACAATTTATGGCCTCGGCCCAATATTGAAGACTTAGTCCCTTAGATTGGATCATACAATTAGCCATTTCTTTTAAAGTGAGGTTCTTCCGTTTAGCTACACCATTTTGTTGTGGTGTATATGAAACAGTGTGCTATTGTTGGATTCTTTGTTCAGTGCAAAAGGTAGTGAACTTGTTGTTAACATATTCTCCTCCATTGTCAAATCTTAACGTAATAATTTGATGACCATATTGTTTTTCAACAAGGGCCTTGTAGGCCAAGAACATGTTAAATACTTCGCTCTTAAGTTTTAGGAAGTAAACCCAAGTGTGTCTGGAGTAGTCATCAATGAAAGTTAAGAAATATTGGAGACCATAAAAGGATGCATATGGAAGAGGGCCACACAAGTCACTATGCATAAGCTCCAAGGGAACCGAGGCGTGCCAAAAGGTATGTTTGTCAAAACTGCCCCGATGATGTTTTTCGAGTACACAATCGGAACAAACACCATCCTTGCAAGATACCATCGAAAGGCTAGTCACTATATTGTCTTTACATAGTTGTTGTAATGAGCGATAATTTAAGTGACCAAATCGCTCATGTCAAAGTTTGCTCAAGTTATCACTATGAGCAACAAAAACTAAAGGAAAAGGTGATGACCCAAAGTTGTTAAATTTGTACAACTTGGTAATATCATCAACAGTTCTAGTAGCAAGGAAATTTTGAGGATTTTTAAAACCCTTGATTACAACTTGGTGAGGTGTAAACGTCACAGTTTTACTGTCACCCTAATTAGTAATTTGATACACTGATAAAAAATTGCAGGAAATTTTCGGAACACATAGTACATTATTGAAATGACCAATTTCTACTAGAACTATTCCAGATCCTACACCACTTAGATATTTATCATCACCAACAAATATTTGTTTGGTGTTACATTCATGCATAGTAGAAAATATGGCTTGATCCTTAGCCATATGATAAGATGCTCCAAAATCAATGAGCCATTCATTTAAAGTTGAAGAAGAAGATGCAGTATAAGAGTAACCAGAAGTATAAAGTGCATGTCCATGAGAGTTAGATTCTGAAGATGAATCTAGGTTGATGTGGTGCTTCTTCATTGCTGCTTCCAAGGTTGCCATCTTCTTGAAACACTTAGATTCATCATGATTATCTTTCCCACAAAAAATTGCAATGATGCTTAGTCTTCTTTCCTTTTGGCTTGGATCCTTTATCATTTTTCAAAGAAGGAGCTGACTGAGAGGGTTTGGGACCCTTATTGTTTGGATTATTATTGCGAAAATTGTGTTTCTTGGGAGGCTTGGACATTTCTTTATGTTGGGACAATAAGGCTTTCCCAGATATATCTGCATTGTTAATTATTCCAAGATGAATGAGCTTATCTTGCTCTCTAATTAAGGAATCACAAAAGGATTCAAGACTAGGCTTTTGATAGCTAGCTGCAGT